>OZ024938.1:30084933-30551777 GCA_964017235.1 Sabellastarte sp. h YS-2021
TAAAACCCATGATGTCAGGGCCTTTGCTGCTCCTAAGGTCTTCCAGTTGGGAGTCTCCTTAGATCCAATCTTGTCAGCCTGCCACTGAAGTCACATAATACCCTCACACAGTTCTATCTGAGGGGTGTGGCTTGGAGCTTTACCAATTTGGCTCGGTATGGGCTGCTCAGCAGATCCACAGGTGGCCCTTAGATTGAGGAGATTTGTATATATGTACATAGTATAAACAGTTTTTATGTCATCACTCTGCGGCGTGAGCGTACGCGGTACGCGTGAACAACTTCTCCTCCAAAACTAGAAGGCCTAGAGACATGCTGTTTTTTTTAAAAGATACCTTATCTATCGAGGATGAAAAATTGTTCAAGGCATGCAAATCTGTCTGTTCGCCTGTTTGCTACAGACATTATAAGGGAGGTACCCCCACCAAAAGTGTGGAAATTTCAACACTTTATCACAATTTTCTCAGTGACTATTGCAGGGATTTTTCTCATATCTTGCATAAATGTACTAGGCCAGAGGTAGATTCTCTTGTGTGAGTGTGAGACCTGGATCTGTCTTTTTTTTTTTTTTTTAATAAAATTTTTTAATAATTTTTAATGCATTAAAATTAATGAAATCATGCACTAAATCACTTATAACTTGAAAAGTGTTGCATTTAGAGCATTTTGTTAAAATATGTTATTCAGCTACTTTTTTCAGAGCTACAACATGGTGAGTAACTTGGGTGTCTGTCTCAATAGCTAAGTGAGTAATAGCTACTTTTGGGCTTTTCAGTAACTTCCATCATGAGTAAAATCACTTGTAACTTGAAAACTATTGCATTTAGAGAATTTCGTATAAATATGTTATTCAGCTACTTTTGGGTCAGCTATAACATAGTAAAATTTCAGACCTGTAGCTCATGGCATAGCTGAGTAATAGCTACTTTTAGCTTATCACTGTTGAGTAAATCACTTATAACTTGAAAACTATTGCATTTAGAGTATTTTGTTTCAATATGTTATTCACCTATTTTGGGGTCAGCTATAACATAGAGAAGTTCCAGACCTGTGGCTCATTGCATAGCTGAGTAATAGCTACTTTGAAGTTCTCACGGTTGAGTATATCAGTTGTAATTGGAAAACTATTGCATTTGCAGAAATTTGTGTAAATATGTTATTCAGCTACTTTTGGGTCAGCTATAACATAGTGAAATTACAGACCTGTAGCTCATGGCACAACTGAGCAATAGCTATTTTCAGGTACTGACTGTTGAGTAAATCAGTTGTAACTTGAAAAATATTGCATTTGGAGTATTTTGTTAAAATATGTTGTTCACCTACTTTTGGGTCAGCTATAACATAGTGAAATTACAGACCTATAACTCATGGCATAGCTGAGCAATAGCTATTTTCAAGTTCTCACTATTGAGTAAATGAGTTGTAACTTGAAAACTATTGCATTTAGAGTATTTTGTTTAAATATGTTATTCACGTAATTTTTGGTCAGCTATAACATAGTGAAATTGCAGACCTGTATGTCATGGCATAGCTGAGCAATAGCTACTTTCCGGTTCTCACTGTTGATTAAATCATTGTATCCACTGGATAGCTGCAGTGTGTAGAGAGATTTCGCCATTACCGCTCTAACGAAAAAATATTATAGCTAACCTTCTCAAGTTTGCAGGATATATTAATAACCATAAAATGTTGCCTGGGAATATTTTTGGCCTCATTTTGAAAAACAAGATGGCCGCCAGGGACGTTTATTCGACTTTAAACAAGGACTTTTGTTGGCCCTCTAGAGCAAAGGGTATTATCGGTAGAGATCTCAAATTCGCAGGATATGTTCCTCATGGGAGTATTTTTGGCCTCATTTTGAAAAACAAGATGGCCGCCACAGGTGTTTCTTTGTCAGTCATGAAAAGTGCTTATATCTCCCTTATTATTGCTCCTAGAGGTTTGGGATGGTAAACAGACATATAGGAAATCATGGGCTGGTAATCTGTTGATGTGGTCCGATTTGACTTTGGACCCCTCCTTCAAGGTCAAACAAGGATACCCAAACTAAAAAGTGCTTATAACTCACTTATTATTGGTCCTAGAGGTTTGGAATGGAAAACCAACCTATAGAAAATCATGGGCTGGGAATCTTTTGGTGTGGTCGGATTTGACCTTGGACCCTGCCTTCAAGGTCAAACGAGGATAGCCAAACTTAAAAGTGCTTATAACTCACTTATTAATGGTCCTAGAAGTTTGGGATGGTAAACCAACATATAGGAAATCATGGGCTGGGATTCTTTTGGTGGGTCAGATTTGACCTTGGACTCCTCCTTCAAGGTCAATTGAGGATAGCCAAACTTAAAATTGCTTATAACTCGCTTATTATTGGTCCTAGAGGTTTGGGATGGTAAACCATCCTATAGGAAATCATGGGCTGGGAATCTTTTGGTGTGGTTGGATTTGACCTTGGACCCTGCCTTCAAGGTCAAACGAGGATAGCCAAACTTAAAAGTGCTTATAAGTCGCTTATTAATGGTCCTAGAAGTTTGGGATGGTAAACCAACATATAGGAAATCATGGGCTGGGATTCTTTTGGTGTGGTCAGATTTGACCTTTGGACGCCTCCTTCTAGGTCAAATGAGGACAGCCAAACTTAAAATTGCTTATAACTCGCTTATTATTGGTCCTAGAGGTTTGGGATGGTAAACCAACCTATAGGAAATCATGGCCTGGGAATGTTTTTGTGTGGTTGGATTTGACCTTGGACCTCTTCTTCAAGGTGGAACGAGGATATTGCATTTGCAGTATTTCTTTAAATATGTTTTAACCTACTTTTTACACTTAAACAGTTACCTTGTTACTTTCCTTCATAATACCATTTTTTGTCCTTTTCTTCTGTCAGCTTCGGAATTTCTTCCGAACATGCTGTTCAATTACCATTTACTGTACTTCTGTACAGCACTTTCCCTGATAATTATGCTTTCCTCTCATTATCACTTTCACAAATCAAAAACACTCAGTCAGCTGACACAGTGCCCATTTACGGGCACTCTCCTCTTGTTTATATTTGTAGGGTAAATAAAAAATTATTATTATAAAGTTTATTTATTGACTATTTTCTTTACCCTGATGTACACAGGTGAACTGATCAAATATCTTTATGAATATACAGCCATGTACAATGTACTGTAGTTTTTTTTGTCAACGTGATAAATAAATCAAATTTATTGCTTTTGAGTAACTGGGCATATCTAAACATTATTTACTGAGGAAAATTTGGCAGAATATTACTTGTACCCCATTTTAAGTACCCCATGGCATACATGGTACCCCACATTTCATAACTCTAATGCGAACACCGGCTTTGCGAGGTATTTCAGCATTGTTTGTCTATTATTTTTCTACCCTGCAGTTTAACTAGAAGGGGTCAAGCCTAACTGACCCTCAAAAATTTGCATCAATTGATCTCCAGAAAAACGAGGCTCAGGAAACAATGACTTAGCAGACGCCTGCCTTCACATCCCCATTTACCCAAACTCGTGGAAATGCCAAAGGGTTTGCCACAGGTCGCAAGTGTTTCAGTTCTTCCCTTCCCTTCGGACTAGCCACGGCCCCTCAGGTCTTTACAATGATTGTAAAAGAGGTGAAGCTGATGGCCCTGTCAGACTTCACCAGTACCTGGACCACTGGCTGATCAGGGCTCAGTCTCAGGAAGAAGCAGAAATAAACACTCAGACAGTAGTGGAACTAACACAGTCCATAGGGTGGATAATAAATCAGGAGAAATCCTAACTAAAGCCAACTCATGTGTTCTCCTTCGTGGGCTACGAATACCATCTAGATTCAGCCCTTGTAAAACCCCCTCAAGAGAGATGGCTCAAATTTCAGGATTTGATCCTATGACTCAAGTCAAAACGTGTTTTGACTGCAAGATATTTGATGTTGCTAATTGGGTTGCTTGCCTCAATGGAGAAAATGGTCCCTGAGGGACGCCTTCACATGAGGCCCTTTCAGTTTCACCTCAAGGAGCACTGGAGATTTCCTCAGTCACTGGACACCCTCCTTCCTTAGACAGAATCCATTTCAGCACACCTAGACTGGTGGCAAAATCCCACAAACGTGATGAAAGGCGCAGACCTTCATCCCAAAGACCACAGTTTCCAACTCTTTACAGATGCCTCAAATGAAGGCTGGAGCGCTCACTTAGAGCAAACCCCTGCAAAAGGTCTGAGGTCAGACAGGGAAAAAAGGCTACACATAAATGTTCTGGAGCTGAAGGCGGTCTCTCTGGCCCTTCAAAGGTTCAAGGACCAGTGTCAAAACCAAACAGAGTTAGTTGCCACAGACAACTCAACAGTGGTAGCCTACATAAACAAACAAGGTGGAACCCACTCAGCGTAGATGTGCGCTCTCCTGTGGAAGATTATGACCTGGTGCCATCATTACCACATAACACTAAAAGCCAGACACATTCCAGGGTGTCTGAATGTGATGGCCGACCTGCTGTCCAGGTCGAACTAAGTTCAGTCAACAGAATGGTTACTGCATCCGCAGGTATTCAAACAGATCTGTCTCAAGTGGTTCAGTCCTCAGGTAGATCTATTTGCCACTCGCCTGAACCACAAAGTTCCACTGTATGTATCTCCAGTCCCAGACCAAAATGCTTGGGACATAGATGCTCTAAACATAAACTGGTCGGGTCTCTCTGCTTATGCTTACCCTCCCACAGCTCTCCTTCACAGGGTGATCCAAAAAGTCAGTGTCAACTTCCAGTGTCAAGAACTCTTCTCAAATAGTCCCACATTATATGTTCTACAGCAATCCACAGCATCTCAACCTCCACGCCTGGTGTCAAAGAGTGGACAGCTCCAAGAACAAGGCTTCTCTGTGGAAGTGGCAGAGAGAATTAATGCCCCTCAGAGATCGTCAACAAGGACCACCTACAACACAAGTAGGCCCTATTTGAGAGATGTTGTAGAAAATTTGGTGGATTTCACCACTCCCTCTATAAAGCAAGTCTCAGACTTCTTTATGTACCTGTAACAAGATCTAAACAGGCTCCCTTCGACCATTGATGGTTATAGGGCAGCCATCGTTGACACCCTGGGCCCAACAGGGCTCCATATCTCTCAGAGTTCAGACCTTAACAGGTTGCTCTCCAGTTTTCACAGGGATCGTCCCAAAAGTTCCAGGAATCTTCCCAAGTGGAACCTTTCTGTTCTCAATGAGCTCACAAAAGCACCCTTTGAGCCTATGAAAGACACAGACCTCAAACATCTTACTCTCAAAACTGCTTTCTTGCTAGCTTTGGCCTCCGGCAAGCCAAATCCTACTTTTCTACAGGTCCGGTCTTCGGGACTCGGGCACTGTAAACAGGACTCAGACTGGTATTTCTAAACATTCATTCTAATCTGTTACTTCAAAATCTAAGAAAAATTGACATATCCTCCAGTCTCAGCTGTAATCCCTCCACCGAGCGGTTGGATTCAGCAATCAGTCCCACATGGTAAGCTATTGTAGCGCAATAAAATTGAAAATTTTAATTACTCAAATGTAGCTTTTATAAGCTACAAGCTTACCATGTGGGACTGAGAAGAGTCCCACCCTGCCTTCCCACTGTATTACAGCTGAGGGGGTATGGTTTAAAATTGCAACAAGAAAAGGAGACAAATCTCAGTGTATCGCGAGATGACAACCTGAGGCTACGGCCAACTATAAATGTCTATTTTTCTTAGACGTTGGCCGTGATGCCTGAGGCTATCCAAGAACAGCAATCAGTCCCACATGGTAAGCTTGTAGCTTATAAAAGCTACATTTAAGTAATTAAAATTTTCAAGTTAATATCAATGTCCACGGCCAGGGAGCTCTATTTTTTGTGTATTTAATTATCAGATTATAACCTCTTCCCTGTAATGTGGCTCCCTTTGAGGTTTCAGGTAGTTTATTACTTGAGCAGGAGGGGCAAACTAACATTTTTTTTTCCAGCATAATTCATTTTTATTCACCCTTTTTGCACAAGTTTTTGCCTTACCCTGGTGGGGGGTGGGCGGGTACATTGGCATACAGAGTTAACTTGATAAGTAAAGGGTATTGTAGTTCACAGATTCCACTTTGACCTTCCAAGCTGGATTTGATTAATATATGAAAAAAGAGAGGAAAAAAATGAGAAACAGTTTATTTACACCCTTAAAACCCCTGCCCTTTTCCCCTCCCTTGCTCTATACAAAATACTTCTCTCACTTTGGCCAAGGCTCCGAACTGGCAAAGAATTCTGTTGTTGCATTTAGTGACATATATATATAGTTTTTGTGTCACCAGCATTTATGCTGAGTGGCATATAGGGATCGCTTTGTCATCCAATTTTGTGGCGTCAGCGTCTGTCGTCGTCACAATTTGTATTCCGGACAGTATCTCAAAAATGGCTTGTCAGATTTAATTCAAATTTGGCATGTGGATGTAAGTGGTCCTGGAGGTGTGCTGTATAGTTTTGTGACCTTAAACTCCCACTAGTAAAATACTTAAACTCAATTTAAGTTTTTTTGTTTCCGGAGAATATCTCAAAAATGGCTTCATGGATTCTTTTCAAATTTGGCAGGTTTAGGCAGTAGCCTTGGGGAATTTTTTTGAATATGCTGCAGTGACATTTCAACCAATCAGAGAGGTCACATGACCAAAAATGTCTTTTTTCGATGGGGAAGCTTGTCCGGATGATAACTTGAAAGGAATTTTATCAATTCACCTGAAACTTGGCAAATACATTCATTCTATTAAAATCTGGAAATCATTAGATTTTGGCATTGACTGGTCAAGAAATGGCCGAGTAATTAATGATTAATTAATCATTACGAATTTTCCAAATAAGGAAAACACAAAAATGCTTATATCTCGAAAACTGTGCTAGATAGAGCGATTTTTGACCCGCAGGGTATCTCTGCGGAGTAGTTTTCCCAATTTTCAAAATTTTTTTGTCTCACCCAAAATGGCGGCCATTTTGAATTTTCGAAATTTTCGCAAAAATTGCAAAACACAAAAATGCTTATATCTCAAAAACCGTGCTAGATAGAGCAATTTCGACAAAATTTTTGACCCGCAGGATATCTCTGCGGAGTACTTTTCCCAATTTTCAAAAACATTTTGTCTCGCCAAAAATGGCGGCCATTTTGAATTTTCGAAATTTTCGCAAAAATGCTTATATCTCGAAAACCGTGCTAGATAGAGCGATTTCGACGAAATTTTTAACCCGCAGGGTATCGCTGCAGAGTAGTTATCCCAATTTTGAAAAAAATTTTCTCTCGCCAAAAATGGCGGCCATTTTGAATTTTCGAATTTTTCGCAAAAATTGCAAAACATAAAAATGCTTATATCTCGAAAACCCTGCTAGATAGAGCGATTTCGACGAAATTTTTGACCCACAGGGTATATCTGCAGAGTAGCCATGCCAATTTTCAAAAAAAATTTGTCTCGCCAAAAATGGCGGCCATTTTGAATTTTCGAATTTTTCGCAAAAATTGCAAAACATAAAAATGCTTATATCTCAAAAACCCTGCTAGATAGAGCGATTTCGACGAAATTTTTGACCCGCAGGGTATCTCTGCAGAGTAGCCATGCCAATTTTCAAACAAAAAATTTCTCGCAAAAAATGGCGGCCATTTTGAATTTTCGAATTTTTTGCAAAAATTGCAAAACATAAAAATGCTTATATCTCAAAAACCCTGCTAGATAGAGCGATTTCGACGAAATTTTTGACCCGCAGGGTATCTCTGCAGAGTAGCCATGCCAATTTTCAAACAAAAAATTTCTCGCAAAAAATGGCGGCCATTTTGAATTTTCGAATTTTTCGCAAAATTGCAAAACACAAAAATGCTTATATCTCAAAAACCGTGCTAGATAGAGCGATTTCGACGAAATTTTTGACCCACTGGGTATCTCTGCAGAGTAGCCATGCCAATACTCAAAAAAATTTTATCTTGCCAAAAATGGCGGACATTTTGAATTTTCGAATTTTTTCGCAAAAATTGCAAAACACAAAAATGCTAATATTTCGAAAACCGTGCTACATAGAGCGATTTCTCTCAAATAACTCATTCACCTACTTTTGGGAGAACTTTTACTTGGTGAAATTTCAGACCCATAGCTAATTACTCACCTACTCAAAATGAGTAAATGCAAATTATCGCTAAAAGTATTGCAGATAGCCAATTTTTCTCAAATAACTCATTCACCTACTTTTGGGAGAGCCTTCACATGGTGAAGTTTCAGACCCATAGCTAATTATTTACCTACTCAAAATGAGTAAATGCTAATTATCTGTAAAAGTATTGCGGATACCCAATTTTTATCAAATAACTCATTCATCTACTTGTGGGAGAGCTTTCACATGGTGAAGTTTCAGACCCATAGCTAATTACTCACCTACTCAAAATGAGTAAATGCGAATTATCTCTAAAAGTATTGCAGATAGCCAATTTTTCTCAAATAACTCATTCACCTACTTTTGGGAGAGCTTTCACTTGGTGAAGTTTCAGACCCATAGCTAATTACTCACCTACTCAAAATGAGTAAATGCGAATTATCTCTAAAAGTATTGCAGATAGCCAATTTTTCTCAAATAACTCATTCACCTACTTTTGGGAGAGCTTTCACTCTGTGAAGTTTCAGACCCATAGCTAATTACTCACCTACTCAAAATGAGTAAATGTGAATTATCTCTAAAAGTATTGCAGATAGCCAATTTTTCTCAAATTAATCATTCACCTACTTTTGGCAGAGCTTTCACTTGGTGAAGTTTCAGACCCATAGCTAATTACTCACCTACTGAAAATGAGTAAATGTGAATTATCTCTAAAAGTATTGCAGATAGCCAATTTTTCTCAAATAACTCATTCACCTACTTTTGGGAGAGCTTTCACTTGGTGAAGTTTCAGACCCATAGCTAATTACTCACCTACTCAAAATGAGTAAATGCGAATTATCTCTAAAAGTATTGCAGATAGCCAATTTTTCTCAAATAACTCATTCACCTACTTTTGGGAGAGCTTTCACTTGGTGAAGTTTCAGACCCATAGCTAATTACTCACCTACTCAAAATGAATAAATGCGAATTATCTCTAAAAGTATTGCAGATAGCCAATTTTTCTCAAATTAATCATTCACCTACTTTTGGGAGAGCTTTCACTTGAAGTTTCAGACCCATAGCTAATTACTCGTCTACTCAAAATGAGTAAATGCGAATTATCTCTAAAAGTATTGCAGATAGCCAATTTTTCTCAAATAACTCATTCACCTACTTTTGGGAGAGCTTTCACTTGGTGAAGTTTCAGACCCATAGCTAATTACTCACCTACTCAAAATGAGTAAATGCGAATTATCTCTAAAAGTATTGCAGATAGCCAATTTTTCTCAAATAACTCATTCACCTACTTTTGGGAGAGCTTTCACTCTGTGAAGTTTCAGACCCATAGCTAATTACTCACCTACTCAAAATGAGTAAATGTGAATTATCTCTAAAAGTATTGCAGATAGCCAATTTTTCTCAAATTAATCATTCACCTACTTTTGGCAGAGCTTTCACTTGGTGAAGTTTCAGACCCATAGCTAATTACTCACCTACTGAAAATGAGTAAATGTGAATTATCTCTAAAAGTATTGCAGATAGCCAATTTTTCTCAAATAACTCATTCACCTACTTTTGGGAGAGCTTTCACTTGGTGAAGTTTCAGACCCATAGCTAATTACTCACCTACTCAAAATGAGTAAATGCGAATTATCTCTAAAAGTATTGCAGATAGCCAATTTTTCTCAAATAACTCATTCACCTACTTTTGGGAGAGCTTTCACTTGGTGAAGTTTCAGACCCATAGCTAATTACTCACCTACTCAAAATGAATAAATGCGAATTATCTCTAAAAGTATTGCAGATAGCCAATTTTTCTCAAATTAATCATTCACCTACTTTTGGGAGAGCTTTCACTTGAAGTTTCAGACCCATAGCTAATTACTCGTCTACTCAAAATGAGTAAATGCGAATTATCTCTAAAAGTATTGCAGATAGCCAATTTTTCTCAAATAACTCATTCACCTACTTTTGGGAGAGCTTTCACTTGGTGAAGTTTCAGACCCATAGCAAATTACTCACCTACTCAAAATGAGTAAATGCGAATTATCGCTAAAAGTATTGCAGATAGCCAATTTTTCTCAAATAACTCATTCACCTACTTTTGGCAGAGCTTTCACTTGGTGAAGTTTCAGACCCATAGCTAATTATTCACCTACTCAAAATGAGTAAATGTGAATTATCTCTAAAAGTATTGCAGATAGCCAATTTTTCTCAAATAACTCATTCACCTACTTTTGGGAGAGCTTTCACTCTGTGAAGTTTCAGACCCATAGCTATTTATTCACCTACTCAAAATGAGTAAATGCTAATTATCTGTAAAAGTATTGCCGATACCCAATTTTTATCAAATACTCATTCATCTACTTGTGGGAGAGCTTTCACATGGTGAAGTTTCAGACCCATAGCTAATTACTCACCTACTCAAAATGAGTAAATGCGAATTATCTCTAAAAGTATTGCAGATAGCCAATTTTTCTCAAATAACTCATTCACCTACTTTTGGGAGAGCTTTCACTTGGTGAAGTTTCAGACCCATAGATAATTATTCACCTACTCAAAATGAGTAAATGTGAATTATCTCTTAATAGTATTGCAGATAGCCAATTTTTCTCAAATAACTCATTCACCTACTTTTGGAAGAGCTTTCACACACGAAAATGAAAAATTGTGAATATCTCGGAAAAGCTATTTCTTCTACTTTAATGCTCGGCGGGAGATACACACCACGGCAGTGGTCTTGACAAAAATTTTTGTCTCCCCAAAAATGGTGCCCATTTTGAATTTTCAAAGTTTTTGCAAAACACAAAAATGCTTATATCTCGAAAACCGTGCTATATGGAGTGAACTCAACAAAATTTTGGACCTGCTGGGTATCTCTGCAGAGTAGCCATGCCAATTTTCAAAATATTTTTGTCTCGCCAAATATAGCGGACATTTTTAATTTTTTTATTTTTTGCAAAACACAAAAATGCTTATATCTTGAAAACCGTGCCAGATAGAGCAGACTGCGCTGACTTTGGTTGCCACAACAGTATAAGGCTAGAAACGAAGCATTTTCTTAATACTTTAGCACTCACCTTTATATCCTTTTCGGGACGCTTTGTTTTTGCTATGCAAAAACATAATCTTTTTTTTTTGCGAGCGATCCTCTAGTTTCACTTTAAGTTTGCTAACTTTTGAACAATATTTCAAATATTGTGCTATTCTAGGCATTTCAGTTGTGGATATAACAAACCTTGAACAGAACTTTCAAGAAAAGATTACCTTAAACTCGCTAACATACAGCAGTGCAAACAAACTTAGAGTTTAAGGTTGGGCAATATTTTTGGTGTTTGGAAGATATTTTATATGCTAATTAGGACTTTTTGCATCGATATTCATCATGTTCATATATATCCACCAAAAATGGTCTCTTTTGTAAGGTTATAGTAAGTTGCTGATATTTTATAAACTAATGAGTTTAAGGTTGCATTAATTTGTGTCAGCTTTGATGGAAGACATACATGGTCAGAGTAGTCTTCACACTTACTTACTTTCCAGAGAGTATCTCAAAAATGTCTTGATGAATTAAATTCCAATTTGGCATATTGATGAAACTTTTCCTCAAGGTGTGCCCTATTTAAGGTGACCTTAAACTCACAGTAGTAAGATACTTATATTGATTTGAAGGTTTTTTGTTTCCGCACGGTATCTCAAAAATTTGTTGATGGATTCAATTCAAATTTGGCATATGCTTGTTTTCAAGGTGTGCCCTACTTTAAGGTGACCTTAAACTCTCATGTATTAAAAGGTTATATTGAGTTTACATTATTTTTCAATAGAGTATACTGGAAATAACTTGAGAAATTTCATTAAAATTTTGCATGTATATGTAACTGGCCACAGGTAAGTGCCTTTCAATAAGGTGACCTTAAACTCCCAGTAATAACAGAATTATATTCACTTTAAGTGTGGCAATTTTTCAACAGTATTTCAAACACTGCAATTCTAAGCATCTTTCAAGTTGTGGATGTAACAAACCGTGCAGAAAACCTACAGGAAAAGATTCCCTTAAACTCCCTCACATCTGGAAACTAATTTTCAGTTTAAGGTTGGGACAATTTTTGGTATTTGAAAGATATTTGATGTGCTAATTAAGACTTTAATCTTTGATATTCATCACGTACATCTGTCTACACAAGAAAAAATCTCTTTTGTAAGGTTATAGTAAATTCCTGATATTTGATAAACTTATGAGTTTAAGGTTGCATTACCTTGGTGTCACTAGCAGGTATGTTGGAGGACAAATATGGTCAGCGTCATTGCCACACTTCATTTTCAGAGTGTATCTCAAAAATGGCAAGTTGGATTAACTTCAGATTTGGCATGTGCATGTAATTGGTCCTCAAGATGTGCCCTATTTTAAGGTGATCTTAAACTCCCAGTAGTAACATATTTATATCAAGATTAAGGTTTTCCGTTTCCAGACAGTATCTCAAAAATGGGTTGATGAATTCAATTCAAATTTGGCATGTGGTTGTAACTGGTTTTCAAGGTGTGCCCTATTTTAAGGTGACCTTAAACTCCCACTAGTAACATACTTATATTGATTTTAAGTTTTTCAGTTTCCAGACAGTATCTCGAAAATTTGTTGATGGATTCAATTCAGATTTGGCATGTGGTTGTAACTGGTATTGGTGGTGTGTCGTATTTTAAGGTGGGCTTAAACTCCCATGTATAATAGAATTATATTGAGTTTAAGTTTTTTTTACTTTTCCATAGAGTATACTGAAGGTAACTCAAGAAATTTCAT
This sequence comes from Sabellastarte sp. h YS-2021, assembly GCA_964017235.1. NCBI lineage: Eukaryota > Metazoa > Annelida > Polychaeta > Sabellida > Sabellidae > Sabellastarte > Sabellastarte sp. h YS-2021. Next base: position 30,097,823 of record OZ024938.1, read on the forward strand.
TCAAGTTTTGCATGTATATGTAACTGGCCACAGGTAAGTGTCACACATTAAGGTGACCTTAAACTTCCAGTAATAACATATTGTCAGTGTTGTTATCACACTTCCTTTCCAGACAGTAACTCAAAAATGGCATGAGGGATGAATTTCAAATTTGGCATGTGGATGTATCTCAAAAATGGGTTGATGAATTCAATTCAAATTTGGCATGTGGTTGTAACTGGTTTTCAAGGTGTGCCCTATTTTAAGGTGACCTTAAACTCCCACTAGTAACATACTTATATTGATTTTAAGTTTTTCAGTTTCCAGACAGTATCTCAAAAATTGGTTGATGGATTCAATTCAAATTTGGCATGTGGTTGTAACTGGTATTGAAGGTGTGTCCTATTTTAAGGTGGCCTTAAACTCCCATGTATAAAAGAATTATGTTGAGTTTAAGTTTTTTCACTTTTCCATACACTGAAGGTAACTCAAGAAATTTCATTCAAGTTTTGCATGTATATGTAAGGTTACAATAAATTGCTGATATTTTAGAAACTTATGAGTTTAAGGTTGTAATAGTTTGGGGTCACTCAGCTGTAATGGATCACCTATAGGACCAGCATCGTCATCACACCTTGTTTCTGGAAAATATGTCAAAAATTACAAGTAGGATGAAATTCAAATTTGGCATGTGGGTGTTGCTGGTCATCAACATGTACCCTATTTTAAGATGACCTTAAACTCCCATTTTATTGCGTTAGTACTTCCTATCCAATGGACAATTGCTAATCCGGTCGGCGCAGACCGGCCCGCCAAACGCCAGAAAAAGACGTCCTGTGTTTCCACCGGCTGGCCGGTCCCAGTACTGTGCATTCGCCAGGTGGCGTATGGTACTTCCTTCCTGTCTAGACAACATGACGTCATATAATCTTTTTCATTTGGCGCGTGTACTGTGCAGACGCGTTTTCAACAATCTCCAGATTTTTTAAGGAAAAGTGTGCATTATGACGGATTTTCTACCTTATTTGCAAATAATTTATTGTAGAAATGTTAACTACATAGCAAGCACGGATATACATTAAGAAATCTGCTGGAAACGCTCCCTAGCTGACTCAATTTAGTGTTGATGATAGGGCAGTAAGACGAGAATTATGAAGGCAGCTATTTTTTCTAGTTTCCTCCCATTCAACCATGGTGTTGTTAGGGGCAGATCGACGATATTAAGGAAATAATGGATATACTACTTACAGGTATTTTTATCCGTGTACCTTCTGTAACTCTCCAGTTCAATCACCATAGAAACGTCTTTTCTAGTACTACGAATAAAAATCACGGATAACTTCAATCTACATAGTTTTGAACACTGCAAATAGAAGGAATTCCCCAAGAGGTGCATTCTTCAGAGCGCACTGATAAAGACTTCTCTGCTGTAAAGCATCAGTCACACCAGCCTAGCTCGAGTATTTAGTGTTTTTTCATCAGAAGCAAGAGATGAATTCTTCAGATTTCTTCAGAGCGCACTGGTCCAGACATCTTTGCTGTAAAGCATTAGTCGACCGGCAAGCTCATGTTCAGCCAACCTCACCTAGTATTTACATAGAAGGAACTTCATCTTTAATCACTCCCAGTCCCTCCCTTGTGGACCCGGCACTTGTGTCGGTAGTAAGGGAAGTGGATGGCCAGGAAACTGGTTTGAGTGTACAGCCGGCTGAGAAGAAGAATCGACTTCAGACCGGCCAGGACTTCATCTATAGAGCGCTTCTCTGCTTTTAAAGCATCAGCCGACCAGCCAGCACAAAAGAACGCGACCTCTGATGTCATACCCTGTCAGCCAATCGTGTGTCCTTCCGACCAACCACGAAGCTGGTCACGTGTTTTCACCGACCAGGAAGGTCGGAAGTGCGTTCTTCAGAGCTCACCTCTACTGTGATTCCAGTCCCTGCTTTGCAGACCCGGCCTTGTTGTTGGTAGTGGGGTTTTGTGGACTGTAAAGTTGCCGGTAAAGCATCACACAAAGAACGCGAATACTGACGTCATCTCCAGTTAGCCAATCGCGTGTCCCTCTGGCCAAATCACGAAGCTGGTCACGTGATGCACCGACTAGGTCACAAAGTTTATCACGTGATCCACCGAACAAGAAGGTCGGAAGTGCATTCTTTGCACTCACGTCTACTGTGACTCCAGTTTTGAGTTCCTGAAATTCACCTCCGGCACACTGGTACAGACTTCTCGGCTACAAGCATCAGTCGACCAGTCAGCTCACGTTTACTGTGATATAAAGGAAGAACGCGTTCAGTGAGGACATTTCCCCGAAGTTGGTCACGTGATTCACCGACCTGGTCACGAAGCTGATCGTCATCTCCAATCAGCCAATCACATTGTCCCTCCGACCAGCAAACTGGTCATGTGACACACCGACCAACAATTGTTTCTAAATATAGATCATAAGGGCTTTCCCAGCAACTGTCAAATCTATAAAATAAGACGTGCGTTCAAAAGAAATACTTTATTAATGGCGGAAACCTACAGCCAGCTGATTTCAACACAAGATAGTTGTAAGTACATTTACTTCAACAACTGGTTAAAGTGTACTGACCGACTACACAGCCTTATACAGTAGCTTTAACAACTGGTTACAGTGTACCAGCAGGGTACCGGCTACACAGCCCTGTACACTTGCTTCCACAACTGGTTTCAGAGTGTACTGACAGGTACCGACTTCACAGTCCTGTACACTTGCTTCAATAACTGGTTACAGAGTGTACCGGCTGGTACTGGCTATACACAGCCTTGTACACTTGCTTCAGCTGCTGGTTACAGTGTACCGGCTGGTACTTGCTACACAGCCTGGTACACTTGCTTCAACAACTGGTTACAGAGTGTACCGGCTGGTACTGGCTACACAGCCTTGTACACTTGCTTCAGCTACTGTTTACAGAGTGTACCGGCTGGTACTTGCTACACAGCCTTGTACACTTGCTTCAACAACTGGTTACAGTGTACCGGCTGGTACTGGCTACACAGCCTTGTACACTTGCTTCAACCTACCGGTTACAAGTCTACAAACAGGGTGCTGGCTACACAGTCCTTACTGTACAGGGCTTCACCCCAACTGGTTACAAAAAAAAAAAAAAAAATAGCTGTCTAAATTCATTGGTGACCCCAGCCTCCCAGTTTTTTGCCGTATACAGAAAATTACTGGTTACAGTAAAGAACCGGGTATGGAGTCCTGGTACTGGACAGAGTTGCCTAAAGTAAAATTGGTTACAGAATTCTTAGACCAGTCAGTGGTCTTGGGGATATGACAGTGATATGACAGTGTCCCAAGCTACTGCCAGGCAACCTTCCCTTATCACACTTCTCAACAAGCTGTTATCGGTGCTGGACTTGACTGGAGAGATAATAAATTTTTGTCATCATGTCCGGCCAGGGGTCAGACATCTCACAAATGACAATTGCTCTGTAAATGCTGCACCTTGCAGGCTGCTGGCCCGGAGCAAAGAGTCTGTTGATGTGAAAACTTGTGTCAGCCCCACCGGACCACAATAAGAACAGAGAGACTGTTAACTTGGATCATTGTCACCAGACCGGACCAGTGTCTGGAGGGACAGGAAATATTGTCAGAATACCAAATGTCCCAAATGTGGCACACAATCTGCCTGTAGGGTCCAGACTAAGCCCTTTTTGGGAACTTAGGAAGCCTTGGGGGCTGGACCCTAGGTAGTACAATTGTTGAAGGAGGGATACCTATGTCCATATACCTATACAAGAACAATCCAGGAAATGCCTGAGATTTCTCATCCAAGGTCGGGCATACCAGTTCAAGGCCCTGCCTTTCGGTTTGTCCACAGCACCTTTGGAGTTCATCGTGATACCAAAGGAGGTGAATTGATGGCCATACACAAGGATTTAAGACACCACCAGTACCTAGACGACTGGTTGGTGAGAGCCAGATCCCACCAGACTTGTCTCCAACATACACAGGAACTAGTAAATAATGTGTCAGCAGCTAGGTTGGCTGGTGAACTTAGAGAAATCAGAGCTGGAGCCCAAACAAGACTTCAATTTTGTAGGCTACCAGTTCGTACCTCAGGTCTGATCCGGTCCGACTGACTCCAGACCGGTAGCAGAACCTTCAAGAGAAAATGCTGAAATTGCTACAGTGCACTTGCCCGGTCCCGGAATTTAGGTCCGTGATAGGCTTACTAACGGCTACAGAAAAGCAAGTTCATGTAGGCCAACTTCATATGAGACTCATTCAGTGGCATCACAAACACAACTGGAGGGTCCCAGAATCACTGGAAAAGGTGATCCCAACCCCCAGGTCTTTGCACCCCTTTGGTGCATGCCTTGGTTTTGGGATCTAGTGGCTACGTCCAGCCAAATCCCACTGAGCCTGCCCAATATGCCCAACCTGTTGACAGCCATTCAATCAGATCCCTCACAGAAATCTGACAAACCTTAATATCCCTGCAGGGCTCCTAGAGCCTCAGCAATCGAGGAGCAGGGCTTGTCTGAGGCAGTGGCAGCAAGAGTTGAGGCTCCTCAAAAGGGGATCAATCAGATCAGTCTATGAGGCAAGTGGGCCATTGTTACAAGTGATGTATCATTCATCAGGTGGACTTCGGGGCCCCCCCTGTAAAGTTAGTTGCTGACTTCCTTATGTACCTATTTCAGGACAGGAGTTGCAGCCCAGCACCTTTGATGGTTACAGGTCAGACATTGCTGATAGACTGGGAAATTCGCCCATCAATATCAGTAAGGAAAAATCTCACTCGTCTCCTGGATAGTTTCCACTGAGACAGACCCAAAGGCCGGAAGGGAATCCCCTCCTGGAACCTCTCCCTGGTTTTTTTGAACCAGCTGACAAGGGTCATTTTGAACCAATTAAAGAGGCCTCCTTGAAGCATTTGACCTTCAAGACAGTTTTCCTCTTGGCCCTGGGGTCGGGCAAGAGTAGAAGTGAGATACATGCTTGGCAAAACAGAAATATTAGACACCAGTCCGACTGGTCAAGGTGTCCCTGTACCCGTCACCCAGCTTTCTCCCCAAGAATCAACTGGCCAAAGAGGGTCCAGACAGTGTGGCCCCAGGGGTATAACAGCCCTGGCCCCAACTCTGGATAGATCCCTCAAGTCTGACAGGTCCCTCTGTCCAGTCAGAGCATTGCGCTACTATTTGGACAGGACCTCGGGCAGAATAAGGTGGTTTTTGTCTCCTTTAAGAAAGGTTTTGACAAAGACATCTCACCTGCCACTATCTCCTCTTGGATCAAGCAGACTGTGATCCTGTTATGAGCTCTCTGACCAGGAGGCCCACACTTTACATCAGGTTAAAGCCCATGATGTCAGGGCCTTTGATGCTTCTAAGGTCTTCCAGTCGGGAGTTTCCTTGGATACAGTCTTGTCAGCCTGCCACTGAAGTCACATAATACCTTCACATAGCTCTATCTGAAGGGCGGGGCTTGGGCTGATTCAGAGCTTTACCAATTGGGCTCGGTAGTGGCTGCTCAGCAGATCCACAAGTGGCCCTTAGATTGAGGAGATTTGTATATATGTATAAACAGTTTCTTCATGTACATAAGAATTAAGTGTGGCGTGCTTCCTTTGGGAGGTTTATTTGCATTCTGGGACTGAACTCATCCCTCTCTTCCCCTACCTCAGAGCAGGTCTGCAAAAGGGGGGGGGGGGCAACGGCGGTATAGCCCCGGGTAACCGGCTGCTGGCAACCGACCATGGCCTTACAGGATTTCCTGACCTTAAGGTCAACCCAGGCCTGGGCCTATAGGTCTCCTGACGAAGTCAGCCTAGACCGTAGGTTAAAATTTGCTATTACTTGTGAGTTCACATAAGTCCCTAGTAACTTACCCGCCGCCCAAGCGGTAGTTATTCAGCAATTGTCCATTGGATAGGAAGTATTAACGCAATAAAATTGAAAATTTAATAAGTAAATTAATACCCTATCCAATGGACACACAAGACCCTCCCACCGACCCCGCTATCAGCGTACTAGGGGGCTAATAGGTTTAGACAACGAAAAAAGATGATATGACGTCTTGTTGTCTCGACAGGAAGGAAGTACCATACGCCACCTGGCGAATGCACAGTACTGGGACCGGTCAGCCGGTGGAAACACAGGACGTCTTTTTCTGGCGTTTGGCGGGCCGGTCTGCGCCGACCGAATTAGCAATTGTCCATTGGATAGGGTATTAACTTATAAAAATTTAATTTACTTATTAAATTTGCAATTTGTAACACATTTATATTGAATTTTACTTTTGCAATATGTGGGCAATAGCTTAAAGATGGCATCACAGATTCAAATCATATTTGGTACGTGGATGTAACTGATCAAGGTGTGGCCCACTTTAAGGTGACCTTAAACTCCTAGTGATAATATAACTATATTGAATTTAAGTTTTTCAATTTCTGGAGAGTATTTCAATTCTGCATGACAGATTTAATTTAAATTTGGTATGTTGATGTATCTAGTCCTGAAGGTGTGCCCTATTTTAAGGTGACCTTAAACTCCCATGTGTAAAAGAATGTTACTGAGCTCAACTTTTTCTATGATTCCACAAAGTATACCAAAATGCCATGACATATTTGATCTATATTTTACAGGTACATGTAACTGATGTTGCAGAAATGCCCTGAGACTACATTGAGGTGACCTTTAACTCTCAGTAATGGCATAATTATATCCCCAGACGAAAGTCGGGGATATATCGGATTCAGGTCCGTCGCGCCGCCGCCGCCGCCGTAGAAATTTCCTTGTGGACGCGATAACTCAAAAACAAATTAATTTTTTTTTTTCAAACTTGGTACACATGTTAAGGGTGCCCAAAGGAAGATCCCTATTTTAAGGTGACCTTAAACTCCCAGTAAAAAAGAACTTATGGCCACCTTAAGGTCAGAAATTGGACTTTTGGCCACTTAGAGCCCTGTAGGTCACAAACTATGATGCTCAGCTGGCTGAAATTTTACCTGACAACACATTAATATGTTCTTAGTACATGTGCCGAAAATCACGACTTTAAGTTGGGGAGAAAATTGTGTTTGAGGCCCATAAATACCCCCACTTTTGCTATACTTTTCACATATTTTGCCCTATAATTTGGAAGTGGTAATTCTGATGAGTCTCAAACTGTGCTAGGTATAACTTTGATATGTAATCCTTGTCTGTAGAAAATTTTAGGGCTGTAGGTTTACCCAAAGGGGTCGACTTAAGGTCTCAAAAGTGCCCACAGAGACCCAATTTGTGCACTTTTTGCCACTTTCAAGCACTGTAGCTTTCAAACTATGTCTCTCATCTAAGTTAAATATCATCTGGGAATATATCTATGTGTTTTCTTATATGTGCCCCAACATTTAGGCCTTTAATAGACAGTTAACCTGTGTATCAGGACCATAAACACCCACCCGAGTGACCCTTATAAGACATTTTTCACATCTTTTTCCCTGTAACTTGGAAATGGTAAGTCTGAGAAGTTTCAAACTGTATTAGATATATATTCTGTGTGTAATCTTAGTATGTAACAGATTTTAAGTCTGAAGCTTTAATTTTGAAGGTCAAATTGAGGTCTCTAAAAGGCTCCCAAAGACCCAATATTTGGACTTTTTGCTACTTTTAAGCCCTGTGACTGTCAAACTATGTGACTGATAGAGCTCAAATCCTATCTGGGAAGATATTAGTATGTTATTTATATATGTGCCAAAAATTAAGGCTTTAAGAAGACATTTAACCTGTGTATGAGGACCATAAATCCCCACCCGAGTGACCATTTTTAGACATTTTTCACATATTTTTCCCTGTAACTTGGAAATGGTAAGTCTAAGAAGTTTCAAACTGTATTAGATGCATATTCTATGTGTAATCTTAGTATGTGACAAATTTTAAGTCTGAAGCTTTAATTTGAAGGCCACATTTAGGTCTCTAGAAGGCCCCATAAAGACCCAGTATTTGGACTTTTTGCCAATTTTAAGGCCTGTGACTGTTAAACTATGTGTTATTTATATATGTGCCAAAAATTAAGGCTTTAAGAAGACATTTAACCTGTGTATGAGGACCATAAATCCCCACCCGAGTGACCATTTTTAGACATTTTTCACATATTTTTCCCTGTAACTTGGAAATGGTAAGTCTAAGAAGTTTCAAACTGTATTAGATGCATATTCTATGTGTAATCTTAGTATGTGACAAATTTTAAGTCTGAAGCTTTAATTTGAAGGCCACATTTAGGTCTCTAGAAGGCCCCATAAAGACCCAGTATTTGGACTTTTTGCCAATTTTAAGGCCTGTGACTGTTAAACTATGTGACTGATAGAGCTGAAATCTCATCTGGGAATACATTATTATGTTCTTTTTACATGTGCCAAAAATCAAGGCTTCAAGTAGACATTTAACCTGTGTATGAGGACCTTAAACACCCATCTGAGTGACCCTTTTAAGACATTTTTCACATATTTTGCTCTGTAACTTGGAAATGGTAAGTCTGAGAAGTTTCAAACTTTATTAGATACATATTCTATGTGTAATCTTAGTATGTAACAAATTTTAAGTCTGAAGCTTTAATTTGAAAGCCACATCGAGATCTCTAAAAGGCCCACAGAGACCCAATATTTGGACTTTTTACCACCTTTAAGCCCTGTGACTGTTAAACTATGTAATTGATGGAGCTGAAATCCCATCTGGGAATGCATTATTATGTCCTTTTTACATATGCCGAAAATCAAGGTTTTTAGTAGACATTTAACCTGTGTATGAGGGCCATAGACACTCGCCCAAGTGCCTTTTTTGACATTTTTTCCGTATTTTGCCCTGTTATTTGGAAATGCTTAGTGTGACAAGTCTTAAACTGTATTATATATAATTTTTGTTTGTTATGTATGTCCCCCAAAAAGTTTCAGATCTGTAGTTTAATTGCTAAGGTCTCTTTAACAATTGTAAAATGCCCACAGAAACCCAATTTATGGATATTATGCCACTTTAAAGCCCAGTAACTGTCAAACGATGTGGGGTATAGAGCTGAAATCTTTGAATTTTTAAAAGGAAATGCCTGTCTATTTAAATTTTGAATATTAATAATGTTATGGCTATCTTAGTCTTTTAAGAACTTATTTTTGTGTGTTATACCTCTGCTTGCTGAGTTTTTAACTTTTTAAAATGAAACTGGTTAAACATATTCAAGTAGACAAAATGGACACTTTAAGTGAGCTTTAAGTCCCAATATTAATGAAATTATATCCTTATGTAGTAAAACTAGGGGATTTTTAACCCTCAACTAGCCCAGTTTTATTCAACTTGCCTCAGTTAATTTTGGCACAGCTCCTACAGTTATGAACTCATTTCAGTTGATAATCACATACTTAAAATTCTCAATTCTTTTTGTATTTGAGTACCCCTTTTATATAGATTGTTTGTTTACCATTTATGCTCAACCCACATCCCCCACCCGGATTCCCCCCACCCACCTCTGGGACCTCCAGCTATATTGAGTGACACTAAATAAACAATGGTATTTAATGATATCAGATGAGAAACAAAGAACTCAATGGGGTTGCAGATCTTGTGTAATAGTGAGAGAGGTGTGGAGAAGGGGAGAGGGGTGGGGGTGGGAGGTGGTGGGCTTCATTACATATAACACAAAGGGGAGTCAGAACTGAGATTGTGTCACATATTTAGGTTGCATATATATGGACCACATATATAGGTATAGAGGAAATGAATAACTGAAAACAATTTGCAAATTCTAAAAATAATATAATAAAATAATAATATAAACAATTTTTTTTTAAATAATATTTTATTTGTGAACAAATATAGAAACAGATATGCGCTTTTGGGATTATGAATTTTAGAATGGACATTGAATCATCAATCATTTAAATACTTTGAAGGAAGATTGAAAAATATGATGAGTTGAGTTAAAAATAATATTTTATTTGTCAACAAATATAGAAACAGATATGCTCTTTTGGGATTATTATTTTAGAATGGACATTCAATCATCAATCATTTAAATACTTTGAAAATAGGTTTAGAGTTATCATTGCAGGAAGATTGAAAATATAATTTGAGTTATGTATTCGGCGTCTGGGGATACACCATCTTCCTTGGGGAGATATAAACAGAGTAGATTGATGTGCTGAAGTTCATATAATAATGGGTAATTATGTTTTAAAAAATTTCCGATCAAAACCTGTGGCGTGAGTGATGACCTGTCTGGGGATATGTTGGCGCCGAGTTGGCCCAATCTAGTTATAATTACTTTTCTTTTAAAATTTTGGATAATATCTTAAATTATGTGCAATAGATTTTAAGCACATTTAAATTTTGGCTATAAGTACCCTTGAACAGAGTCTACATGGTTAACATGAACTTAAACTCTTAACATTTACATTGACTTACATTCAGTTTAAGGTTAGGACAAATTTCTGTGATGTTTTGGCAGTATTAAAGTGATAGGTTAGAGTTTTTCATTTAAATTAAACATGTACATGTGTCTAGACCAAAACAGGATCTTTATTGTAATGTTACCATAAAAACCTGAAAGTTAAAAAAGTAAGTTTAAGGTTACAACTTACTTTAATTATTATATCCATCCTGCTGGACATGGATATTATTTTTGGGGAGTTCTTAGCATTCCAAACCCCTGCATGGATTGGAGCTGATTAGTTTTTTAATGATAACTGGCAACAAGTGTTGCCATGGCAACACTTTTTTCTGTTTCTTGGACTTATAAATATTTTATGGGTTCTTTGCTTTCCATACCCTTGCACAGACTGGAGCGGATTAGTTTTTTGGCACACCTGGCAACAAGTGTTGCCATGGCAACACTTTTTTTCGTTTCTTGGACTTGTAAATACTTTAGGGGTTCTTTGCTTTCCATAACACTGCACAGATTGGAGTTGATTAGTTTTTCGGCAACACCTGGCAACAAGTGTTGCCATGGCAACACTTTTTTATAGTTTCTTGGGCTTAAAAATTTTTCTCGGGTATCTTTGCATTCCAAATCCTTGCATTGATTTCAGCTGATTAGTTTTTCGGCAACACGTTGCCATGGCAACACTTTTTTCTGTTTCTTGGACTTATAAATATTTTATGGGTTCTTTGCTTTCCATACCCCTGCACAGACTGGAGCGGATTTGTTTTTTGGCAAACCTGGCAACAAGTGTTGCCACGGCAACACTTTTTTGTTTGTTTCTTGGACCTATAAATATTTTTATGGGTTCTTGGCTTTCCATACCCCTGCACAGGCTGCAGCTGATTAGTTTTTCGGCAACATCTGGCACATGTTTCTTGGGCTTAAAAATTTTCCCGGGTATCTTTGCATTCCAAACCCTTGCATTGATTTCAGCCGATTAGTTTTTCGGTAACACCTTGCAGCAACACTTTTTTCTGTTTCTTTGACTTATATTTCTGTGGATTTTTTGCATTCCAAACCCCTGCATGAATAGGAGCTGGTTAGCTTTTTCAGCAATATCAGGCAGTTAGTTTTGCCGTGGCAACAGTTTTTTCTGTTTATCCGTTGTGGATATAAAAAGTCCTGAAGAAACCTATATGGTAAAGTGACCTAACACTGCACAAGATTGGACAATGCTCGTTTGCTGTCCCACAAAATGGTGCACAAATAGATGTCCTTCTTTCCTCAATGAAGAGCCTAGGCAGACAAGACATGACCCATCTTGTACAATGCATTTACATGTATTATGACTAGCTGAGCTTGCTTTACTAGTGGATTATCAGTGCAGAATTGATAGACAATGATCTTGCTTGTTTGCTCTCCCACAAAATGGCGGACAAATATAAGTCCTTCTTTCCTCCATGAAGATAGGATGTGAACAAATATAAGTCCTTCTTTCCTCCATGAAGAGAGGAAGCAGACAAGACAGGACATCTTGCACAATGCATTAATTTGTATGGTCATATGACTAGCAGTTTAAGTTATATTTTTCAACAAGGTGGGGCTTCACCATGACTCACTCCTTCTGAAAGATGGTCTGGATTTGCAGAAATGCTGCATATCAACTATTTTTGTCTATCTGGCATAAGTTATGTCCTTTCGAATTTCATCCGCTTCAGTCTTTAACCAAAGCTGGTGACACAGTACAATTCTGTTGAATTCTTGTTGATTATATTTATGATGTGGTTTACCAGGATGTTATTTTGACCATATTTTGTCCCCCAAAAGCACGGACTTATTATCTATTTCATCATGCAGTTTGATAAAAGGTTCCAAGAGCTCTACAATGCATGCCCCAAATTTTTTTATTTTTGTACAGTCCCAGAACAAATGTTCTAAGGTTTCCACTTCAGTTTTACAAAAGTAACATTTGTCTTCCCCTATTTTACAGATATTCAAGAATTTATTTGTTAGGGATCGTTGTAAAATTTTGTACTGGAAACTTCTCATTTTATTTTCATTTGTGCATAAGAAGTTCAGAGTAAAATATTCACTCACTTCCTTTTCTGTGATTTGTGTTCGAAAGTATTCTGACCATTTTTTCAGGAAATTTCTCTTTGTTTTTATTGTGTCCATAATTTTCCAATATGTCTCTTTACACACTTTTTATGTCCACCCCACTTATTTTTGCTTTTTCCGCCGTCTGTCACGCTTGGTTTCTGGTCATTTCAAGGAAAAGTATCCTATGTTTACCAAATTTGGAATGGGTGTTTATTGGGTTAATAGCTTGCATGGGATTGCTTTTAGTGAAAATAGCTCTATGGCTAACTGGTAATAGCTCCTTAGCTACTTTTGTATACTTCTTTTGTTTCCGGGCATTTTAAGGAAAAATATTTGATATAGCTTTACCAAATTTGGTATGAGCAATAGTTAGGTCAGTAGCTTGTTCGGGATTGCTTTTAGTGATAATAGCTGTATAACTGACTGAGTAATAGCTGCTTGACTACTTTGAGTAGCTTTTTTATTTTAAGCATTTTAAGTATTTCACCTATGTTCACAAAATTTGGGATGGAGGATTATTGGATCAGTAGCTTGCTTGGGATTGCTTTTGGTGATAATACCTTTATAGCTAACTGAGTATTAGCTACTTTGCTATATAGCTATTATCTAATTTGAGTTGACTTTTTTTTCTAGACATTTTAATGAAACAATGTTTTCTATCTTCACAAAAATTTATATGAAGGATAATTGGGTCAATAGTTTGGCCAGGATACCTTTTGGTCAATGATAGCTTTGTAGCTATCTGAGTAATAGCTGCTTTGCTACTTTGAGCCTACTCTGAATTGCATTTCTGATTTCACTCTTTGAAAGGAAACATATTTAACTCATCTTTTTAAAATTTGGTGTGAAGCTTTATAGTATCAATTGCTTGCTTGGTATTGTTGTTGATGGTTATAGCTTTAATCTCCTGAGTAATAGCTATATAGCAAAAAACATAAATATGTCTATCTCCTTAACTGTGCGAGATAGAGCGATTTCGTCAAAATTTTCGACCCACAGGGTATCTAAGCAATGTACTATTGGCAATTTTCAAAAAAATTTACTCTCCCCCAAAAATGGCAGCCTTTTTTGAATTTTCGAATTTTTACCAAAAATGGAAAAACACAATTTTATTACGCTACAATAGCTTACCATGTGGGACTTAATGCTGTTCTCGGGTTGCCACACCCGGGGCCAACGTCTTAGAAAAAAAGATCGTTCTTGTTAGCCACCGGATATACAGGTAGTTGTCGTCACGTGATAACTTCTGACCAATCGCCTACTTTCTCGTTGGCCACTGCAATGCCTTATTTTGCAAGGAATAATTTTTCATTTTTACAAGGATATACTTGTCGTTATGGAAAACTACATTAGTTTCTTTATTTTATTACATAGAATCATAATTCGATGTCTTTTCATAGTTCAGATAAGTATTTTTAGCATATTTTACAACTGAAACCCACTTCCGGGTTCACGTTGTAAAGAACAGCGACTCGTTTATGTGGTTTCTAATACCGGAGATATATATATATATGCCTGTCAGTAAAATAAAATAAAATATTTAACCCCTATCTGCTTCATTATTGGACCATTTTTAGGGTTTAAAAGTGTATAAATGTAACACAAACGAGTCGAGTGACATATCGGAAACAACTTCCGTTTTTTTGTCGAGACAGCATTTCTTGCAATATGCACATCTCGTCTAGGTAGTAAATATACAGGAATATATGCCTGTTGAAATAAAGGAAATAAATTTTGCAAGGGTTTATCCCCGTTCTGCGACTCTATTGGTCCATTTTAAGGGTTAAAATATGATATTAAGCACGAAACTAACTGGGGGGAATCCTCGGGGAAACCCCTGTGATGACGTCACGTCTAGACAACGTGTGCTGAGAGACGCGTGTTTCTTACAGTACGTTTATCAATTAAATAAATAAAATAAATTTATAAATAAATGAAATAAAATATTTTATCCCTTCTTTCCTGTATTATTGTCATTTAAAATGTTAATACTATAAATAAACAGGCATAGAATCCTCAAATCGTCTAGACTACGTGTTTCTTCAAACTAAGGTAACCTTGGTTACCATTATTTTAATCATATTTTAATTCATCCAGTTTTATAATATAAGAAATATTATACTTGTTTTTTAGATTCTATGTTATTTAATTAAATTCTGTGTAATTACTGCTTTCCTTTCTCACAACTAGCCCTACCTGCAGTGAGGCGGGTGGGGCAGGTGACCTTGTGTCACTGTCGATTTACTTACGTAAATCCAGTTGTGTAGTTCCTTCAAAGAAGGAAAGGCAAAGCTTACAAGGAAAGCTTACATAGAAATAATATCCAACTTCTTTCTCCAGGGTGGATCAGATCCCTGCTTAAATCTAAAGGTAGATAACTTTTTAGTTCATCCGAGATTTTTAATGCACCCGAGAATCGGATGCATTATTTCCAACTTCTATCCATCCGAGTATGATTTGATACTCGGATTTTCATTGCATCTAGACCTAATGCTCAGATATCAGATCCGAGGCTACTCTAAATTCCAATGCTTGGATGATCTACTCCTAAATCCGATGCTCGGATGATTGTATCTAGATCTAATCCTCGGATGATCAGACCTTAAATCTGATGTTCAGTTGATGGTTCCAGATCAGAACTCTGAACAATCCTAACACACACTTGGACTAATATTTCACCAGCCTGGTAGTAAATATCACTTATTGGAGGTTTGGCCCAAGTCCTCAAGCCCAAGAGGGCTTCTAAACAAGGTCCTTCATTCAGTCCTGACTCTGTATTTTTAGGGAAGTAGGTTGCCTGACTTCACCCTAACCATTTTTTGAGTACATTGAAACTTAGGCAGTTTTTTTAACCTCCCTGTCCCCAGGGAATTTATGCCTAGATCCCCCACAGTCTAGACTCTGAATGATTTACTAGGCCAACAGCAAGCTGGGCTGTTAAAAATGGAACAACCTTGTTTTTGAACACAAGTTTTCAATCTGTATCTCCCTAGGGGCTTCCTTGGGTAAGCCCCTCCTCCCCTTCTGGTCAGCAAGAGTTGAGCTTTAGGCTGCTCTCCACTAGGTTCTTCTCAATACAACCTGGTTATGGATACATGTTAAGACAGTAGCAAGGCTGCTACCAGACAGGTCAAACTCAATTTCATAGTGCACATAAGTAGTCAGAAGGGGTATGGTGAATTCAGGTGAGATACTGGATCCATTCACAACTACTTTAGGAGGGACAGCAGTCCCTCATCAAGGCACCTGTAATAACACTTAGGGTTTAGACCCTATTAATCAACCCTTTCCAATGCCCCACATCTAGAGGCTCCTACAGGAACCACCCCAATGGGGGTCATTCCATCCCTAGCAGTATCCATCGGTTTCCCCAGGTAGGGGGAAATCGAGTAGCCGAGGCTCCAAGGTCTTTTCGACCCACTCCAGGGGACGAGGGCATGAAAACCCTTCCCCCCCCCCCCCCCCCCCCCCCCCCCCCCAATGACTCCTTCAGCCTCACTTAGTCCACCAGTAGGCAAACAAATCCTGTCATTCTTTTCAAATCCAAGTCCAGTCAGACTCCTGACCCGGTCAGAATACAAGGCCCTTCAAAGACCAAGTGCTGGCCTCTGTATCCAGTCTCTTCTGTCAAAGAACGCAATAGAAAGGGTGGAAAATGTAAAATCTCTCGGGTTTTACAGTCGCCTGTTCCTAGTACCAAGCCTCACCTAAGGGGAGGCCAGTCATAGACCTACACAGGCTCAACACTTTTCTACATGTAGAAAAGTTCAAAATGGAAACCCCAGAGTCCATCGGGACCTCCCTCATTCAGGGCAATGGGTATCGTCAATAGATTTGTCGGACGCTTACCCATCCTAACTCAAGGAAATACCTAAGGTTTTGCTACAAGGCTCAGGTGTTCCAGTTCACCTCCCTCCCATTCGGACTAGCCACAGCCCCCAGGTCTTTACAATGATTGTAAAGGAAGTGAAACTAATGGCCCTCTCAGGAGGACTCAGAATTCACCAATACCTGGACTACTGGCTGATCAGGTCCCAGTCTTAGGAGGAAACGCAAGTGAACACTGAGGCGGTGGTAGACCTAACCCAGTCCTTGGGGTATATATATATTAAAAAAAAAAAAAATCAGAACTGAAACCTACTCAGGTGTTTTCGTTCGTGGGCTACGAGTACCATCTAAATTCAGCCCTTGTAAAACCCACTCAAGAGAGATGGCTCAAACTCCAGGATTTGATCCTACATCTCAAGTCAAAATGTGTTTTGACTACAAGATGTTTGATGTCTCCAATTGGCTTGCTAGCCTCACGGAGGAAATGGTCCCAGAGGGACGCCTTCACATGAGGCCGTTTCAGTTTCATCTGAAGGAGCACTGGAGATATCCTCAGTCGCTGGACAACCTCCTTCCTTGGACAGAAGCCATTGCAACCAACCTAGATTGGTGGCAAAATTCCTCAAACGTGATGCAAGGCACAGACCTTCATCCCAAAGACCACAGTATCCAACTCTTTACCGACGCCTCAAACGAAGGTTGGGGCGCTCACTTAGAGACCAAAAATTTTACAAAGGGTCTGTGGTCATATATAAAAAAAAAAAAAAGGCTACACATAAATGTCCTAGAATTGAAGGCGGTCTCCCTGGCCCTTCAAGACTTCAAGGACCAGTGCCAGAACCAAACAGTGTTAGTTGCAACGGACAACTCAACAGTGGTAGCCTACATCAACAACAAGGAGGAACTCATCAGCAGAAATGGGTGCTCTACTGTGGAAGATCATGACCTGGTGCCATCACTACCACATAACATTGAAAGCCAGGCACATTCCAGGGTGCCTGAATGTGATGGCCGACCTACTGTCCAGGTCCAACCAAGTGCAGTCAACAGAATGGTCTCTGCATCCGCAGGTGTTCAAACAGATCTGCTAGAAGTGGTTCACACCTCATGTAGACTTACTCGCTACTCATTTGAACCACAACTTCCACTGTACGTATCTACTGTCCCAGACCCAAGGCTTGGGACATAGATGCTCTAAACTAAACTGGACGAACCTCTCGGCCTATGCTTACCCTCCTACGGCTCTCCTTCACAAGGTGATCCAACAGATCAAGCAATGCCATTGCCTGATCATCGTAATAGACCCAGGCTGGCCAGGGATGCCCTGGTTTTGGGACCTAGTGCAGCTCTCAACAGAGATCCCACTACAACTCCCAGTGTCAACGACCCTACTCAAACAGTCCCACCAGTATGTGTTCCACAACAACCCCCAACAGCTGAACCTCCACGCCTGGTGTCTAGGAGCGGACAACTCCAAGAACAGGCTTCTCTGTGGAGGTGGCAGAGAGAATTGCTGCCCCTCAGCGGTCATCAACAATGACCATCTACAAGTCAAAGTGGGCCCTATTTGAAACATGGTGCAGAGAAAATTCGGTGGATTTCTCCACTCCATCTGTGAAACAAATCTCAGATTTTTTCATGTACCTGTACCAAGACCTAAACAGGCGCCCCTCGACCATTGATGGTTACAGGACTGCAATCATTGACACTTTGGGCCCAACGGCCCTCCATATTGCACATAACGCAGACCTTCACAGGTTACTCTCCAGTTTTCACAGGGATCGTCCCAAAAGTTCCAGAAATTTACCCAAGTGGAACCTTTCTGTTGTCCTCAACGAGCTCAGAAAAGCACCATTTGAGCCCATGAAAGACACAGACCTCAAACATCTTAGTCTCAAAACTGCTTTCTTGCTAGCTTTGGCCTCCGGCGAGCGCCGCAGCGAAATCCATGCGTGGGTCGCAAACAAGTATCTAATCTAGGCCAATGGGAAAAGGTTGCCTTGTTCCCTTCTTCTGATGTCATAGCCAAAAACCAACTAGCAAGAGAAGGTTCTCAAAGTGTGTCTCCGGTGACTATTCCTGCTTTGACTACCATTGTAGATAGACAATTTAAAGAAGACAGGACCCTGTGTCCCGTGCGGACCCTGGATCTGGACCGAACAAAAGACCTGAGAGGGTCTCGTTCTCTCCTTTTCATCTCCTTTAAGAAAGGACATACCTCAGACATCAGACCCGCTACACTCTCTTCATGGTTGAAACAAACCATTCTACTTTGTTGCAAACAAGCGGATCAACAAGCCTTGGACTTGGTCCAAGTCAAAGCGCATGACATCCGGGCCTTCGCGGCCTCTAAGGCCTTTTACGGTGGGGTATCGGTGGACCAAATCATGCAAGCCTGTCACTGGAAAGCTCACAACACATTTACAAATTTTTACCTAAAAGACCTTACTTGGTCGGACACCGACAACAATATGTATCTGGGACCCGTAGTGGCGGCACAACAAGTCCTAGATCCTTCCCCTCAGACCAGTTGTCCTCGGAAAGAAAAAAGGGGGGGGGGGGGGGGGGCACATCCGCTACAACCAAGTCTTCAGGAGTCTCTCCCAGGATCTAGGTATTCTTTTACCTTCAAGATGTTACGGGTAAGGTCATTTTATTTTTTTTTAGTTATCAAGTAATTTCTATTAAGGACTTATTTAGTTGTCTTAATCTCATATTCAGGGTAAAAAATTTATGAGATGTCCAACCACTGGGTTGGTCAGTCACACGTGAAGGGCCCTCAGGGACCCTTAGACCTCGAAGTGAGCACTGCTGCACTTCCGTCCTACAATCAAACATCTAGACAGTTTTAGCACTGTCTCTCATTTTACTTAGGTTTTTGGCTCGTTACAGGCCCGGTCTTCGGGATCGGGGCACTGTAAATGGGACTCAGACTGGTATTTCTGGCACTATTCTATACATATTAATTCAAATCTTAGAAAAAAATCACATATCTTCCAGTCTCAGCTGTAATCCCGCCACCGGGCGGTTGAATTCAGCATTCAGTCCCACATGGTAAGCTATTGTAGCGTAATAAAATTGAAAATTTTAATTACTTAAATGTAGCTTTTATAAGCTACAAGCTTACCATGTGGGACTTAGGAGAGTCCCACCCTGCCTCCCCGCTGTTTACAGCTGAGGGGTAGGTTTTAGAAAATTTCAACGAGAAAGTAGGGCGACTGGTCAGAAGTTATCACGTGACGACAACTACCTGTATATCCGGTGGCTAACAAGAACAATCTTTTTTCTAAGATGTTGGCCCCGGGTGTGGCAACCCGAGAACAGCATTAAGCTTGTAGCTTATAAAAGCTACATTTAAGTAATTAAAATTTTCAATTTTATTGTGTTAATACATCTTATCCAATGGACAATTGGTCATGGAGTGTGCATTCGCTAGGTGTCGCCTCATACTTCCTTCCTGTCTTGACAGCATGACGTCATAGCATCTTTTTCGTTTGGCGCGTGGAGTGTGCGGACGTGTTTTCTACAGAGAGACGTTTTGAAGTTTATCTGCGAATTCATCTATTTTATTTCACATCTACGTAATTCCAATGAAGTACTGATCATCATGTCATCCCCAGGACAGAAGAGAGGCACTTGTGGCCATGTTATGGCGATATTTGATAGCCATTTGAAATGTGCAAGATGTCGGGACAAGGGGGTTGGAGAAGACAACTGTGTTCTTAAGAAAGACTGCCCTATATGTAAAGCTTTTACACCAGAGCAGATCCAACAACTAGCCACCCCCACATACAGAGATAGGAAGAACAAAGAAAAGAGAATGGTTTCATCCTCCCCTACCCCCACTCTTGTGGACCCTTCACACGTCAGTGTTTTGGGTAAAGTAGACATGCTTAGCATTGGGAGAGAGCAGCCAGAGAACAAACTGTCATGTGCAACCAGACTGCTGGACTTTCACGTTGTTTGACCAGAGTTCAAGATGCCATGTCTTCTCAGCTGAAGTCTTTACATCTGGATAGTTCCAAGGGCAAGTCGTCTGAGAGAATGAGGCAGGCCGTAGATGAACTGGACTATCTGGTGACCTTTAACCGGTCAATATCTGAAGCAATGGCCAGGACTATGCAAAATCTATTGAAAGGCATGCCTCAGACCACTACTCGGACTATTCTGTTGACCCTCAGCCAGCCCCTAGTAGGCCCAAAAAGCACTCTGATAAATCAAAACACAAGTCGAGGGCCAGATTTTTACCCTCATCTTCAGAGGAGGATCAGTCCCCTGAACATAGGCATAGGTCCCCTAAGCCCCCTGGGAAGTCCTACTCTGATCAGGACCACCCCCAACATGCCCCTGACCCTCCTTATTACAGGGAAGTAGCCTTGTCTGACATCCCATCCCAATATGCCGAGGAGGTGGATACGTTCCGACGCATCCTAAAACTTCCAGATCCTAGGGAATCCTTACCTAGATCTTCAACAGCGGTCATGGGCCTTGATGATGAGAAATGCAGGCAAGAACTTAGGCCAAGAGGTCCTTCCTCCATGTTGCCTCTCAATTCAGTCGTCAAGGATGCCTTTAATAAGTTTGATCAGGACTTCCAGGCAGCAAAATTACCTGAGGGTATGTACATCAAACCACCCCCTCCACTGCCAAGTGGTACAAGGTAGGCCAGCCTTGTTTTGTGGACAAAATACAAGAGCTGAACACAGACTTTGCCAAGATTTGTATTTCTCCTAAACCATCTGGGGCTCCTATAGGCAAGGTCCCTATGCCAATTCTAAAAGAATTGGAACATCAGGCAAGACAGAATATTTCTACTCTCAATTTCGCTACTACTTTTGCCAAAACTTCTTCCTCCTGTAATGCCACCCTAGAGAGGTGTCAGCATAGCTTGAAAGCGACCTCCAAAAAGGTCAAGTTTCAGATCAGGAAAGGTGCCGACCCTGAAAAAGCAACGAAACGTGGACATGAGGAAGCCTGTGATTATTTGGAATTGTGGAATAAGACCGTCCTAATCCAACACAGGGCCGTAACTTGCCTCAGTAAATCCCTGGCCCATATTCTCCAGAGAGAATTGTACTCAATGGGCAATCTTGTCTTGCTTAGGCGCAAAGCCAAAATGACTCTGTTACAACCCCACTTAGGAGAAACCAGGCGCCAAGAACTCAGGAATGCGTCCTTCTGGCCGCCTTCCTTGTTTAAATCACAGTTGCTAAAGGAAGGCGAGGACTTCCTTCTTAAAAAAGGCACCTCAAAAGATTCTCAGGGTTTTGGACCCTACCAGAATAAGCCCTTTCGTGGTCCCCACAAGAAAAGAGGCTCCTACAGGAAACGCCCCTATGGGGGCAATTCCTCACAAAGCAGTAACCAATCGTTTTCTTCCAACAGGGGAAAACAAAACTTCAGAGGCCCCAGGGGTCGTTTTCGACCCCACAATAGGGGAAGAGGGCGTAGAAACCCCTCTTCCCAATGACTCCTTCAAAGCCTCAAACAGTCTACCAGTAGGAGGTCGCCTCCGTTCTTTCAGCAGAGACTGGCAAGCAAACAATTGTTCATCCAATGTGTTAAACATTATCACCAATGGCTACGTTCTGCCATTCCTCTTAAAACCAAACTTGGTCAGATTTCCTCTGATAATATCAGAATACAAGGCCCTTCCAAAAGACCAAGCCTTAGCCAATTGCATCCAGTCTCTGCTGTCAAAGAACGCTATCGAAAGGGTAGAAAATGTAAAATCTCTCAGGTTTTACAGTCGCCTGTTTCTAGTACCCAAGCCTCACTAAAGGTGGAGGCCAGTAATAGACCTAAGCAGGCTCAACACTCATGATCGTAAATGAGGTGAAGCTCATGGCCCTCTCCAAAGGTCTCAGACTCCACCAGTACCTGGACGACTGGCTGATCAGGTCTTAATCCCAGGAGGAAGCCCTAGTGAACACTCAGGCAGTGGTAGATCTAACCCAGTCCTTGGGATGGATCATCAATCAACAAAAATCAGAACTGAATCCCACTCAGGTGTTTTCGTTTGTGGGTTACGAGTACCACCTAGATTCAGCCCTTGTAAAACCCACTCAAGAGAGATGGCTCAGACTTCAGGATTTTATCCTACACCTCAAGTCAAAACATGTTTTGACTGCAAGATGTTTGATGTCTCTAATTGGGTTGCTAGCCTCAACGGAGAAAATGGTCCCGGAGGGACAACTTCACATGAGGCCCTTTCAGTTTCACCTCAAGGAGCACTGGAAATTTCCTCAACCACTGGACAGCCTCCTTCCTTGGACAGAAGTCATCTCTGCACACCTAGACTGGTGGCAGAACCCTGCAAACGTGATGAAAGGCTCAGACCTTCATCCCAAAGACCACAGTATCCAACTCTTTACAGACGCCTCAAACGAAGGTTGGGGCGCTCACTTAGAACAAAGTTCTACCCAAGGTCTGTGGTCTCCCCAGGAAAAAGGCCTTCACATAAACGTCCTAGAATTGAAAGCTGTCTTTCTGGCCCTGAGACACTTCAAAGACCAGTGCCAGGACCAAACAGTGCTAGTTGCAACGGACAACTCAACTGTGGTTGCTTACATAAACAAACAAGGGGGAACACACTCAGCGGAGATGTGTGCACTCCTGTGGAGAATCATGACCTGGTGCCATCATTCTCACATCACATTGAAAGCCAGGCACATTCCATGGTACCTGAATGTGATGGCCGACCTACTGTCCAGGTCGAATCAGGTACAGTCGACCGAATGGTCACTACATCCACAGGTGTTCAAACAGATCTCCCAAAAGTGGTTCACTCCCCACGTGGACCTATTTGCCACTCATCTGAACCACAAGCTTCCACTGTACGTTTCTCCTATCCCAGACCCGAAGGCCTGGGACATAGATGCTCTGAACATAGATTGGACGGGTCTCACTGCCTATGCTTACCCTCCAACGGCTCTCCTTCACAGAGTGATCCAAAAAATCAGACAATGCAATTGTCTGATCATACTAATAGCCCCAGGCTGGCCAGGGATGCCCTGGTTTTGGGACCTAGTTCTGCTCTCAACAGAGATCCCACTACAACTCCCCGTGTCGACAACACTCCTCAAGCAGTCCCACAACTATGTGTTCCACAGGAACCCGCAGCACCTCAACGTCCACGCTTGGTGTCTAGGAGTGAATAGCTCCAAGAACAAGGCTTCTCTGTGGAAGTGGCAGAGAGAATTGCTGCACCTCAGCGGTCATCAACAAGGACCATCTACAAATCAAAGTGGGCCCTATTTGAAAAATGGTGCAGAGAAAATTCGGTGGATTTCTCCACTCCATCTTTGTAACAAATCTCAGATTTCTTCATGTATCTGTACCAAGACTTAAACAGGCGCCCCTCCACCATTGATGGTTACAGGACTGCCATTGTTGAAACCTTGGGCCCATCGGGCCAACATATTGCTCACAATGAAGACCTTCATAGGTTGCTCTCCAGTTTCCACAGGGATCGCACCAAAAGTTCCAGAAATCTCCCCAAGTGGAACCTTTCGGTTGTTCTCAATGAGCTCACAAAAGCACCCTTTGAGCCTATGAAAGACACAGACCTCAAACATCTCACTCTCAAAACTGCTTTCTTGCTAGCTTTGGCCTCCGGCAAGCGCCGCAGCGAAATCCATGCCTGGGTCACTAACAAAGTATCTAATCTAGGCCAATGGGAAAAGGTCGCCTTGTTCCCTTCTTCTGACTTCATAGCCAAAAACCAACTAGCAAGAGAAGGTTCTCAAAGTGTGTCTCCGGTGACTATTCCTGCTTTGACTACCATTGTGGATAGACAATTCAAAGAAGACAGGACCCTGTGTCCTGTGCGGGCCCTTAGGTACTATCTGGACCGAACCAAGGACCTAAGAGGTTCCCGGTCCCTCCTTTTCATCTCCTTCAAGAAAGGACATACCTCAGACATCAGACCCGCTACTCTCTCTTCTTGGTTGAAACAAACCATCCTACTTTGTTATAAACAAGCAGACCAGCAAGCCTTGGATTTAGTCCAAGTCAAGGCACATGACATTCGGCCATTGCAGCCTCTAAGGTGTTTTATGGTGGGGTATCGGTGGACCAGATCATGCAAGCCTGTCACTGGAAAGCTCACAACACTTTTACCAATTTTTATCTAAAAGATCTTACTTGGTCGGACAATGACAACAATCTGTATCTGGGACCAGTAGTAGCGGCTCAACGGGTCCTAGACGTCTACCTCATCAGGGTGTATACGGTAAGGTCTATCTAATCTTTAAATCATAAAAATTGTACATTATTAAGGACCTGAAGGTTGTCATTTTACTCAGTTCCCGAGCCTTAAGCTCAGGTTCTTCCGAGCTCCAAGAACAAGGCTTCTCTGTGGAAGTGGCAGAGAGAATTGCTGCACCTCAGCGGTCATCAACAAGGACCATCTACAAATCAAAGTGGGCCCTATTTGAAAAATGGTGCAGAGAAAATTCGGTGGCTTTCTCCACTCCATCTTTGTAACAAATCTCAGATTTCTTCATGTATCTGTACCAAGACTTAAACAGGCGCACCTCCACCATTGATGGTTACAGGACTGCCATTGTTGAAACCTTGGGCCCATCGGGCCAACATATTGCTCACAATGAAGACCTTCATAGGTTGCTCTCCAGTTTCCACAGTGATCGCCCCAAAAGTTCTAGAAATCTCCCCAAGTGGAACCTTTCGGTTGTTCTCAATGAGCTCACAAAAGCACCCTTTGAGCCTATGAAAGATACAGACCTCAAACATCTCACTCTCAAAACTGCTTTCTTGCTAGCTTTGGCCTCCGGCAAGCGCCGCAGCGAAATCCATGCCTGGGTCACTAACAAAGTATCTAATCTAGGCCAATGGGAAAAGGTCGCCTTGTTCCCTTCTTCTGACTTCATAGCCAAAAACCAACTAGCAAGAGAAGGTTCTCAAAGTGTGTCTCCGGTGACTATTCCTGCTTTGACTACCATTGTGGATAGACAATTCAAAGAAGACAGGACCCTGTGTCCTGTGCGGGCCCTGAGGTACTATCTGGACCGAACCAAGGACCTAAGAGGTTCCCGGTCCCTCCTTTTCATCTCCTTCAAGAAAGGACATACCTCAGACATCAGACCCGCTACACTCTCTTCATGGTTGAAACAAACCATTCTACTTTGTTGCAAACAAGCGGATCAACAAGCCTTGGACTTGGTCCAAGTCAAAGCGCATGACATCCGGGCCTTCGCGGCCTCTAAGGCCTTTTACGGTGGGGTATCGGTGGACCAAATCATGCAAGCCTGTCACTGGAAAGCTCACAACACATTTACAAATTTTTACCTAAAAGACCTTACTTGGTCGGACACCGACAACAATATGTATCTGGGACCCGTAGTGGCGGCACAACAAGTCCTAGATCCTTCCCCTCAGACCAGTTGTCCTCGGAAAGAAAAAGGGGGGGGGGCACATCCGCTACAACCAAGTCTTCAGGAGTCTCTCCCAGGATCTAGGTATTCTTTTACCTTCAAGATGTTACGGGTAAGGTCATTTTATTTTTTTTTAGTTATCAAGTAATTTCTATTAAGGACTTATTTAGTTGTCTTAATCTCATATTCAGGGTAAAAAATTTATGAGATGTCCAACCACTGGGTTGGTCAGTCACACGTGAAGGGCCCTCAGGGACCCTTAGACCTCGAAGTGAGCACTGCTGCACTTCCGTCCTACAATCAAACATCTAGACAGTTTTAGCACTGTCTCTCATTTTACTTAGGTTTTTGGCTCGTTACAGGCCCGGTCTTCGGGATCGGGGCACTGTAAATGGGACTCAGACTGGTATTTCTGGCACTATTCTATACATATTAATTCAAATCTTAGAAAAAAATCACATATCTTCCAGTCTCAGCTGTAATCCCGCCACCGGGCGGTTGAATTCAGCATTCAGTCCCACATGGTAAGCTATTGTAGCGTAATAAAATTGAAAATTTTAATTACTTAAATGTAGCTTTTATAAGCTACAAGCTTACCATGTGGGACTTAGGAGAGTCCCACCCTGCCTCCCCGCTGTTTACAGCTGAGGGGTAGGTTTTAGAAAATTTCAACGAGAAAGTAGGGCGATTGGTCAGAAGTTATCACGTGACGACAACTACCTGTATATCCGGTGGCTAACAAGAACAATCTTTTTTCTAAGATGTTGGCCCCGGGTGTGGCAACCCGAGAACAGCATTAAGCTTGTAGCTTATAAAAGCTACATTTAAGTAATTAAAATTTTCAATTTTATTGTGTTAATACATCTTATCCAATGGACAATTGCTTTACCGGTCGGCACGACCGGTCATGGAGTGTGCATTCGCTAGGTGTCGCCTCATACTTCCTTCCTGTCTTGACAGCATGACGTCATAGCATCTTTTTCGTTTGGCGCGTGGAGTGTGCGGACGTGTTTTCTACAGAGAGACGTTTTGAAGTTTATCTGCGAATTCATCTATTTTATTTCACATCTACGTAATTCCACTGAAGTACTGATCATCATGTCATCCCCAGGACAGAAGAGAGGCACTTGTGGCCATGTTATGGCGATATTTGATAGCCATTTGAAATGTGCAAGATGTCGGGACAAGGGGGTTGGAGAAGACAACTGTGTTCTTAAGAAAGACTGCCCTATATGTAAAGCTTTTACACCAGAGCAGATCCAACAACTAGCCACCCCCACATACAGAGATAGGAAGAACAAAGAAAAGAGAATGGTTTCATCCTCCCCTACCCCCACTCTTGTGGACCCTTCACACGTCAGTGTTTTGGGTAAAGTAGACATGCTTAGCATTGGGAGAGAGCAGCCAGAGAACAAACTGTCATGTGCAACCAGACTGCTGGACTTTCACGTTGTTTGACCAGAGTTCAAGATGCCATGTCTTCTCAGCTGAAGTCTTTACATCTGGATAGTTCCAAGGGCAAGTCGTCTGAGAGAATGAGGCAGGCCGTAGATGAACTGGACTATCTGGTGACCTTTAACCGGTCAATATCTGAAGCAATGGCCAGGACTATGCAAAATCTATTGAAAGGCATGCCTCAGACCACTACTCGGACTATTCTGTTGACCCTCAGCCAGCCCCTAGTAGGCCCAAAAAGCACTCTGATAAATCAAAACACAAGTCGAGGGCCAGATTTTTACCCTCATCTTCAGAGGAGGATCAGTCCCCTGAACATAGGCATAGGTCCCCTAAGCCCCCTGGGGAGTCCTACTCTGATCAGGACCACCCCCAACATGCCCCTGACCCTCCTTATTACAGGGAAGTAGCCTTGTCTGACATCCCATCCCAATATGCCGAGGAGGTGGATACGTTCCGACGCATCCTAAAACTTCCAGATCCTAGGGAATCCTTACCTAGATCTTCAACAGCGGTCATGGGCCTTGATGATGAGAAATGCAGGCAAGAACTTAGGCCAAGAGGTCCTTCCTCCATGTTGCCTCTCAATTCAGTCATCAAGGATGCCTTTAATAAGTTTGATCAGGACTTCCAGGCAGCAAAATTACCTGAGGGTATGTACATCAAACCACCCCCTCCACTGCCAAGTGGTACAAGGTAGGCCAGCCTTGTTTTGTGGACAAAATACAAGAGCTGAACACAGACTTTGCCAAGATTTGTATTTCTCCTAAACCATCTGGGGCTCCTATAGGCAAGGTCCCTATGCCAATTCTAAAAGAATTGGAACATCAGGCAAGACAGAATATTTCTACTCTCAATTTCGCTACTACTTTTGCCAAAACTTCTTCCTCCTGTAATGCCACCCTGGAGAGGTGTCAGCATAGCTTGAAAGCGACCTCCAAAAAGGTCAAGTCTCAGATCAGGAAAGGTGCCGACCCTGAAAAAGCAACGAAACGTGGACATGAGGAAGCCTGTGATTATTTGGAATTGTGGAATAAGACCGTCCTAATCCAACACAGGGCCGTAACTTGCCTCAGTAAATCCCTGGCCCATATTCTCCAGAGAGAATTGTACTCAATGGGCAATCTTGTCTTGCTTAGGCGCAAAGCCGAAATGACTCTGTTACAACCCCACTTAGGAGAAACCAGGCGCCAAGAACTCAGGAATGCGTCCTTCTGGCCGCCTTCCTTGTTTAAATCACAGTTGCTAAAGGAAGGCGAGGACTTCCTTCTTAAAAAAGGCACCTCAAAAGATTCTCAGGGTTTTGGACCCTACCAGAATAAGCCCTTTCGTGGTCCCCACAAGAAAAGAGGCTCCTACAGGAAACGCCCCTATGGGGGCAATTCCTCACAAAGCAGTAACCAATCGTTTTCTTCCAACAGGGGAAAACAAAACTTCAGAGGCCCCAGGGGTCGTTTTCGACCCCACAATAGGGGAAGAGGGCGTGGAAACCCCTCTTCCCGATGACTCCTTCAAAGCCTCAAACAGTCTACCAGTAGGAGGTCGCCTCCGTTCTTTCAGCAGAGACTGGCAAGCAAACAATTGTTCATCCAATGTGTTAAACATTATCACCAATGGCTACGTTCTGCCATTCCTCTTAAAACCAAACTTGGTCAGATTTCCACTGATAATATCAGAATACAAGGCCCTTCCAAAAGACCAAGCCTTAGCCAATTGCATCCAGTCTCTGCTGTCAAAGAACGCTATCGAAAGGGTAGAAAATGTAAAATCTCTCAGGTTTTACAGTCGCCTGTTTCTAGTACCCAAGCCTCACTAAAGGTGGAGGCCAGTAATAGACCTAAGCAGGCTCAACACTCATGATCGTAAATGAGGTGAAGCTCATGGCCCTCTCCAAAGGTCTCAGACTCCACCAGTACCTGGACGACTGGCTGATCAGGTCTTAATCCCAGGAGGAAGCCCTAGTGAACACTCAGGCAGTGGTAGATCTAACCCAGTCCTTGGGATGGATCATCAATCAACAAAAATCAGAACTGAATCCCACTCAGGTGTTTTCGTTCGTGGGTTACGAGTACCACCTAGATTCAGCCCTTGTAAAACCCACTCAAGAGAGATGGCTCAGACTTCAGGATTTTATCCTACACCTCAAGTCAAAACATGTTTTGACTGCAAGATGTTTGATGTCTCTAATTGGGTTGCTAGCCTCAACGGAGAAAATGGTCCCGGAGGGACAACTTCACATGAGGCCCTTTCAGTTTCACCTCAAGGAGCACTGGAAATTTCCTCAACCACTGGACAGCCTCCTTCCTTGGACAGAAGTCATCTCTGCACACCTAGACTGGTGGCAGAACCCTGCAAACGTGATGAAAGGCTCAGACCTTCATCCCAAAGACCACAGTATCCAACTCTTTACAGACGCCTCAAACGAAGGTTGGGGCGCTCACTTAGAACAAAGTTCTACCCAAGGTCTGTGGTCTCCCCAGGAAAAAGGCCTTCACATAAACGTCCTAGAATTGAAAGCTGTCTTTCTGGCCCTGAGACACTTCAAAGACCAGTGCTAGGACCAAACAGTGCTAGTTGCAACGGACAACTCAACTGTGGTTGCTTACATAAACAAACAAGGGGGAACACACTCAGCGGAGATGTGTGCACTCCTGTGGAGAATCATGACCTGGTGCCATCATTCTCACATCACATTGAAAGCCAGGCACATTCCATGGTACCTGAATGTGATGGCCGACCTACTGTCCAGGTCGAATCAGGTACAGTCGACCGAATGGTCACTACATCCACAGGTGTTCAAACAGATCTCCCAAAAGTGGTTCACTCCCCACGTGGACCTATTTGCCACTCATCTGAACCACAAGCTTCCACTGTACGTTTCTCCTATCCCAGACCCGAAGGCCTGGGACATAGATGCTCTGAACATAGATTGGACGGGTCTCACTGCCTATGCTTACCCTCCAACGGCTCTCCTTCACAGAGTGATCCAAAAAATCAGACAATGCAATTGTCTGATCATACTAATAGCCCCAGGCTGGCCAGGGATGCCCTGGTTTTGGGACCTAGTTCAGCTCTCAACAGAGATCCCACTACAACTCCCCGTGTCGACAACACTCCTCAAGCAGTCCCACAACTATGTGTTCCACAGGAACCCGCAGCACCTCAACGTCCACGCTTGGTGTCTAGGAGTGAATAGCTCCAAGAACAAGGCTTCTCTGTGGAAGTGGCAGAGAGAATTGCTGCACCTCAGCGGTCATCAACAAGGACCATCTACAAATCAAAGTGGGCCCTATTTGAAAAATGGTGCAGAGAAAATTCGGTGGATTTCTCCACTCCATCTTTGTAACAAATCTCAGATTTCTTCATGTATCTGTACCAAGACTTAAACAGGCGCCCCTCCACCATTGATGGTTACAGGACTGCCATTGTTGAAACCTTGGGCCCATCGGGCCAACATATTGCTCACAATGAAGACCTTCATAGGTTGCTCTCCAGTTTCCACAGGGATCGCACCAAAAGTTCCAGAAATCTCCCCAAGTGGAACCTTTCGGTTGTTCTCAATGAGCTCACAAAAGCACCCTTTGAGCCTATGAAAGACACAGACCTCAAACATCTCACTCTCAAAACTGCTTTCTTGCTAGCTTTGGCCTCCGGCAAGCGCCGCAGCGAAATCCATGCCTGGGTCACTAACAAAGTATCTAATCTAGGCCAATGGGAAAAGGTCGCCTTGTTCCCTTCTTCTGACTTCATAGCCAAAAACCAACTAGCAAGAGAAGGTTCTCAAAGTGTGTCTCCGGTGACTATTCCTGCTTTGACTACCATTGTGGATAGACAATTCAAAGAAGACAGGACCCTGTGTCCTGTGCGGGCCCTGAGGTACTATCTGGACCGAACCAAGGACCTAAGAGGTTCCCGGTCCCTCCTTTTCATCTCCTTCAAGAAAGGACATACCTCAGACATCAGACCTGCTACTCTCTCTTCTTGGTTGAAACAAACCATCCTACTTTGTTATAAACAAGCAGACCAGCAAGCCTTGGATTTAGTCCAAGTCAAGGCACATGACATTCGGCCATTGCAGCCTCTAAGGTGTTTTATGGTGGGGTATCGGTGGACCAGATCATGCAAGCCTGTCACTGGAAAGCTCACAACACTTTTACCAATTTTTATCTAAAAGATCTTACTTGGTCGGACAATGACAACAATCTGTATCTGGGACCAGTAGTAGCGGCTCAACGGGTCCTAGACGTCTACCTCATCAGGGTGTATACGGTAAGGTCTATCTAATCTTTAAATCATAAAAATTGTACATTATTAAGGACCTGAAGGTTGTCATTTTACTCAGTTCCCGAGCCTTAAGCTCAGGTTCTTCCGAGCTCCAAGAACAAGGCTTCTCTGTGGAAGTGGCAGAGAGAATTGCTGCACCTCAGCGGTCATCAACAAGGACCATCTACAAATCAAAGTGGGCCCTATTTGAAAAATGGTGCAGAGAAAATTCGGTGGATTTCTCCACTCCATCTTTGTAACAAATCTCAGATTTCTTCATGTATCTGTACCAAGACTTAAACAGGCGCACCTCCACCATTGATGGTTACAGGACTGCCATTGTTGAAACCTTGGGCCCATCGGGCCAACATATTGCTCACAATGAAGACCTTCATAGGTTGCTCTCCAGTTTCCACAGTGATCGCCCCAAAAGTTCTAGAAATCTCCCCAAGTGGAACCTTTCGGTTGTTCTCAATGAGCTCACAAAAGCACCCTTTGAGCCTATGAAAGATACAGACCTCAAACATCTCACTCTCAAAACTGCTTTCTTGCTAGCTTTGGCCTCCGGCAAGCGCCGCAGCGAAATCCATGCCTGGGTCACTAACAAAGTATCTAATCTAGGCCAATGGGAAAAGGTCGCCTTGTTCCCTTCTTCTGACTTCATAGCCAAAAACCAACTAGCAAGAGAAGGTTCTCAAAGTGTGTCTCCGGTGACTATTCCTGCTTTGACTACCATTGTGGATAGACAATTCAAAGAAGACAGGACCCTGTGTCCTGTGCGGGCCCTGAGGTACTATCTGGACCGAACCAAGGACCTAAGAGGTTCCCGGTCCCTCCTTTTCATCTCCTTCAAGAAAGGACATACCTCAGACATCAGACCCGCTACACTCTCTTCATGGTTGAAACAAACCATTCTACTTTGTTGCAAACAAGCGGATCAACAAGCCTTGGACTTGGTCCAAGTCAAAGCGCATGACATCCGGGCCTTTGCGGCCTCTAAGGCCTTTTACGGTGGGGTATCGGTGGACCAAATCATGCAAGCCTGTCACTGGAAAGCTCACAACACATTTACAAATTTTTACCTAAAAGACCTTACTTGGTCGGACACCGACAACAATATGTATCTGGGACCCGTAGTGGCGGCACAACAAGTCCTAGATCCTTCCCCTCAGACCAGTTGTCCTCGGAAAGAAAAAGGGGGGGGGCACATCCGCTACAACCAAGTCTTCAGGAGTCTCTCCCAGGATCTAGGTATTCTTTTACCTTCAAGATGTTACGGGTAAGGTCATTTTATTTTTTTTTAGTTATCAAGTAATTTCTATTAAGGACTTATTTAGTTGTCTTAATCTCATATTCAGGGTAAAAAATTTATGAGATGTCCAACCACTGGGTTGGTCAGTCACACGTGAAGGGCCCTCAGGGACCCTTAGACCTCGAAGTGAGCACTGCTGCACTTCCGTCCTACAATCAAACATCTAGACAGTTTTAGCACTGTCTCTCATTTTACTTAGGTTTTTGGCTCGTTACAGGCCCGGTCTTCGGGATCGGGGCACTGTAAATGGGACTCAGACTGGTATTTCTGGCACTATTCTATACATATTAATTCAAATCTTAGAAAAAAATCACATATCTTCCAGTCTCAGCTGTAATCCCGCCACCGGGCGGTTGAATTCAGCATTCAGTCCCACATGGTAAGCTATTGTAGCGTAATAAAATTGAAAATTTTAATTACTTAAATGTAGCTTTTATAAGCTACAAGCTTACCATGTGGGACTTAGGAGAGTCCCACCCTGCCTCCCCGCTGTTTACAGCTGAGGGGTAGGTTTTAGAAAATTTCAACGAGAAAGTAGGGCGATTGGTCAGAAGTTATCACGTGACGACAACTACCTGTATATCCGGTGGCTAACAAAAACAATCTTTTTTCTAAGATGTTGGCCCCGGGTGTGGCAACCCGAGAACAGCATTAAGCTTGTAGCTTATAAAAGCTACATTTAAGTAATTAAAATTTTCAATTTTATTGTGTTAATACATCCTATCCAATGGACAATTGCTTTACCGGTCGGCACGACCGGTCATAGAGTGTGCATTCGCTAGGTGTCGCCTCATACTTCCTTCCTGTCTTGACAGCATGACGTCATAGCATCTTTTTCGTTTGGCGCGTGGAGTGTGCGGACGTGTTTTCTACAGAGAGACGTTTTGAAGTTTATCTGCGAATTCATCTATTTTATTTCACATCTACGTAATTCCACTGAAGTACTGATCATCATGTCATCCCCAGGACAGAAGAGAGGCACTTGTGGCCATGTTATGGCGATATTTGATAGCCATTTGAAATGTGCAAGATGTCGGGACAAGGGGGTTGGAGAAGACAACTGTGTTCTTAAGAAAGACTGCCCTATATGTAAAGCTTTTACACCAGAGCAGATCCAACAACTAGCCACCCCCACATACAGAGATAGGAAGAACAAAGAAAAGAGAATGGTTTCATCCTCCCCTACCCCCACTCTTGTGGACCCTTCACACGTCAGTGTTTTGGGTAAAGTAGACATGCTTAGCATTGGGAGAGAGCAGCCAGAGAACAAACTGTCATGTGCAACCAGACTGCTGGACTTTCACGTTGTTTGACCAGAGTTCAAGATGCCATGTCTTCTCAGCTGAAGTCTTTACATCTGGATAGTTCCAAGGGCAAGTCGTCTGAGAGAATGAGGCAGGCCGTAGATGAACTGGACTATCTGGTGACCTTTAACCGGTCAATATCTGAAGCAATGGCCAGGACTATGCAAAATCTATTGAAAGGCATGCCTCAGACCACTACTCGGACTATTCTGTTGACCCTCAGCCAGCCCCTAGTAGGCCCAAAAAGCACTCTGATAAATCAAAACACAAGTAGAGGGCCAGATTTTTACCCTCATCTTCAGAGGAGGATCAGTCCCCTGAACATAGGCATAGGTCCCCTAAGCCCCCTGGGAAGTCCTACTCTGATCAGGACCACCCCCAACATGCCCCTGACCCTCCTTATTACAGGGAAGTAGCCTTGTCTGACATCCCATCCCAATATGCCGAGGAGGTGGATACGTTCCGACGCATCCTAAAACTTCCAGATCCTAGGGAATCCTTACCTAGATCTTCAACAGCGGTCATGGGCCTTGATGATGAGAAATGCAGGCAAGAACTTAGGCCAAGAGGTCCTTCCTCCATGTTGCCTCTCAATTCAGTCATCAAGGATGCCTTTAATAAGTTTGATCAGGACTTCCAGGCAGCAAAATTACCTGAGGGTATGTACATCAAACCACCCCCTCCACTGCCAAGTGGTACAAGGTAGGCCAGCCTTGTTTTGTGGACAAAATACAAGAGCTGAACACAGACTTTGCCAAGATTTGTATTTCTCCTAAACCATCTGGGGCTCCTATAGGCAAGGTCCCTATGCCAATTCTAAAAGAATTGGAACATCAGGCAAGACAGAATATTCCTACTCTCAATTTCGCTACTACTTTTGCCAAAACTTCTTCCTCCTGTAATGCCACCCTGGAGAGGTGTCAGCATAGCTTGAAAGCGACCTCCAAAAAGGTCAAGTCTCAGATCAGGAAAGGTGCCGACCCTGAAAAAGCAACGAAACGTGGACATGAGGAAGCCTGTGATTATTTGGAATTGTGGAATAAGACCGTCCTAATCCAACACAGGGCCGTAACTTGCCTCAGTAAATCCCTGGCCCATATTCTCCAGAGAGAATTGTACTCAATGGGCAATCTTGTCTTGCTTAGGCGCAAAGCCGAAATGACTCTGTTACAACCCCACTTAGGAGAAACCAGGCGCCAAGAACTCAGGAATGCGTCCTTCTGGCCGCCTTCCTTGTTTAAATCACAGTTGCTAAAGGAAGGCGAGGACTTCCTTCTTAAAAAAGGCACCTCAAAAGATTCTCAGGGTTTTGGACCCTACCAGAATAAGCCCTTTCGTGGTCCCCACAAGAAAAGAGGCTCCTACAGGAAACGCCCCTATGGGGGCAATTCCTCACAAAGCAGTAACCAATCGTTTTCTTCCAACAGGGGAAAACAAAACTTCAGAGGCCCCAGGGGTCGTTTTCGACCCCACAATAGGGGAAGAGGGCGTGGAAACCCCTCTTCCCAATGACTCCTTCAAAGCCTCAAACAGTCTACCAGTAGGAGGTCGCCTCCGTTCTTTCAGCAGAGACTGGCAAGCAAACAATTGTTCATCCAATGTATTAAACATTATCACCAATGGCTACGTTCTGCCATTCCTCTTAAAACCAAACTTGGTCAGATTTCCTCTGATAATATCAGAATACAAGGCCCTTCCAAAAGACCAAGCCTTAGCCAATTGCATCCAGTCTCTGCTGTCAAAGAACGCTATCGAAAGGGTAGAAAATGTAAAATCTCTCAGGTTTTACAGTCGCCTGTTTCTAGTACCCAAGCCTCACTAAAGGTGGAGGCCAGTAATAGACCTAAGCAGGCTCAACACTCATGATCGTAAATGAGGTGAAGCTCATGGCCCTCTCCAAAGGTCTCAGACTCCACCAGTACCTGGACGACTGGCTGATCAGGTCTTAATCCCAGGAGGAAGCCCTAGTGAACACTCAGGCAGTGGTAGATCTAACCCAGTCCTTGGGATGGATCATCAATCAACAAAAATCAGAACTGAATCCCACTCAGGTGTTTTCGTTCGTGGGTTACGAGTACCACCTAGATTCAGCCCTTGTAAAACCCACTCAAGAGAGATGGCTCAGACTTCAGGATTTTATCCTACACCTCAAGTCAAAACATGTTTTGACTGCAAGATGTTTGATGTCGCTAATTGGGTTGCTAGCCTCAACGGAGAAAATGGTCCCGGAGGGACAACTTCACATGAGGCCCTTTCAGTTTCACCTCAAGGAGCACTGGAAATTTCCTCAACCACTGGACAGCCTCCTTCCTTGGACAGAAGTCATCTCTGCACACCTAGACTGGTGGCAGAACCCTGCAAACGTGATGAAAGGCTCAGACCTTCATCCCAAAGACCACAGTATCCAACTCTTTACAGACGCCTCAAACGAAGGTTGGGGCGCTCACTTAGAACAAAGTTCTACCCAAGGTCTGTGGTCTCCCCAGGAAAAAGGCCTTCACATAAACGTCCTAGAATTGAAAGCTGTCTTTCTGGCCCTGAGACACTTCAAAGACCAGTGCTAGGACCAAACAGTGCTAGTTGCAACGGACAACTCAACTGTGGTTGCTTACATAAACAAACAAGGGGGAACACACTCAGCGGAGATGTGTGCACTCCTGTGGAGAATCATGACCTGGTGCCATCATTCTCACATCACATTAAAAGCCAGGCACATTCCATGGTACCTGAATGTGATGGCCGACCTACTGTCCAGGTCGAATCAGGTACAGTTGACCGAATGATCACTACATCCACAGGTGTTCAAACAGATCTCCCAAAAGTGGTTCACTCCCCACGTGGACCTATTTGCCACTCATCTGAACCACAAGCTTCCACTGTACGTTTCTCCTATCCCAGACCCGAAGGCCTGGGACATAGATGCTCTGAACATAGATTGGACGGGTCTCACTGCCTATGCTTACCCTCCAACGGCTCTCCTTCACAGAGTGATCCAAAAAATCAGACAATGCAATTGTCTGATCATACTAATAGCCCCAGGCTGGCCAGGGATGCCCTGGTTTTGGGACCTAGTTCTGCTCTCAACAGAGATCCCACTACAACTCCCCGTGTCGACAACACTCCTCAAGCAGTCCCACAACTATGTGTTCCACAGGAACCCGCAGCACCTCAACGTCCACGCTTGGTGTCTAGGAGTGAATAGCTCCAAGAACAAGGCTTCTCTGTGGAAGTGGCAGAGAGAATTGCTGCACCTCAACGGTCATTTCTTCATGTATCTGTACCAAGACTTAAACAGGCGCCCCTCCACCATTGATGGTTACAGGACTGCCATTGTTGAAACCTTGGGCCCATCGGGCCAACATATTGCTCACAATGAAGACCTTCATAGGTTGCTCTCCAGTTTCCACAGGGATCGCACCAAAAGTTCCAGAAATCTCCCCAAGTGGAACCTTTCGGTTGTTCTCAA
Source organism: Sabellastarte sp. h YS-2021 (assembly GCA_964017235.1). NCBI lineage: Eukaryota > Metazoa > Annelida > Polychaeta > Sabellida > Sabellidae > Sabellastarte > Sabellastarte sp. h YS-2021. Next base: position 30,135,291 of record OZ024938.1, read on the forward strand.
TGAGCTCACAAAAGCACCCTTTGAGCCTATGAAAGACACAGACCTCAAACATCTCACTCTCAAAACTGCTTTCTTGCTAGCTTTGGCCTCCGGCAAGCGCCGCAGTGAAATCCATGCCTGGGTCACTAACAAAGTATCTAATCTAGGCCAATGGGAAAAGGTCGCCTTGTTCCCTTCTTCTGACTTCATAGCCAAAAACCAACTAGCAAGAGAAGGTTCTCAAAGTGTGTCTCCGGTGACTATTCCTGCTTTGACTACCATTGTGGATAGACAATTCAAAGAAGACAGGACCCTGTGTCCTGTGCGGGCCCTGAGGTACTATCTGGACCGAACCAAGGACCTAAGAGGTTCCCGGTCCCTCCTTTTCATCTCCTTCAAGAAAGGACATACCTCAGACATCAGACCCGCTACTCTCTCTTCTTGGTTGAAACAAACCATCCTACTTTGTTATAAACAAGCAGACCAGCAAGCCTTGGATTTAGTCCAAGTCAAGGCACATGACATTCGGGCATTGCAGCCTCTAAGGTGTTTTATGGTGGGGTATCGGTGGACCAGATCATGCAAGCCTGTCACTGGAAAGCTCACAACACTTTTACCAATTTTTATCTAAAAGATCTTACTTGGTCGGACAATGACAACAATCTGTATCTGGGACCAGTAGTAGCGGCTCAACGGGTCCTAGACGTCTACATCATCAGGGTGTATACGGTAAGGTCTATCTAATCTTTAAATCATAAAAATTGTACATTATTAAGGACCTGAAGGTTGTCATTTTACTCAGTTCCCGAGCCTTAAGCTCAGGTTCTTCCGTGATCGTCCTTGGGACTGTCCCCGTCTGTGTATCTAGGGTACACATCTTCTCGTCAAACACCCTGACAGTTTTTTTTAACACTGTCATTCATTCAGGTTTTTGGCTTCTACAGGCCCGGTCTTCGGGATTGGGGCCCTGTAGACGGGACTCAGACTGGTACTTTCGATCTTTCATTCTACTATTATTATCAAAATTCTAAGAAAAAACAGACTTATCTGCCAGTCTCAGCTGTAATCCCTCCTCCGGACGGTTGGATTCAGCATTCAGTCTCACATGGTAAGCTATTGTAGCGCAATAAAATTGAAAATTTTAATTACTTAAATGTAGCTTTTATAAAGCTACAAGGTTACCATGTGGGACTGAGGAGAGTCCCACCCTGCCTCCCCGCTGTATTACAGCTGAGGGGTATGGCTTTAAATCTCAACGAGAAAAGTGCTTACAAAGGGGCAGATCACGTGACGACAACCTGAGGCTACGGCCAAGAATAAATGTCTTTTTTTCTTAGACGTTGGCCGTAGTTCCTCGCGGCAACCAGTAAAGCATTCAGTCCCACATGGTAAGCTTGTAGCTTATAAAAGCTACATTTAAGTAATTAAAATTTTCAAGTTCATCTAGGCCAAATTCATATGAGACTCATTCAGTGGCATCACAAACACAACTGGAGGGTCCCAGAATCACTGGAAAAGGTGATCCCAATCCCCAGGTCCTTGTACCCCCATTTACAATGATGGCTGAAGGAAGACAATGTACTTAGAGGCCAACCATAGCACCCAATAAAACATGCTCTGCAAATATTTACAGACGCATCAATAGAAGGGTGGGGCGCTCACTTAGACAAGCACACTGCAAGAGGAACCTGGTCCCCTCCGGGAAGCAAGCTGCATATAAACTATCTAGAACTTTCTGGCTTTAAAAGAGTTCCAAGACCTTTGCTCAAACAAGATAGTACTTGTAGCAACCGACAACACCACAGTAGTGTCATACATAAACAAGGAAGGAGGCATGAGGTCAGGCCTACTATGGAGAATCTTGACCTGGTGTACCAGGAAACAAGTGACTCTAAAGCACGACACATTCCAGGCCGGCCGAATGTGGTAGCAGACAAGCTATCCGGGCTAGGCCAGACCATCCAAGCAGAGTGGTTTCTCCTTCCAGAGGTCTTCCACTCTATGCAGCAGGTGGCACCGGCCCAAAATAGACTTATTTGCCACGAGGTTCAACAACAAGTTGCCTCTGTTGGTGTCACCGGTACCGGATCCCCTGGCCACAGCAGTGGATGCGCTCAGTCGACCATGGTACGATCTGAAAGCATACACCTTCCCACCATCAGCCATATTGGGCAAAATGGTGGAGAAGTTGCAAGACTCCCCATGCAAGAGAATCATTCTGATTGCTCCGGGGTGGCCCAACATGCCTTAGTTTTGGGATCTAGTGGCCATGTCCAGCCAAATCCCACTGATGCCCAATCTGCCCAACCTGTTGACAGCCATTCAATCAGATCCCTCACAGAAATCTGACAAATCTTAATCTCCATGCAGGGCTCCTAGAGCCTCAGCAATCGAAGAGTAGGACTTGTCTGAGGCAGTGGCAGCAAGAATTGAGGCTCCTCAAAGGGGATCAATCAGATTAGTTTATGAGGCAAGTGGGCCATTTTTACAAAGGGATGTATCATTCATCAGGTGGACTTCGGGGCACCCCCTGTAAAGTCAGTTGCTGACTTCCTTATGTACCTGTTTCAGTACAGGAAGTTGCAGCCCAGCTAAATTGATGGTTACAGGTCAGCCATTGCTGATAGTCTGGGAAATTTGCCCATCAATGTCAGTAAGGATGAAAATCTCACTCGTCTCCTGGATAGTTTCCACTGAGACAGACCCAAAGGCCGGAGGGGAATGCCCTCCTGGAACCTCTTCCTGGTTTTTGCACCAGCTGGCAAGGTTCATTTTGAGCCAATTAAAGAGGCCTCCTTGAAGCATTTGACCTTCAAGACAGTTTTCCTCTTGGCCCTGGGGTCGGGCAAGCGTAGAAGTGAGATACATGCTTGGCAACACAGAAATATTAGACACCAATCCGACTGGTCAAAGGTGTCCCTGTACCCATCACCCATCTGTCTCTCCAAGAATCAGCTGGCCAAAGAGGGTCCAGACAGTGTGGCCCCAGGGGTTATAACAGCCCTGGCCCCAACTCTGGATAGATCCCTCAAGTCTGACAGGTCCCTCTGTCCAGTCAGAGCATTGCACTACTATTTGGACAGGACCTCAGGCAGAATAAGGAGGTGGTTTTTGTCTCCTTTAAGAAAGGTTTCGACAAAGACATCTCACCTGCTTGGATCAAGCAGACTGTGATCCTATGTTATGAGCTCTCTGACTAGGAGGCCCACACTTTACATCAGGTTAAAGCCCATGATGTTGGGGCCTTTGATGCTTCTAAGGTCTCCAGTCGAGAGTTTCCTTAGATACAGTCTTGTCAGTCTGCCACTGAAGTCACATAATTCCTTCACACAGTTCTATCTGAAGGATGGGGCTTGGGCTGATTCAGGGCTTTACCAATTGGGCTCGGTAGTGGCTGCTCAGCAGATCCACAAGTGGCCCTTAGATTGAGGAGATTTGTATATATATGTATAAACAGTTCTTCACGTACATTAGAATTACGTGTGGTGTGCTTCCTTCGGGAGGTTTCTTTGCATTCTGGGACTGAACTCATCCCTCTCTTCCCCTACCTCAGAGCAGGTATGCAAAAGGGGGGGGGAGCGACGGGGTTATAGCCCTGGGTAACCGGCTGCTGGCAACCGACCGTGGCTTTACAGGATTTTCTGACCTTAAGGTCAACCCAGGCCTGGGCCTATAGGTCTCCTGACGAAGTCAGCCTAGACCGTAGGTTAAAATTTGCTATTACTTGTGAGTTCACATAAGTCCCTAGTAACTTACCCGCCTTCCAAGCGGTAGTTATTCAGCAATTGTCCATTGGATAGGATGTATTAACGCAATAAAATTGACACAATGGACACACAAGACCCTCTCACCGACCCCGCTATAAGCTTACTAGGGGTCTAATAGGTTTAGACAACGAAAAAGATGCTATGACATCATGTTGTCTAGACAGGAAGTAAATACCATGCACCACCTGGCGAATGCACAGTACTGGGACCGGCCAGCCGGTGGAAACACAGGACGTCTTTTTCTGGCGTTTGGCGGGCCGGTCTGCGCCGACCGGATTAGCAATTGTCCATTGGATAGGGTATTAACTTATAAAAATTTAATTTACTTATTAAATTTGCAAATTTGCTTCTATCTCCTTAACCCTGTTTTCGACACACAGGGTATCTAAGCAATGTACTATTGGCAATTTTCAAAAGATTTTACTCTCCCCAAAAAATGGCGGCCTTTTTGAATTTTCGAATTTTTGCCAAAAATGGAAAACGCAAATTTGCTTCTATCTCCTTAACCGTTGGAGATAGAGCAATTTCGTTGAAATTTTCGACCCACGGGGTATCTAAGAAGTGTACTATTGGCAGTTTTCAAAAAATTTTCTTCTCCGCAAAAATGGCGGCCATTTTGAATTTTTCGAATTTTTGCCAAAATGGAAAAACACAAATTTGCATCTATCTCCTTAACCGTGCGAGATAGAGCGATTTCGTCAAAACTTTTCGACCCACAGGGTATCTAAGCAATATACTCTTGGCAATTTTCAAAAAAATTTCCTCTCCCCAAAAATAGTGGCTTAAATTATGGCTCATCACAGTTGAGTTTCACCATATCAGTGACAATCATATAAAATACCGGATTTTGTTTGGTTTCAAAGCACCCAAAACTAATTTTGATTTTCTTAAACTGTCCCACCACCACTCAATATTAATAATATTGGCATAGTGATATGTACATGATCCTATCTCTGTTACTAAACTAGCTTTATCATTTCAGGTTGGCCTTGTGCTGCAATAACAGAGAAAGTCTATACAATTACTAGCTTTAGTTTCTCGTAATGCCAGTCCTATGCAAAAGGTGCTAACGTACAACAGCCAGAGAGAGATAGAGAGAATACAGTGCAAGAGAAACAAATATCATTGGGAATCATCTTCACAATCATGAGTAAATGAGAATGACTTGTCCAGTTGTGTATGTTCTGTCTGAAATAATTATAAGTGTAAAGTGACTAGTTAAGAAATGTGAAAATTGGCCAAAAATGTAGAGCGTGAAATGTGGGGTTCCCCTTCATAGTGTAGAATGTTTTACTCAAGTCACTCCCTTCAAGTTAAGTGACAAGCGTCAAAAGTTCAGCATGACAATTCTGCATTTACATTAATGTCATCCAAATTCCTGCAAAATTATACAGGGTACACTATTAAATTCAACAATGTATAATACATGAATAGGGTATACTTCATACAAGTAAACACAGAATAATTAAAATTGTGCATGACAGGAGCATTACACAAATCAACAATGTCTAAACAATGTTCCTTAAGCCAAGGAAATAGAAGGAAGGTTTTTGTTGTTTGTATTTTTTACCTATTGTAGCAAATTTCACATTGTCTCTATTTGATGAAACTGTCGCATGATAACACACACTGGGCTTTGTGGATTTCATTTGTCACATATTTTAGATAGTGTTTGAGCTTTGGCCGACTTTCCTCAAATTGGCATCTCAAATGTCAACAAACCTTCAAAGACTGGACAAACAGTAAGCTGAGACAAAATTGGTTTTTACCCCACAGCCTTTAAGGGCTGTCAGGGTATTGTTTTTACCCATGGTGTCTAAGGGGGGGAGTGGGAATTTGTCCGGGCTGTATCTCAGATGTAAGATGTAGGAAGCTGATACTTCGTAGGGACATTGGTTAGGGGTTGTAAGTGTGACCTTGATTTGACCTTTGACCTTGCTGTAGTGACCTTGACCTATAAAATCTTGTCCGAGCTATATCTCTGTAACTGTAAGGCGTAGGAAGTTGATACTTGGTAGGGACATTTGGGGGATGTAGGTGTGCAACATCATGATGTGACCTTGATTAAGCGTCCTGCAAGAGACGCTCTTTTGTGTATAGGAGAAAATCAGGCTCCACGTTTCGTTTTCCTTGTAACTCTGTAACCATTAGGCGGATTCTTTTCAAATTTGGCAGGTGTATGCAGTAGCCTTGGGGAATTTTTTTGAATATGGTGCAGTGACATTTCGACCAATCAGAGAGGTCACATGACCAAAAATGTCTTTTTTTCAATGGGTAAGGTTATCCGGATGATAACTTGAAAGGGATTTTATCAATTCACCTGAAACTTGGCAAATACATTCATTCTATTAAAATCTGGAAATCATTAGATTTTCGCATTGATTGGTTAAGAAATGGCCGAGTAATTAACGATTAATTAATCATTACGAATTTTCCAAATAAGGAAAACACAAAAATGCTTATATCTCGAAAACCATGCGAGATAGAGCGATTTCGACGAAATTTTTGAGCCACAGGGTATCTCTGCAGAGTAGCCATCACAATTTTCAAAAAATTTTATCTCGCCCAAAATGGCGGCCATTTTGAATTTTCACAGAAATTGCAAAACACAAAAATGCTTATATTTCGAAAACCGTGCTAGATAGAGCGATTTCGACGAAATTTTTGACCCACAGGGTATCTCTGCAGAGTGGCACTCGCAATTTTTAAAAAAAATCTCATCTCGCCCAAAATGTTGGCCATTTTGAATTTTCCAATTTTTCACAAAAATTGCAAAACACAAAAATGCTTATATCTCGAAAACCGTGCTAGATAGAGCGATTTTGACAAATTTTTTGACCCACAGGGTATCTCTGCAGAGTGGCCATCACAATTTTCAAAAAATTTTTGTCTCGCCCAAAATGGCGGCCATTTTGAATTTTCTAATTTTTCGCAAAAATGCTTATATCTCGAAAACCGTGCTAGATAGAGCAGACTACGCATACTTTGATACCGCAACAGTATAAGGCTAAAAGCAGAGCATTTTCTTAATACTTTAGCACTCACCTTTATATCCTTTTCGGGGCGCTTTGTTTTTGCTGTGCAAAAACATCATTTTTTTTGCAAGCGATCCTCTCGTTTAACCTTTGACCTTGCTGTAGTGACTTTGACCTATAAAATCTTGTTTGGGCTATATCTCAGAGACCATAAGGTGTAGGAAGTTGATACTTGGTAAGGTCATATGTTTTGAGTTGTAGGTGTGCAACGTCATGGTGTGACCTTGATTTGACCTTTGACCTTGTTGTATTGACCGTGAGTTTTAAAATCTCGTCCAGGCTCTTGAATTCTGTAAGGTATAGACGGTTGACCCTTGGTAGGGACATTAGTTAGGGGGTGTAGATGTGCATCATGGTGTGAACTTTAGCTTTAGTTCTGGAGAAGTGTGTTCACCTGCCATACTTGAGACATGTTTCTCTTATGACAAAGATGTATGGATTGCTGCAACTGATTATTATATGTACTATTACATAATTGTGCTATTTCCATTGACATCTATTCTCCAGTTAATAAATTTTACAGCATCATAATCATTACTAAATATGATCATAATATACAGCATCATAATCATAACTGCGTGAAAACAAATAAGCGCCCCTTACGGGCCGCTTATTTGTTTTCACGTAAGTTCGACTGATCACCGCCGTGGCCGCCAAATTATGATCTCCCTTGAATAACTTCTTGGGCTTTCAAATTTTTCTTTCCTTCTTATCTTTCTTTAAAACTATATGGGCGGGAAAAATTTTTGAGATACTTTGCGGAGACCGTAAGCTTTACTTAAGGTAACCTTAAGCATTTCAAAAACACACTGTCATCGCATTTTGGGAAAAACCACGCAAACCTGTGCTATAAAATTTATCAGGTACATTCTAGACCTAAATCCGAAGGTTGGAAAGGATTTTCTGATCAATCGGACCATAGATGCCTGAGTGGGAGGCGTTTTATTTTTGTAAATTTTTTTTTAAATGGGTACTTGGCCTGTATCTCAAAAACGGTCAGGATTTCGGCGTTTTGTTGGAATAACTTATTCAGCTACTTTTTGATAATCTTTCACATGCCCAAGTTTCAGCCCTGTATCTGCAATCTTAAGGTCACCTTAATGTCACAAAAGGGGGTTTTAGTCCTCCAGTTCACATAGTTTTTCACTTTATTCAACCAAACTTGGCGTATATATTAAGATTAACCAAATGAGTATCCTGACTTTATGGTGACCTTAAACTGTTAATATAATTGGAGCTATGGGCCCCACCTAAAGTCATAAATTTGGAATAAAACCATCAGGCTCCTGTATTTTTTCTATTTTTAAAGAATCTATCTTATATTGATATTGAGGTTGATCAAAAGAAGACTCTAACTACCTTATGATTTAAATATTAATAATGTTATGGCCATCTTAAACTTAAAATGTAGGGTTTTTCAGCCCTGAGTTTGGTTAATGTTTAAATTTTTAGAATAAAACTTCGCTCATTTATAAAGGTTGCCAGAAGGGGTATTCTGATTTTATGGTCACCTTAAAGTCCCAATATCAATGAAGTTATGGTCACCTTACAGTGAAAAAAAGGAAGTTTTCAGCTATCAGCTATCTTATTGTTCAAGTGACCTCAGCTAAACTTTGTCCACTTATAAAGGATGACAAAAGGGACATTTTTTTTACGGTCACCTTTAAGTCCCAATATGAATGAAGTTACAACTCTCCATCCGGGGCCACTCGTTTTTGTTAGCAAAAACCTTTTTCTAGTTTGGCCTAGTTTCGAAAACAAAATGGCCGTCATATTACATGTTTAATGTTAAATGGGATTATCCTATTAAAAAGGCCTTATGTCTTATCATTGCTATTAGGGGTTCCAAATGTGAAAACAACTTAAAGGAAGTCATGGCCCGAGACTTTCCAACTGCTGACTTTTACCTTTGACCCCTTTTTTAATGTCAGGTGGGGTTATCTTACTACAAAGGCCTTGTAGTTCCTTTAGTTCGCCATAATTACTGATTCTAAGGCGGGAGATAACTGCTGTGGCAGTGGCCTTGTTTATTATATACATGTTGGCAGTATCGTATTCTCTGTGAAGACTCTTGTTGGTGGTCATTCTATTTTTGACACTGTGTAGCATTTGTCTATGTTAAGTTTGATGTGCAGTGTTATCTGTAGTATTTGGGCATAGAATGTGGAATGTGTTTAATTAGGCTGGGAATGTTTCACTGTGTGTGTATGTGTGAATATTTTATGGAATATATCAACTTTTTGACAGTAAAAAAGTGATATTTATTTCTTCTTAGTGCTGTTCTCTTAGTTGGATGTAGGTAATGCAAATAGTAGGCTTAATGCAAATATGTATTTTTTTTTGCGTTAATACATCCTATCCAATGGACAATTGCTTTACCGGTCGGCGCGACCAGTCCCGCCAAACGCCAGAAAAAGACGTCCTGTATATAATACCAGCAGGACCGGTCAGTAGTGTGCATTCGCTAGGTGGCACGTCATACTTGCTTCCTGTCTAGACAGAGTGACGTTAGTTCATCTTTTTCGTTTGGCGCGTGTAGTGTGCAGACGTGTTTTTGAAGTGATCTCGAAGTTTGAAGAAAAGATGGATTTTTCTACGAATTTAAAGCTTTTTTTCATCTGAAAATATAAATATTGTGTTACTTACATATCATAGCCTCTGCAGGACGAGGTAGTATCCAGCATTTTATAGCCAGTTTTTTTGAAAATTTTCTTTGTACTTGTCGTAGTGACTAAGCCGTGGGTGAGGGCTCGTGTGTCGTCCCTGCAGCATTCCTTCTTCTGAACAGAAGTGTGTTACTTACATATCATAGCCTCTCCAGGACGAGGCAGTATCCAGCATTTTATAGCCTTTTTTTTGAAGATTTTCTTTGTACTTGTCGTCGTGACTAAGCCGTGGGTGAGGGCTCGTGTGTCGTCCCTGCAGCATTCCTTCTTCTGAACAGAAGTGTATATTTACCACAATTCACCCTCCATTTAATTCTACATAGTCGATTAACACCGCGTGTATGTCAACGAGAAGAAATTAGAAGAAAAGAAGAATGCATCGTCTGACGTCATCACTTCCAGCTTATGCTGGTCACGTGACACGGACCTGGTCACGTGATATGCATTCAACAATGGAGGAATCCTGTTTTCAACAGAAGTTTTTATCAGAAGACGACCATTTATTCCTCAACACCCACTTTTAACTGGCAAGAAGAAATCCCAACAACTCGTCTGTTCGCCTGAAGAAGTAGATGACAAGTGGTCACAGAAATATGCGATTTTTTGAAGTGCCGGTCTTGTTACTTCACAGATCTCAACACAACTACCGGCAAGCAGATCCCCAAGTGTGACTGGTTCAGCTGACAAAAAGTGATGAGTTTTACCAGTACCAGTTCTTTCAGAATACCGGTCGGGACCCCTAGTGATGAGTTTTGCCGGTACCAGTCTGTTCAGACTACCGGTGGGGTCCCCTGCTAGCTAGCAAGAAGTGATGAAGTTTTTTACCGGTACCAGTTCTGTTCAGACTACCGGTGGGGACCCCTAGTGATGAGTTTTGCCGGTTCCAGTCTGTTCAGACTACCGGTGGGGTCCCCTGCTATCTAGCAAGAATTGATGGCTGTTTTACCCACTACCGGTGGGTGCTGTTCCTGTAGTCCTGTGAAGAAACCCCCTTCAGTGGTTACCAGTGATCAGCCCTTTTTGATCCTGGAACCTCCACCAGTGGCCTCTCCTCTGGTGTGACTGTTGGGTACCAGTTACAGTGATGTTCCTCCTTCAGTGGTTACAGTGATCAGCCCTTTTTATGTCGTCACTCTGCGACGTGGGCGTACGCGTCCGCGTGAACAACTTCTCCTCCAAAACTACAGGGCCTAGAGACGTGCTGTTTTTTTTAAAAGATACCTTATCTATCGAGGATGAAAAATTGTTCAAGGCATGCAAATCTGTTCGTCTGTTTGCTAGAGACATTACAAGGGGGGTACCCCCACCAAAAGTGTGAAAATTTCAACACTTAATCACAATTTTCTCAGTGACTATTGCAGGGATTTCTCTCATATCTTGCATATATGTACTAGGCCAGAGGTAGATTCTCTTGTGTGAGTATGAGACCTGGATCTGTCTTACTTTTTTTTTAATAATTTTTTTTAATAATTTTTGATGCATTAAAATTCATGAAATCATGCACAAAATCATTTATAACTTGAAAAGTGTTGCATTTAGAGCATTTTGTTAAAATATGTTATTCAGCTACTTTTTTCATAGCTACAATATGGTGAGTAAGTTGGGTGCCTGTCTCAATAGCTAAGTGAGTAATAGCTACTTTTGGGCTTTTCAGTAACTTCCATCATGAGTAAAATCACTTGTAACTTCAAAACTATTGCATTTAGAGAATTTCGTATAAATATGTTATTCAGCTACTTTTGGGTCAGCTATCACATAGTAAAATTTCAGACCTGTAGCTCATGGCATAGCTGAGTAATAGCTACTTTTAGGTTATCACTGTTGAGTAAATCGCTTATAACTTCAAAACTATTGCATTTAGAGAATTTCGTATAAATATGTTATTCAGCTACTTTTGGGTCAGCTATAACATAGTAAAATTTCAGACGTGTAGCTCATGGCATAGCTGAGTAATAGCTACTTTTAGGTTATCACTGTTGAGTAAATCGCTTATAACTTCAAAACTTTTGCATTTAGAGAATTTCGTATAAATATGTTATTCAGCTACTTTTGGGTCAGCTATAACATAGTAAAATTTCAGACCTGTAGCTCATGGCATAGCTGAGTAATAGCTACTTTTAGGTTATCACTGTTGAGTAAATCGCTTATAACTTCAATATGTTATTCACCTATTTTGGGATCAGCTATAACATAGTGAAGTTTCAGATCTGTGGCTCATTGCATAGCTGAGTAATAGCTACTTTGAAGTTCACTATTGAGTAAATCACTTGTAACTTAAAACCTATTGCATTTAGAGAATTTCGTATAAATATGTTATTCAGCTACTTTTGGGCCAGCTATAACATAGTGAAATTTCAGACCTGTAGCTCATTGCATAGCTGAGTAATAACTACTTTGAGGTTCTCACTATTGAGTAAATCAGTTGTAATTGCAAAACTATTGCATTTAGAGAATTTCGTATAAATATGTTATTCAGCTACTTTTGGGCCAGCTATAACATAGTGAAATTTCAGATCTGTAGGTCATGGCACAGCTGAGTAATAGTTACTTTGAAGTTTTCACTATTGAGTAAATCAGTTGTAATTGGAAAACTATTGCATTTACAGAATTTCGTATAAATATGTTATTCAGCTACTTTGGGGTCAGCTATAACATAGTAAAATTTCAGACCTGTAGCTCATGGCATAGCTGAGTAATAGCTACTTTTAGGTCATCACTATTGAGTAAATCAGTTGTAACTTCAAAACTATTGCATTTACAGTATTTTGCTTAAATATGTTGTTCACCTACTTTTGGGTCAGCTATAACATAGTAAAATTTCAGACCTGTAGCTCATTGCATAGCTGAGTAATAACTACTTTGAGGTTCTCACTATTGAGTAAATCAGTTGTAATTGCAAAACTATTGCATTTAGAGAATTTAGTATAAATATGTTATTCAGCTACTTTTGGGTCAGCTATAACATAGTAAAATTTCAGACCTGTAGCTCATGGCATAGCTAAGTAATAGCTACTTTTAGGTCATCACTATTGAGTAAATCAGTTGCAACTTGAAAACTATTGCATGTACAGTATTTTGCTTAAATATGTTGTTCACCTACTTTTGGGTCAGCTATAACATAGTAAAATTTCAGACCTGTAGCTCATGGCATAGCTGAGTAATAGCTACTTTGAGGTTATCACTGTTGAGTAAATCACTTATAACTTGGAAATTATTGCATTTAGAGTATTTTGTTTAAATATGTTATTCACCTATTTTGGGGTCAGCTATAACATAGTGAAGTTCCAGACCTGTGACTCATTGCATAGCTGAGTAATAGCTACTTTGAAGTTCTCAATGTTGAGCAAATCACTTATAATTTGAAAACTATTGCATTTAGAAAATTTAGTATAAATATGTTATTCAGCTACTTTTGGGTCAGCTATAACATAGTAAAATTGCAGACCTGTAGCTCATGGCATAGCTGAGTAATAGCTACTTTTAGGTTATCACTGTTGAGTAAATCACTTATAACTTGGAAACTATTGCATTTAGAGTATTTTGTTGCAATATGTTATTCACCTATTTTGGGGTCAGCTATAACATAGTGAAGTTCCAGACCTGTGGCTCATTGCATAGCTGAGTAATAGCTACTTTGAAGTTCTCACTGTTGAGTAAATCAGTTGTAATTGGAAAACTATTGCCTTTACAGAAATTTGTGCAAATATGTTATGCAACTACTTTTGGGTCAGCTATAACATAGTGAAATTACAGACCTGTAGCTCATGGCACAACTGAGCAATAGCTATTCTCAGGCAATGACTGTTGAGTAAATCGGCTATAACTTGAAAAATATTGCATTTGGAGTATTTTGTTAAAATATATTGTTCACCTACTTTGGGGTTAGCTATAACATAGTGAAATTACAGACCTATAGCTCATGGCATAGCGGAGCAATAGCTATTTTCAGGTTCTCACTATTGAGTAAATCAGTTGTAACTTGAAAACTATTGCATTTACAGTATTTTGCTTAAATATGTTTTTCACCTACTTATAGGTCAGCTATAACAGAGCAAAAATTCAGACATGTAGCTCATTGCATAGCTGAGTAATAGTTACTTTGAGGTTCTCACTCTTGAGTAAATCAGTAGTAACTTGAAAACTATTACATTTAGAGTATTTTGTTAAATATGTTATTCACAGACGTTTTGGTCAGCTATAACATAGTGAAATTGCAGACCTCTATGTCATGGCATAGCTGAGCAATAGCTTCTTTCAGGTTCTCACTGTTGAGTAAATCATTGTATCCAACCTGTAGGAAATCATGGGCTGGGAATCTGTTAATATGGTCTGATTTGACCTTGGAACCCTCCTTCAAGGTCAAATGAGGATAGCCAAACATAAAAGTGCTTATAACTCGCTTATTATTGGTCCTAGAGGTTTGGAATGAAAACCAACCTATAGAAAATCATGAGCTGGGAATTTTTTGGTGTGATCGGATTTCACCTTGGACCCCTCCTTCAAGGTCAAATGAGGATAGCCAAACTTAAAAGTGCTTATAACTCGCTTATTATTGGTCCTAGAGGTTTGGAATGGAAAACCAACCTATAGAAAATCATGGGCTGGGAATCTTTTGGTGTGGTCAGATTTCACCTTAGACCCCTCCTTCCAGGTCAAACGAAGATAGCCAAACTTAAAGTGCTTATAACTCGCGTATTATTGGTCTTGGAGGTTTGGGATGGTAAACCAACATATAGGAAATCATGGGCTGGGATTCTTTTGGTGTGGTCAGATTTGACCTGGGACCCCTCCTTCAAGGTCAATTGAGGATAGCCAAACTTACAATTGCTTAGAACTCGCTTATTATTGGTCCTACAGGTTTGGGATGGTAAACAAGCTACAGGAAATCATGGGCTGGGAATTTTTTTGTGTGGTCGGATTTGACCTTGGACCCCTCTGTCAAGGTCAAACAAGGATAGCCAAACTTAAAAAGTGCCTATGACTCACTTATTATTGGTCCGAGAGGTTTGGGATGGTAAACCATCCTAAATTCTTTGGCTGGGAATCTTTTGGTATGGTCAGATTTGACCTTTGGACCCCTTCTTCATGGTCGAACGAGGATATTGCATTTATAGTATTTCTTTAAATATTTTTAACCTACTTTTTACACTTAAACAATTACCTTGTTACTTTATTTCATAATACCATTTGCAGGGCACAACTTTTTTTGTCCTTTTCTTCTGTCAGCTTCGGAATATCTTTCGAACATGCTGTTCGGTTACCATTTACTGTATTTCTGTACAGCCCTTTCCCTGATAATTATGCTTTCCTCTCATTATCACCATCACAAATCAAAAACATTCAGTCAGCTGACACAGTGCCCGTTCACGGGCACTCTCCTCTTGTTTTGATCCTGGAACCTCCACCAGTGGCTTGTCCTCTGGTGTGACTGTTGGGGGGACCGGTTCCAGTCTTGTTCAGACCCCTGGTGAGGCTGCTCAGAGGGTTCACCTACCAGAAGTTGCTGTGACCATTGAGACTCTTATCTCCCTAGTGCAGATTTTTGGACCTGTACCAGTCCTGTTCAGGCTACCGGTAGGGTCTAGACTGCCAGTTGTGGTCACACAGAGATCCAGCAAGGGCTACCAGTTAAACAGGATTACCGGTTACAGAAGTTCTTTAAGGGTCCAAGTAGCTGTTTACTGGTTGCCGAGAATTACCGGTTACAGAGAAACCTGGTCTACCGGTTACAGAGTATT
Source organism: Sabellastarte sp. h YS-2021 (assembly GCA_964017235.1). Classification (NCBI taxonomy): domain Eukaryota; kingdom Metazoa; phylum Annelida; class Polychaeta; order Sabellida; family Sabellidae; genus Sabellastarte; species Sabellastarte sp. h YS-2021. The sequence goes on from OZ024938.1 coordinate 30,150,476, forward strand.
GCCGGTTACAGAGAGTTGATAGTGACAAGTTAGTTGGACAGGAAGTTTCTTCAGAAAAATTCCTTTAACCAACCGGTTACAGAGCCTACCGAATGGGTGCCGGCTTACACAGTCTTGAGTGACAGTTGCTTCACAAGAACTAGAGATACTGGTGAAGTAACCAGGTACAGACCTGTGCTGCCCCAATTCTTTGGTAACAGCTTTCTGCCAGAAAACATTGGTTGCGGAGAGACACCAGCCTACCTGTTTGACTGGTTACAGAGATTATTGGTTGCAGAGAAAAGCTGCTGAACCACCACTGGACAGGAAGAAGGCAGCTTCATGTGAGCCTATCCCTCCAAAGAAGTAGTTCAGTTCACCCAGTTCTGCCAACTCCAGTGAGTTTATGCAGAACTGTGGAGCCACCAGGAACCGGTTACAGAGCATTGCTTCATGTATAACCGTTTAGGGCCTGGTACTGGGCAGGTCTCCAGGACTGACTAACAGACCAGCAGAAGTTCTTTAAGGGTCCAAGTAGCTGTTTAGGCCAACCAGTGGCTGCCTAAGTAAACTGGTTAAAGAGGAATTCTTGGACCAGTCACTGGTCCTGGTGAAATGTCTGTCAATCTACCAAACCAGTCAGCCAGCCTACCTTTTCAGGACCTAGCTGGTCAGACAGTGGCTATAGATAAGAGGAAGACTGTCAAGCAAGACTTGTCCAACAACTACCAGTCAACCTCCCCGTATCAGACTTCACACCTATTAGACTGGCCATCAAGTTTGCCTATGACCAGTGTCAACTGCCACAAGGGGGCCTGAGTTTGCAAGCTCAGTTTTCCCCTCAAGATTATAACCCGTTTTGCCAGTTTTCAAAACTCAAGCAATGGGAAAAATATCTGTTAATCAGACCAGGGGTCACCGATGTTATAAATGGCTATAGGGATCAGTGAGGTCTAGCCTGTCACCAGTGTTGACACTGTTTTTGGCTAAATTTGCCTGCTCAAAACTTGGGCCGTCCTAGAGGCTACCCCAAGTTCATAAGAAATCTCCCAGGAAGGCCACACCCTCACCTTCCGGAAATGACCGGCTTGATCAGGCCCGTACCCTGAATAATTCAGATTAGGAAACATTGGGAACCATATTAACCTCTCTTCAGCAAGGGGAGTGGATAACTTCAAGGTTCCCTACTCCCTCGCCTCTTTCCAACAACATGGAAGTACCAGAGTTTTTCATGTCCAGGGTCTTCCCCACCAGTTCAGTCACTCCCCTTTGGTCTGTTCACAGTACAATGGGAGTCTTCTCTCGGTGGTGGCGAAGGAGGTCTAACTATGGCATTACAAAGTACCACAATCCACCAGTACGACTGGTTGGTCAAAGCCAGTTCCCACCAAGCCTGTCTCCAGCATACACAGTCTCTAGGAGCTCAGTGTCAGGAGTAAGTTTGAATAGTAAACATGAAAAATTAGAACTGGACCTCGAGCAAATCCTCAACTTAGTAGGCTTCCAGTTAGCTTGGAAGAGCGTAAGGTCAGACCCGCCCTAGAGCGTTGGTAGACCTTGAATGCTTATCCAGAAACTTCTCCCCGGACCTACATGCCCGGTCTGGCAGCTGATGCCCCTGATAGGGTTACTGACAGCCATAGAGAAGCAAGTGCACCTAGTTCACCTCCACATGTGGCCGATAAAGTGGCACTAGAAGAACAGCTGGAGGATTCCAGAATCACTAGAAAAGGTGACCCCATTTCACTCCAACCCCATCTTAAATGGTGGCTGCAGGAAGACAATGTGCTTCAGGGTCAACCATTACACCAGCTAAATATGCTCTTCAATCCTTACAGATGCATCAAGAAGGGTGCAGTTCTCACTTAGGAGAACACACTGCATGGGGAACCTGGTCCCTTCCAGAAGCTATTGCCCACTTTATCAGCTATAGCAATCCTATAGCCATCAATAGTGCTAGGCTGAAGGAGTTTTTCCTGAAACAGGTAGAGAAGGAAATGAAATGAGACCTGAAGTCCACCTTATGTTCTTCACACCATCTGACAAAAACGGCCCACTTTGACTAATAGACCACTCTGGTTGAACGTCTCTGAGGAGCCTCAATTCTCGTTGCCACTTTGTCAGAGAAGCCTGCTTGTTGAATGGCTGTGGATCTAGGAGCCAAGCATGTAGATTTAGGTTGTGGAGATCTCTGTGTGGACACTGGTTGAAGTTAGCAAATTCTCCACCTTTGGAAATAGAGGGGAATTTGCACCGACATGTTAACTAGGTTCCAAAACCATGGCATGTTTGGCCATCCCGGGGCAATCAGGATGATTCGGTGACATCCGTGGTCCAACAGTTTGGCGACCACCTGTCCCAGAAGAGCAACACAGGGAAAGGCATATGCATCCAAGTCCTCCCATTGAAGACTCAAGGCATCCACTCTCCAAGCCAACTGGTCTGGAACCGGAGACACAAACCTTGGGAGTCTGTAATTGAATCAGGTTGCAAATAGATCTACTTCCGGTTGATGCCACTTCCAACAGAGTAGGTCGAAAACCTCTTGAAGTAGAGACCACTCCCTCTTAATCAGCTGTTTGTGTCTGGACAGCTTGTCGGCAATGACATTTAGGTGACCCGGAATGTGCCTGGCTCGTAACACAATTTGGCTGTGGTTGCACCATAACAGGAGTCTCCGAAGGAGGGCACAAACAGAGCCTGATTTCATACCCCCTTCCTTGGTGATGTAGGAAAGCACTGTGGTGTTGTCTGTGCACACTAGAATGGTCTGGTTCCAACACAAGTGCTCGAACTGTTTTAAGGCCAACAAAACTGCCTTGAGTTCTAGCAAATTTATGTGTTAGGTGCCTTCTGGCTTGGACCAGAGGCCTTTTGCAGTGTAGTCTCCTAAGTGTGTGCCCCAGCCTTTGTTTGAGGTGTCTGTAAACAGTTGGAGGGTGTGTTGTAAGGGGTGTAAAGGTTGACCTCGCAGAACCTTGTGCAGGTCCAACCACCACCTCAGATGAACATGGAGAGACTTTGGAAGAGGAATGATCTTTTCCAGGACTTCTGGGACATGCCAATGCTTCTTTAAATGCCATTGAATAGGTCTCATGTGAAGACGTCCCGACACCACCTATTTTTCTGTGGCTGTTAGAAGTCCTATTAGGGGCATGAACTGTCTGACCAAACATGTCTCCTGTCCCAAAAGAAGATTGATTTTCTGTGACAGAGCTATCCACCTCTCCTGAGTGGGTTTGACCAGACCTTGAGAGAGGTCGAAACGATAGCCGACGAAGTTGAAAACCTGTTGAGGAACCAGTTCCGACTTTAACAGATTGCCTATCCACCCTAGATTGCGGCATAGGCCCAAAAGGGTCTGGGTATGACATTGAGAGACTTCGGGCACGGGGCTCTCAGTAACCAGTCGTCTAGGTATTGGTGGATTCGGCTACCCCGCGCCTGTGCCATCAACTTGACTTCCTGGGTGAACTCCAACGTAGCCATTGACAGGCCAAAAGGAAGGGCAGTGAATTGATATGTCTGACTGTTGAGATGGAACTTCATCGACCTTTGAGGTGACTACTACTGGTGACCTTGATAGAGGAGGTAAATACAGGCAATACCCTTCCTTCAGTATGGACACTACCCTTGGATTTGAACCCTGAGAGAGCCAGACCTGCCAAAACTTTTGCAGACGGCCTCCCACAGGTGGATTTTCGACAACATACTGTACACTTCCCACATTTTGGGCACAAAGACAGTGACTTACAGGATTGACACACTTTATTACTTTTTGAACCTGATGGGAACTTACGTCTTTCTTTTGCGACTGCTCGGTTACATAGGGTGCCGGAATAACAACATTTAAGTTTACAGTTTGAGTTCTTTGTCTTAAAACTTGATCCTCTAAAGGTTTTGTCACAGGAGGATCTATTGTGCAATAATTGTCATTTATGTTGTTGTGAACGGGAGGATTTAGAGAAATAAGTGGAATTTCCACCTCCCCGTCCACGATGACGTCCTCTACCTTTGCTGGAAAACTGTCACCAAGCTTGAGAAGACTCAGCAGAGGAGTAACTAGCTTGTCTGCTGTCCTTCTTGTCATAGGGCTTGTAACGGTAGTGTTGTTATTTTCTGCCAGAGTGCTGGAATGTGCCCGGACCGGGACCTTGTGCACTTGGCACATTTTCATGTTTTAAGATGTCTTGCTCAGCAGTTGCTAAGATATCATCAGGGAATAAGGCAGAACTAAACAATAGGGCATTACATAACTTATTCCAAGTATCAGCCTTAACTCCGGGTTTCATAAAGTCTAAGTAAGAGTCCCGCCTGAGGTGGATAAAGTTTGCAAGCTGGAGAAAAAGGATGTCCGCCAGATACAGTAAGGCTGTCCCCAATGCTACAGATACACTGGAATGAAAGGAAGACAGATCTTTCAAGTCATTGATGGCTTCAACAACTTCATTAGGGGCTTTCCCTTTGACAATAACATCATTCAGAAGATTGATGTGAGCATTCATTTTGTCCTGGATTTCACTTGTATAGCGGTTAAAACCAGCCGCATGATTAGTTACGTAGGTCCCTTCCCTGGCACACTTTTCCCACCTGCGCAAAATGTCCTGTGGGACCGGTCTGGAAGCAGGACCCGACTGTGGGTAAGCTGAAACTTTGGCAACTCTAGAAAATTGAGTGTTGAGGCATGCCTCAGAGTCTCACCAGCTGAAGATGGTTCTACTGGGACATACATTGGTATCCTGTCTCTGCCGGTATTGTACCACGTGGATTGGCTCTTTGGAGTATGCACAAATTGGTCTATTTTTAAACTGGCTTGTGGTAGAGCCAGTCATCGGCCAGAAGCTCTACTGATATTTTACCGGTCTTACGTGGATGCTTTTCTTTCCAGGGATTGTCAGATCTGTCTCCATCTGCCACTGAAAACTCAAAGTCTGGAATATGAGACCATCCTAAGAAGGCCCGGACTGCTCTGACCGTCTCCCTATAATTCATCTCTTCATTTCGTTCATTAGCTTCAGAATCAGAAATCTCACCTTCGTCTTTGTCGGACCGGCCGGTGAGGGATTCCACATCAGAGTAATTATATCCCCAGACGAAAGTAGGGGATATATTGGATTCAGGTCCGTCGCGCCGCCGCCGTAGAAATTTCCTTGTGTACGCGATAACTCAAAAACCAATTAATTTTTTTTTTTCAAACTTGGTACACATGTTAAGGATGCCCAAAGGAAGATCCCTATTATAAGGTGACCTTAAACTCCAAATAATAAAGAACTTATGGCCACCTTAAGGTCAGAAATTGCACTTTTGACCACTTAGAGCCCTCTAGGTCACAAACTATGAGGCGTATCTGGCTTAAATTTTACCTGAGAACACATTAATATATTCTTAGTACATGTGCCAAAAATCAAGACTTTAAGTTGAGGAGCAAATTGTGTTTGGGGCCCATAAAGACCCCACTTAGGACTTTTTTCCTAGATTTTTAACATATTTTGCCCTATAATTTGGAAGTGGTAATTCTGATGAGTCTCAAACTGCTCTAGGTGTAACTCTTATATGTAATCCTTGTCTGTGAAAAATTTAAAGGCTGTAGGTTTACCTGTTAGGCCGACTTGAGGTCTCAAAATTGCCCACAGAGACCCAATTTATGGACTTTTTGCCACCTTCAAGCACTGTAGCTTTCAAACAATGTCTCTCATCTAAGTGAAATATCATCTGAGAATATATCAATATGTTTTTCTTGTATGTACTCCAAAATTTAGGCCTTTAATAGACATTTAACCCATGTATGAGGACCATAAATCCCCACCCGAGTGACCCTTTTTAGACATTTTTCACATATTTTGCCCTGTAACTTGGAAATGGTAAGTCTGAGGAGTTTCAAACTGTATTAGATACATATTCTATGTGTAATCTTAGTATGTGACAAATTTTAAGTCTGAAGCTTTAATTTGAAGGCCACATTGAGGTCTCTGACGGGCTCCCAAAGACCCAGTATTTGGACTTTTTGCCACCTTTAAGCCCTGTGACTGTTAAACTATGTGACTGATAGGGCTGAAATCTCATCTCGGAATACATTATTATGTTCTTTTTACATGTGCCAAAAATCATGGCTTCAAGTAGACATTTAAACTGTGTATGAGGACCATAAACACCCACCCGAGTGACCCTTTTAAGACATTTTTCACATATTTTGCTCTGTAACTTGGAAATGGTAAGTCTGAGAAGTTTCAAACTTTATTAGATATATATTCTATGTATAATCTTAGTATGTGACAGATTATAAATCTGAAGCTTTAATTTGAAGGCCACATGGAGATCTCTAAAAGGCCCACAGAGACCCAATATTTGGACTTTTTGCCACCTTTAAGCCCTGTGACTGTTAAACTATGTGATTGATGGAGCTGAAATCCCATCTGGGAATGCATTATTATGTCCTTTCTACATGTGCCGAAAATCAAGGCTTTTAGTAGACATTTAACCTGTGTATGAGGGCCATAAACACTGACCCAAGTGACCTTTTTATGTCAGGTGACTTGTCAGTCAGCTGACATTATGTTGTCACTCTGCGACGTGGGCGTACGCATCCGCGTGAACAACTTCTCCTCCAAAACTACAAGGCCTAGAGACATGCTGTTTTTTTTAAAAGATACCTTATCTATCGAGGATGAAAAATTGTTCAAGGCATGCAAATCTGTCTGTTCGTCTGTTTGCTAGAGACATTACAAGGGGGGTACCCCCACCAAAAGTGTGAAAATTTCAACACTATATCACAATTTTCTCAGTGACTATTGAAGGGATTTCTCTCATATCTTGCATATATGTACTAGGCCAGAGGTAGATTCTCTTGTGTGAGTATGAGACCTGGATCTGTCTTAATTTTTTTTTAATAAATTTTTTTAATTATTTTTAATGCATTAAAATTCATGAAATCATGCACTAAATCACTTATAACTTGAAAAGTATAGCATTTAGAGCATTTTGTTAAAATATGTTATTCAGCTACTTTTTTCATAGCTACAACATGGTGAGTAAGTTGGGTGTCTGTCTCAATAGCTAAGTGAGTAATAGCTACTTTTGGGCTTTTCAGTAACATCCATCATGAGTAAAATCACTTATAACTTGAAAACTGTTGCATTTAGAGAATTTTGTATCAATATGTTATTCAGCTACTTTTGGGTCAGCTATAACATAGTAAAATTTCAGACCTGTAGCTCATAGCATAGCTGAGTAATAGCTACTTTTAGGTTATCACTGTTGAGTAAATCACTTATAACTTGAAAACTATTGCATTTAGAGTATTTTGTTTAAATATGTTATTCACGTATTTTGGGGTCAGCTATAACATAGTGAAGTTCCAGACCTGTGGCTCCTTGCATAGCTGAGTAATAGCTACTTTGAAGTTCTCACTATTGAGTAAATCAGTTGTAATTGGAAAACTATTGCATTTAGAGAATTTCATATAAATATGTTATTCAGCTACTTTTGGGTCAGCTATAACATAGTAAAATTTCAGACCTGTAGCTCATAGCATAGCTGAGTAATAGCTACTTTTAGGTTATCACTGTTGAGTAAATCACTTATAACTTGAAAACTATTGCATTTAGAGTATTTTGTTTAAATATGTTATTGACCTATTTTGGGGTCAGCTATAACGTAGTGAAGTTCCAGACCTGTGGCTCCTTGCATAGCTGAGTAACAGCTACTTTGAAGTTCTAACTATTGAGTAAATCAGTTGTAATTGGAAAACTATTGCATTTAGAGAATTAAGCGTCCCGCAAGGGACGATTGTTTGTGTATGGGAGAGCTTCAGGCTCCGCCGGCTCCGCATTTTGTTTTCCTTATAACTCTGTAACCGTTAGGCGGATTCTTTTCAAATTTGGCAGGTTTAGGCAGTAGCCTTGGGGAATTTTTTTGAATATGCTGCAGTGACATTTCAACCAATCAGAGAGGTCACATGACCAAAAATGTCTTTTTTTGATGGGGAAGCTTGTCCGGATGATAACTTGAAAGGAATTTTATCAATTCACCTGAAACTTGGCAAATACATTCATTCTATTAAAATCTGGAAATCATTAGATTTTGGCATTGATTGGTCAAGAAATGGCCGAGTAATTAATGATTAATTAATCATTACGAATTTTCCAAATAAGGAAAACACAAAAATGCTTATATCTCGAAAACCGTGCTAGATAGAGCGATTTCGACGAAATTTTTGACCCATAGGGTATCTCTGCGGAGTAGTTTTCCCAATTTTCAAAAAAAATTTGTCTCCCCCAAAATGGCGGCCATTTTGAATTTTCGAATTTTTCGCAAAATTGCAAAACACAAAAATGCTTATATCTCGAAAACCGTGCTAGATAGAGCGATTTCGACGAAATTTTTGACCCACAGGGTATCTCTGCAGAGTAGCCATGCCAATTTTCAAAAAAATTTTGTCGCGCCAAAATTGGCGGCCATTTTGAATTTTCGAATTTTTGCGCAAAAATTGCAAAACACAAAAATGCTAATATTTCGAAAACCGTGCTACATAGAGCGATTTTGACGAAATTTTTTATCTTCAGGGTATCTCTGCACAGCAGCTATCCCAAAGAGCTTTCACTTGGTGAAGTTTCAGACCCATAGCTAATTGCTCACCTACTGAAAAAGAGTAAATGCGAATTACCTCTAAAAGTATTGCAGATGGCCAGTTTTTCTCAAATAACTCATTCACCTACTTTTGGAAGAGCTTTCACTTGGTGAAGTTTCAGACCCGTAGCTAATTACTCACCTACTCAAAATGAGTAAATGTGAATTATCTCAAAAACTATTGCGGATACCCAATTTTTATCAAATAACTCATTCATGTACTTTTGGGAGAGCTTTCACATGGTGAAGTTTCAGACCCGTAGATGATTATTTACCTACTCAAAATGAGTAAATGCTAATTATCTCAAAAACTATTGCGGATACCCAATTTTTATCAAATAACTCATTCATCTACTTTTGGGAGAGCTTTCACATGGTGAAGTTTCAGACCCATAGCTAATTACTCACCTACTCAAAATGAGTAAATGTGAATTATCTCTAAAAGTATTGCAGATATTCAATTTTTTCTCAAATAACTCATTCACCTACTTTTGGGAGAGCTTTCACATGGTGAAGTTTCAGACCCATAGCTAATTATTTACCTACTCAAAATGAGTAAATGCTAATTATCTCAAAAACTATTGCGGATACCCAATTTTTCTGAAATAACTCATTCACCTACTTTTGGAAGAGCTTTCACATGGTGAAGTTTCAGACCCATAGCTAATTACTCAGCTACTCAAAATGAGTAAATGCGAATTATCTCTAAAAGTATTGCAGATAGCTAATTTTTCTCAAATAAATCATTCACCTACTTTTGGGAGAGCTTTCACTTGGTGAAGTTTCAGACCCATAGCTAATTACTCACCTACTCAAAATGAGTAAATGCGAATTATCTCTAAAAGTATTGCAGATAGCCATTTTTTCTCAAATAACTCATTCACCTACTTTTGGGAGAGCTTTCACTTGGTGAAGTTTCAGACCCATAGCTTTTTTCTCACTTACTCAAAAAGAGTAAATGCGAATTATCTCTAAAAGTATTGTAGATAGCCAATTTTTGTCAAATTAATCATTCACCTACTTTTGGGAGAGTTTTCACTTGGTGAAGTTTCAGACCCATAGCTAATTACTCATCTACTCAAAATGAGTAAATGCGAATTATCTCTAAAAGTATTGCAGATAGCCAATTTTTCTCAAATAACTCATTCACCTACTTTTGGGAGAGCTTTCACTCTGTGAAGTTTCAGACCCATAGCTAATTAGTCACCTACTCAAAATGAGTAAATGCGAATTATCTCTAAAAGTATTGCAGATAGCCAATTTTTCTCAAATAACTCATTCACCTACTTTTGGCAGAGCTTTCACTTGGTGAAGTTTCAGACCCATAGCTAATTACTCACCTACTGAAAATGAGTAAATGTGAATTATCTCTAAAAGTATTGCAGATAGCCAATTTTTCTCAAATAACTCGTTCACCTACTTTTGGGAGAGCTTTCACTTGGTGAAGTTTCAGACCCATAGCTAATTACTCACCTACTCAAAATGAGTAAATGCGAATTATCTCTAAAAGTATTGCAGATAGCCAATTTTTCTCAAATAACTCATTCACCTACTTTTGGGAGAGCTTTCACTCTGTGAAGTTTCAGACCCATAGCTAATTACTCACCTACTCAACATGAGTAAATGCGAATTATCTCTAAAAGTATTGCAGATAGCCAATTTTTCTCAAATTAATCATTCACCTACTTTTGGGAGAGCTTTCACTTGGTGAAGTTTCAGACCCATAGCTAATTACTCACCTACTCAAAATGAGTAAATGCGAATTATCTCTAAAAGTATTGCAGATAGCCAATTTTTCTCAAATAACTCATTCATCTACTTTTGGGAGAGCTTTCACTTGGTGAAGTTTCAGACCCATAGCTAATTACTCACCTACTCAAAATGAGTAAATGCGAATTATCTCCAAAAGTATTGCAGATAGCCAATTTTGCTCAAATTAATCATTCACCTACTTTTGGGAGAGCTTTCACTTGGTGAAGTTTCAGACCAATAGCTAATTACTCACCTACTCAAAATGAGTAAATGCGAATTATCTCTAAAAGTATTGCAGATAGCCAATTTTTCTCAAATAACTCATTCACCTACTTTTGGCAGAGCTTTCACTTGGTGAAGTTTCAGACCCATAGCTAATTATTCACCTACTCAAAATGAGTAAATGTGAATTATCTCTAAAAGTATTGCAGGTAGCCAATTTTTCTCAAATTAATCATTCACCTACTTTTGGGAGAGCTTTCACTTGGTGAAGTTTCAGACCCATAGCTAATTACTGACCTACACAAAATGAGTAAATGCGAATTATCTCTAAAAGTATTGCAGATAGCCAATTTTTCTCAAATAACTCATTCACCTACTTTTGGGAGAACTTTCACTTGGTGAAGTTTCAGACCCATAGCTAATTACTCACCTACTCAAAATGAGTAAATGCGAATTATCTCTAAAAGTATTGCAGATAGCCAGTTTTTCTCAAATAACTCATTCACCTACTTTTGGCAGAGCTTTCACTTGGTGAAGTTTCAGACCCATAGCTAATTATTCACCTACTCAAAATGAGTAAATGTGAATTATCTCTAAAAGTATTGCAGATAGCCAATTTTTCTCAAATAACTCATTCACCTACTTTTGGGAGAGCTTTCACTCTGTGAAGTTTCAGACCCATAGCTATTTATTCACCTACTCAAAATGAGTAAATGCTAATTATCTGTAAAAGTATTGCGGATACCCAATTTTTATCAAATACTCATTCATCTACTTGTGGGAGAGCTTTCACATGGTGAAGTTTCAGACCCATAGCTAATTACTCACCTACTCAAAATGAGTAAATGCGAATTATCTCTAAAAGTATTGCAGATAGCCAATTTTTCTCAAATAACTCATTCACCTACTTTTGGGAGAGCTTTCACTTGGTGAAGTTTCAGACCCATAGATAATTATTCACCTACTCAAAATGAGTAAATGTGAATTATCTCTTAATAGTATTGCAGATAGCCAATTTTTCTCAAATAACTCATTCACCTACTTTTGGAAGAGCTTTCACACACGAAAATGAAAAATTGTGAATATCTCGGAAAAGCTATTTCTTCTGCTTTAATGCTCGGCGGGAGATACACACCACGGCAGTGGTCTTAACAAAAATTTTTGTCTCCCCAAAAATGGTGGCCATTTTGAATTTTCAAAGTTTTTGCAAAACACAAAAATGCTTATATCTCGAAAACCGTGCTATATGGAGCGAACTCAACAAAATTTTGGACCTGCTGGGTATCTCTGCAGAGTAGCCATGCCAATTTTCAAAATATTTATTTATTTTTTGCAAAACACAAAAATGCTTATATCTTGAAAACCGTGCTAGATAGAGCAGACTGCGCTGACTTTGGTTGCCACAACAGTATAAGGCTAGAAACGAAGCATTTTCTTAATACTTTAGCACTCACCTTTATATCCTTTTCGGGACGCTTTGTGTTTGCTATGCAAAAACATTATCTTTTTTTTTTGCGAGCGATCCTCTAGTTTCATATAAATATGTTATTCAGCTACTTTTGGGTCAGCTACAACATAGTAAATTTTCAGACCTGTAGCTCATGGCATAGCTGAGTAATAGCTACTTTTAGGTTATCACTGTTGAGTAAATCACTGATAACTTGAAAACTATTGCATTTAGAGTATTTTGTTTAAATATGTTATTCACCTATTTTGGGGTCAGCTATAACATAGTGAAGTTCCAGACCCGTGGCTCATTGCATAGCTGAGTAACAGCTACTTTGAAGTTCTCACTGTTGAGTAAATCCGTTGTAATTTGAAAACTATTGCATTTACAGAAATTTGTGTAAATATGTTATTCAGCTACTTTTGGGTCAGCTATAACATAGTAAAATTTCAGACCTGTAGCTCATGGCATAGCTGAGTAATAGCTACTTTTAGGTTATCACTGTTGAGTAAATCACTTATAACTTGAAAACTATTGCATTTAGAGTATTTTGTTTAAATATGTTATTCACGTATTTTGGGGTCAGCTATAACATAGTGAAGTTCCAGACCTGTGGCTCCTTGCATAGCTGAGTAATAGCTACTTTGAAGTTCTCACTATTGAGTAAATCAGTTGTAATTGGAAAACTATTGCATTTAGAGAATTTCATATAAATATGTTATTCAGCTACTTTTGGGTCAGCTATAACATAGTAAAATTTCAGACCTGTAGCTCATGGCATAGCTGAGTAATAGCTACTTTTAGGTTATCACTGTTGAGTAAATCACTGATAACTTGAAAACTATTACATTTAGAGTATTTTGTTTAAATATGTTATTCACCTATTTTGGGGTCAGCTACAACATAGTAAAATTTCAGACCTGTGGCTCATTGCATAGCCGAGTAACAGCTACTTTGAAATTCTCACTGTTGAGTAAATCCGTTGTAATTTGAAAACTATTGCATTTACAGAAATTTGTGTAAATATGTTATTCAGCTACTTTTGGGTCAGCTATAACATAGTAAAATTGCAGACCTGTAGCTCATGGCATAGCTAAGTTATAACTACTTTTAGGTTATCACTGTTGAGTAAATCACTTATAACTTGAAATCTATTGCATTTAGAGTATTTTGTTTAAATATGTTATTCACCTATTTTGGGGTCAGCTATAACATAGTGAAGTTCCAGACCTGTGGCTCCTTGCATAGCTGAGTAATAGCTACTTTGAAGTTCTCACTGTTGAGTAAATCAGTTGTAATTGGAAAACTATTGCATTTAGAGAGTTTCATATAAATATGTTATTCAGCTACTTTTGGGTCAGCTATAACATACTTAAATGTCAAACCTGTAGCTCATGGCATAGCTGAGTAATAGCTACTTTTAGGTTATCACTGTTGAGTAAATCACTTATAACTTGAAAACTATTGCATTTAGAGTATTTTGTTTCATTATGATATTCACGTATTTTGGGGTCAGCTATAACATAGTGAAATTCCAGACCTTTGTGTAATTTGTGAAATTTGTGTAAATATGTTATTCAGGTACTTTTGGGTCGGCTATAACATAGTAAAATTACAGACCTGTAGCTCATGGCACAACTGAGCAATAGCTATTTTCAGGTACTGACTGTTGAGTAAATTAGCTGTAACTTGATCAATATTGCATTTGGAGTATTTTGTAAAAATATGTTGTTCACCTACTTTTGGATCAGCTATAACATAGTGAAATTACAGACCTATAGCTCATTGCATAGCTGAGCAATAGCTATTTTCAGGTTCTCACTATTGAGTAAATCAGTTGTAACTTGAAAACTATTGCATTTACAGTAATTTGCTTAAATATGTTGTTCACCTATTTATTGGTCAGCTATAACATAGTAAAAATTCAGACATGTAGCTCATTGCATAGCTGAGTGATAGCTACTTTGAGGTTGTCACTGTTGAGTAAATCAGTTGTAACTTGAAAACTATTACATTTAGAGTATTTTGTTTAAATATGTTATTCACATAATTTTTGGTCATCTATAACATAGTGAAATTGCAGACCTCTATGTCATGGCTTAGCTGAGCAATAGCTACTTTCAGGTTCTCACTGTTGAGTAAATCATTGTATCCACTGGATAGCCGCAGTGTGTAGAGAGATTTCACCATTACCGCTCTAACGAAAAAAATATTATAGCTAGCCTTCTTAAGTTTGCAGGATATATTAATAACCATGAAATGTTGCCTGGGAATATTTTTGGCCTCATTTTGAAAAACAAGATGGCCGCCAGGGACGTTTATTCGACTTTAAACAATGACTTTTGTTGGCCCCCTAGAGCAAAGGGTATAAAAGGTGGAGATCTCAAATTCGCAGGATATGTTCCTCATTATAAAATCTTGACTGGGAATATTTTTGGCCTCATTTTGAAAAACAAGATGGCCGCCACAGGCGTTTCTTTGTCAATCATAAAAAGTGCTTATATCTCCCTTATTATTGATCCTAGAGGTTTGGGATGGTAAACCAACCTGTGGGAAATCATGGCCTGGGAATCTGTTGATGTAGTCCGATTTGACCTTAGACCCCCTCCTTCAAGGTCAAATGAGGATAGCCAAACTTAAAAGTGCTTATAACTCGCTTATTATTGGTCCTAGAAGTTTGGGATGGTAAACCAACCTATAGGAAATCATTGGCTGGAAATCTATTGGTGTGGTCAGATTTGACCTTGGACCCCTCCTTTGAGGTCAAACGAAGATAGCCAAACTTAAAATTGATAACTCGCTTATTATTGGTCCTAGAGGTTTGGGATGGTAACCAACCTACAGGAAATCATGGGCTGGGAATCTTTTAGTGTTGTCGGATTTGACCTTCGACCCCTCCTTCAAGGTCAAACAAGGATAGCGAAACTTAAAAGTGTCTATAACTTGCTTATTATTGGTCCTAGAGGTTAGGGATGGTAAACCATCCTATAGGAAATCATGGGATGTGAATTTTTTGGTGTGGTTAAGAGTTTTTTATTGGACCCCTTCTTCAAGATCGAGCGAGGATATTGTATTTGCAGTATTTCTTTAATTATGTTTTAACCTACTTTTTACACTTAAACAATTACCTTGTTACTTTCCTTCATAATATCATTTGCAGGGCACAACTTTTTTGTCCTTTTCTTCTGTCAGCTTCGGAATTTCTTTCGAACATGCTGTTCAATTACCATTTACTGTATTTCTGTACTGCACTTTCCCTCATAATTATGCTTTCCTCTCATTATCACCTTCACAAATCAAAAACACTCATTCAGCTGACACAGTGCCCGTTCACGGGCACTCTCCTCTTGTTGACATTTTTTTCCGTATTTTGCCCTGTTATTTGGAAATGCTTAGTGTGACAAGTCTTAAACTGTATTATATATAATTTTTGTTTGTTTTGTTTGTCCCCCAAAAAGTTTCAGCTCTGTAGTTTAATTGCTAAGGTCTCTTTAACAATTGTAAAATGCCCACAGAGACCCAGTTTATGGATATTATACCACTTTAAAGCCCTGTAACTGTCGAACTATGTGGGTCATAGAGCTGAAATCTTTGAATTTTTCAAAGGAAGTGCCTGTCTATTTAAATTTTTATTAATAATGTTATGGCTATCTTAGGCTTTTAAGTACTTATTTTTGTGTGTTATCTCTCTGCTTGCTGAGTTTTTAACTTTTTAAAATGAAACTGGTTAAACATATTCAAGTAGGCAAAATGGACACTGTTATTTTCTGGTGAGCTATAAGTCCAATATTAATGAAATTATAGCCTTATGTAGTAAAAATAGGGGATTTTTAACCCTCAACTAGCCCAGTTTTATTCAGTTTGCCTCAGTTAATTTTGACACAGTTCCTACAGTTACTAACTCATTAAGCGTCCCTTGCGGGATGCTTGTATGTGTATGGGAGAGCTTCAGGCTCCGCCGGCTCCGCATTTTGTTTTCCTTATAACTCTGTAACCGTTAGGCGGATTCTTTTCAAATTTGGCAGGTTTAGGCAGTAGCCTTGGGGAATTTTTTTGAATATGCTGCAGTGACATTTCAACCAATCAGAGAGGTCACATGACCAAAAATGTCTTTTTTCGATGGGGAAGCTTGTCCGGATGATAACTTGAAAGGAATTTTATCAATTCACCTGAAACTTGGCAAATACATTCATTCTATTAAAATCTGGAAATCATTAGATTTTGGCATTGATTGGTCAAGAAATGGCCGAGTAATTAATGATTAATTAATCATTACGAATTTTCCAAATAAGGAAAACACAAAAATGCTTATATCTCGAAAACCGTGCTAGATAGAGCGATTTCAACGAAATTTTTGACCTGCAGGGTACATCTGCGGAGTAGTTTTCCCAATTTTCAAAAAAATTTTATCTCGCCCAAAATGGCGGCCATTTTGAATTTTCGAAATTTTCGCAAAAATTGCAAAACACAAAAATGCTTATATCTCAAAAACCGTGCTAGATAGAGCAATTTCGACAAAATTTTTGAGACGCAGGATATCTCTGCGGAGTACTTTTCCCAATTTTCAAAAAACTTTTGTCTCGCCAAAAATGGCGGCCATTTTGAATTTTCGAAATTTTCGCAAAAATTGCAAAACACAAAAATGCTTATATCTCGAAAACCCTGCTAGATAGAGCGATTTCGACAAAATCTTTGACCCGCAGGGTATCTCTGCAGAGTAGTTATCCCAATTTTCAAAAAAATTTTCTCTCGCCAAAATTGGCGGCCATTTTGAATTTTCGAATTTTTCGCAAAAATTACAAAACATAAAAATGCTTATATCTCGAAAACCCTGGTAGATAGAGCGATTTCGACGAAATTTTTGACCCACAGGGTATCTCTGCAGAGTAGCCATGCCAATTTTCAAACAAAAAATTTCTCGCAAAAAATGGCGGCCATTTTGAATTTTCGAATTTTTTGCAAAACACAAAAATGCTTATATCTCGAAAACCGTGCTAGATAGAGCGATTTCGACGAACTTTTTGATCCACAGGGTATCTCTGCAGAGTAGCCATGCCAATTTTCAAAAAAATTTTATCTTGCCAAAAATGGCGGCCATTTTGAATTTTCGAATTTTTGCGCAAAAATTGCAAAACACAAAAATGCTAATATTTCGAAAACCGTGCTACATAGAGCGATTTCAACGAAATTTTTGACCCACAGGGTATCTCTGCAGAGTAGCCATGCCAATTTTCAAACAAAAAATTTCTCGCCAAAAATGGCGGCCATTTTGAATTTTCGAAATTTTCGCAAAAATTGCAAAACACAAAAATGCTTATATCTCGAAAACCCTGCTAGATAGAGCGATTTCGACAAAATCTTTGAACCGCAGGGTATCTCTGCAGAGTAGTTATCCCAATTTTCAAAAAAATTTTCTCTCGCCAAAATTGGCGGCCATTTTGAATTTTCGAATTTTTCGCAAAAATTACAAAACATAAAAATGCTTATATCTCGAAAACCCTGGTAGATAGAGCGATTTCGACGAAATTTTTGACCCACAGGGTATCTCTGCAGAGTAGCCATGCCAATTTTCAAACAAAAAATTTCTCGCAAAAAATGGCGGCCATTTTGAATTTTCCAATTTTTTGCAAAACACAAAAATGCTTATATCTCGAAAACCGTGCTAGATAGAGCGATTTCGACGAACTTTTTGATCCACAGGGTATCTCTGCAGAGTAGCCATGCCAATTTTCAAAAAAATTTTATCTTGCCAAAAATGGCGGCCATTTTGAATTTTCGAATTTTTGCGCAAAAATTGCAAAACACAAAAATGCTAATATTTCGAAAACCGTGCTACATAGAGCGATTTCAACGAAATTTTTGACCCACAGGGTATCTCTGCAGAGTAGCCATGCCAATTTTCAAACAAAAAATTTCTCGCAAAAAATGGCGGCCATTTTGAATTTTCGAATTTTTTGCAAAACACAAAAATGCTTATATCTCGAAAACCGTGCTAGATAGAGCGATTTCGACGAACTTTTTGATCCACAGGGTATCTCTGCAGAGTAGCCATGCCAATTTTCAAAAAAATTTTATCTTGCCAAAAATGGCGGCCATTTTGAATTTTCGAATTTTTGCGCAAAAATTGCAAAACACAAAAATGCTAATATTTCGTAAACCGTGCTACGTAGAGCGATTTCAACGAAATTTTTTATCTTCAGGGTATCTCTGCAGAGCAGCTATCCCAAAGAACTTTCACTTGGTGAAGTTTCAGACCCATAGCTAATTACTCACCTACTGAAAAAGAGTAAATGCGAATTACCTCTAAAAGTATTGCAGATGGCCAATTTTTCTCAAATAACTCATTCACCTACTTTTGGAAGAGCTTTCACTTGGTGAAGTTTCAGACCCGTAGCTAATTACTCACCTACTCAAAATGAGTAAATGCTAATTATCTCAAAAACTATTGCGGATACCCAATTTTTATCAAATAACTCATTCATGTACTTTTGGGAGAGCTTTCACATGGTGAATTTTCAGACCCGTAGATGATTACTCACCTACTCAAAATGAGTAAATGCAAATTATCTCTTAAAAGTATTGCAGATAGCCAATTTTTCTCAAATAACTCATTCACCTACTTTTGGAAGAGCTTTCACATGGTGAAGTTTCAGACCCATAGCCAATTACTCACCTACTCAAAATGAGTAAATGCGAATTATCTCTAAAAGTATTGCAGATAGCCAATTTTTATCAAATAACTCATTCACCTACTTTTGGGAGAGCTTTCACATGGTGAAGTTTCAGACCCATAGCTAATTATTTACCTACTCAAAATGAGTAAATGCTAATTATCTGTAAAAGTATTGCGGATACCCAATTTTTATCAAATAACTCATTCACCTACTTGTGGGAGAGCTTTCACATGGTGAAGTTTCAGACCCATAGCTAATTACTCACCTACTCAAAATGAGTAAATGCGAATTATCTCTAAAAGTATTGCAGATAGCCAATTTTTCTCAAACAAATCATTCACCTACTTTTGGGAGAGCTTTCACTCTGTGAATTTTCAGACCCTTAGCTAATTACTCACCTACTCAAAATGAGTAAATGCGAATTATCTCTAAAAGTATTGCAGATAGCCAATTTTTCTCAAATTAATCATTCACCTACTTTTGGGAGAGCTTGCACTTGGTGAAGTTTCAGACCCATAGCTAATTACTCACCTACTCAAAATGAGTAAATGCGAATTATCTCTAGAAGTATTGCAGATAGCCAATTTTTCTCAAATAACTCATTCACCTACTTCTGGGAGAGCTTTCACTCGGTGAAGTTTCAGACCCATAGCTAATTACTCACCTACTCAAAATGAGTAAATGCGAATTATCTCTAAAAGTATTGCAGATAGCCAATTTTTCTCAAATTAATCATTCACCTACTTTTGGGAGAGCTTTCACTTGGTGAAGTTTCAGACCCATAGCTAATTACTCACCTACTCAAAATGAGTAAATGCGAATTATCTCTAAAAGTATTGCAGATAGCCAATTTTTCTCAAATAACTCATTCACCTACTTTTGGCAGAGCTTTCACTTGGTGAAGTTTCAGACCCATAGCTAATTACTCACCTACTCAAAATGAGTAAATGCGAATTATCTCTAAAAGTATTGCAGATAGCCAATTTTTCTCAAATAACTCATTCACCTACTTTTGGGAGAGCTTTCACTCTGTGAAGTTTCAGACCCATAGCTATTTATTCACCTACTCAAAATGAGTAAATGCTAATTATCTGTAAAAGTATTGTGGATACCCAATTTTTATCAAATACTCATTCATCTACTTGTGGGAGAGCTTTCACATGGTGAAGTTTCAGACCCATAGCTAATTACTCACCTACTCAAAATGAGTAAATGCGAATTATCTCTAAAAGTATTGCAGATAACCAATTTTTCTGAAATAACTCATTCACCTACTTTTGGGAGAGCTTTCACTTGGTGAAGTTTCAGACCCATAGATAATTATTCACCTACTCAAAATGAGTAAATGTGAATTATCTCTTAATAGTATTGCAGATAGCCAATTTTTCTCAAATAACGCATTCACCTACTATCGGAAGACCTTTCACACACAAAAATGAAAAATTGTGAATATCTCGGAAAAGCTATTTCTTCTGCTTTAATGCTCGGCGGGAGATACACACCGCGGCAGTGGTCTTGACAAAAATTTTTGTCTCCCCAAAAATGGTGGCCATTTTGAATTTTCAAAGTTTTTGCAAAACACAAAAATGCTTATATCTCGAAAACCGTGCTATATGGAGCGAACTCAACAAAATTTTGGACCTGCTGGGTATCTCTGCAGAGTAGCCATGCCAATTTTCAAAATATTTTTGTCTCGCCAAATATAGTGGACATTTTTAATTTTTTTATTTTTTGCAAAACACAAAAATGCTTATATCTTGAAAACCGTGCTAGATAGAGCAGACTGCGCTGACTTTGGTTGCCACAACAGTATAAGGCTAGAAACGAAGCATTTTCTTAATACTTTAGCACTCACCTTTATATCCTTTTTGGGACACTTTGTTTTTGCTATGCAAAAACATTATCTTTTTTTTTTGCGAGCGATCCTCTAGTTTCAGTTGATAATCACATTCTTAAAATTCTCAATTCTGAATTATTATTATAAATCTGTTCTTGTGGTTTGATAATTTATATTTAATTCTGGAGGTATATAATTTTCCTGTTGCACATTCCTTAGTTATCTCCCGCCGGCCCGCCGGGCGGGAGATTATAAAACGCATTCCGTTCGTGTGTTATGGAGTGTGTGTCACGCTTTTATAAAGGGCTGTACATCACACTGGTTGTTTCTCCTTGGCCTTTTCAATGTTGTTTATTATATATTTGATTTTATTTTAGTGATAAGATTAACTGAGCTTTTTGTATTTGATTACCCATTTTGTTTGTTTACCATTTGTGCTGTAGCACTCTATCTCTTTGTAGTCCCACCCCCCATCCACCTCTGGGACCTCCAGCTATTGAGTGACACTAAATAAACAAAGGTATTGAATGATATCAAATGAGAAACAACCAGACTTTTCAGTGGGGTTGCAGATCTTCAGTAACTGAGAGAGGTGTGGACAAGGGGAGAGGGGTGGGGTTGGGAGATGGGGTTTGCTTCATTATCTAATAAGACAAAGGGGAGTCAGAACTGAGATTGTGTCACATATTTAGGTTGCATATATATGGACCACATATATAGGAATTGATGAAATGAATAACTGAAAAACAATGCAAATTCTAAAAATAATATAATAAAATAATAATATAAATAATATATAATTTTTAAATAATATTTTATTTGTGAACAAATATAGAAACAGATATGCGCTTTTGGGATTATGAATCATTTAAATACTTTGAAAATAGGTTCAGAGTCACCCTTTGCAGGAAGATTGAAAAGTATGATGAGTTGAGTTAGAAATGATATTTTATTTGTCAACAAATATAGAAACAGATATGCTCTTTTGGGATTATTAATTTGGAATGGACTTTCAATCATCAATCATTTAAATACTTTGAAAATAGGTTCAGAGTTATCATTGCAGGAAGATTGAAAATATGCTCTGTTGAGTTATGTATTCGGCGTCTGGGGATACACCATCTTCCTTGGGAAGATATAAACTTAGTAGATTGATGTGCTGAAGTTCATATAATTTTTCCCAAGATTTATGGCATACAACAAATGGCTTACATAAAAAATTCCCGATCAAAACCTGTGGCATGAGTGATGACCTGTCTGGGGATATGTTGGTGCCGAGTTGGCCCAATCTAGTCTGGGGTTGGTGACACATCTTGACCGGTACTAGCACCAGTATTGCCGGAAGAGGCAGTAGGGTGAAGCTCAGAAGCAGAAGGCTTAGTTGAAACAGTAGTAGAATCGTTCTATGCAATGAGCTACAGGTCTGCAATTTTACTATGGTATAGCTGACCCAAAAGTAGCTGAATAACATATTTAAAGAAAATACTCTAAATGCAACAGTTTTCAAGTTATAACTGATTGTACTCAGCAGTGATAACCTCAAACTAGCTATCCAAACAGTAGTAGAATCATAGCTTATAAAAGTTACATTAAGTAATTAAAATTTTCAATTTTATTGCGCTACAATAGCTTACCATGTGGGACTGAATGATGAATCCATGAATCCTGGTTTGAAATACCAGTCTGAGTCCCGTTTACAGTGCCCCAATCCCAAAGACCAGGCCTGTAAAGAGCCAAAAACCTGAATAGAATGAATGACAGTGCTAAAAACTGTCCAGATGTTTTGATTGTAGAAGAAAAGTGCAGCCGTGCTCACTTAAGCATAGTAAGGGTCCTTAGGACCCATCCACGAGTGAAAAACCAGCCCTATGGTTGGAATTCTCATCAATTTTTGCAACCCAAGATGAGATTAATAACAACCTTGATAAGTCCTTAATACATATTATGCTTGATAAACTAAAAATAAAAAATGACCTTACCCGTAACATCTTGAGAGGTAAACCTATACCTATATCCTCGGATTAGACTCCTGAAGACTTAGTTGTAGCGGATGTGCCCCCCCCCCCCTCTTTTCTTTCCGAGGATAACTGGTCTGAGGGGAAGGATCTAGGACTTGTGGTGCTGCCACCACTGGTCCCAGATACATCTTGTTGTCGTCGTGAGCTTTCCAGTGACAGGCTTGCATGATTTGGTCCACCGATACCCCACCGTAAAAGGCCTTAGAGACCGCGAAGGCCATTAATGTCGTGCGCTTTCCATGTTGGTCTGCTTGTTTATAACAAAGTAGAAAGGTTTCTTTCAACCAAGAGGAAAGGGTAGCAGGCCTGATGTCTGAGGTGTGTCCTTTCTTGAAGGAGGTGAAAAGGAGGGATCGAGCCCCTTCTCAAGCTCCTGTGTTCTTTGAATTGTCTATCTACAATGGTAGTCAAAGCAGGAATAGTCACCGGAAACACACTTTGAGAACCTTCTCTTGCTAGTTGGTTTTTGGCTATGAAATCTGAAGAGGGGAACAAGGCAACCTTTTCCCATTGGCCTAGATTAGATACTTTGTTTGCAACCCAGGCATGGATTTTGCTACGGCACTTGCCGGAGGCCAGAGCTAGCAAGAAAGCAGTTTTGAGAGTAAGATGTTTGAGGTCTGTGTCTTTCATAGGCTCAAAGGGCGCTTTTGTGAGCTCATTGAGAACAACAGAAAACTTCCATTTTGGAAGATTCCTGGAACTTTTTGGACGATCCCTGTGAAAACTGGGGAGTAACCTATGAAGGTCTGAACTTTGTGCAATATGGTGACCCACTGGGCCCAAAGTGTCAACAATGGCAGTCCTGTAACCATCAATGGTCGAGGGGTGCCTTTTGACCACTTTTGACAGATCTGTTTGAACACCTGCGGATGCAGAGACCATTTTGTTGACTACACTTGATTCGACCTGGACAGGAGGTCTGCCATCACATTCAGACACCCTGGAATGTATTTGGCTTTCAATGTTATGTGATAGCGATGACACCATGTCATGATCTTCCACAGGAGAGCGCACATCTTCGCTGAGTGAGTTTGTTTATGTAGGCTACCACTGTTGAGTTGTTCATTGCAACTAGCACTGTTTGGTTTTGGCACTGGTCCTTGAAGCTTCGAAGGGCCAGGGAGACCACCTTGAACTGTAGAATGTTTATGTGTAGCCTTTTTTCCCACTCTAACCACAGACCCTTTGTAGAACTTTGATCTAAGTGAGCGCCCCAACCTTCGTTTGAGGCGTCTGTAAAGAGTTGGATACTGTGGTCTTAGGGATGAAGCCACCAGTCTAGGTGTGCAGAAATGGTTTCTGTCCAAGGAAGGAGGCTGTCCAGCGACTGAGGATATCTCCAGTGCTCCTTGAGATGAAACTGAAAGGGCGTCATGTGAAGGCGGGACCATTTTCGCCGTTGAGACAAGCAACCCAATTAGCGACATCAAACATCTTGCAGTCAAAACAGGTTTGAGTGGAGTCGTAGGATCAAATCCTGACATTTGAGCCATCTCTCTTGAGGGGGTTTTACAAGGGCTGAATCTAGACCTGGGGCTGTGGCTAGTCCGAAAGGGAGGGAGGTAAACTGGAACACCTGTGGCAAAACCTTAGGTATTTCCTTGAGTTTGGGTGGATGGGGATGTGAAGGTAAGCATCTGATAAGTCTATTGACGATACCCATTGCCCTGGAATCAAGGAGGTCCTGATAGATGGAGTTTCCATTTTGAACTTTATGTAGAAAAGTGTTGAGCCTGTTTAAGTCTATGACCAGCCTCCACCTGTTGAGGCTGCCGGTGTGGGGACAGCCACCCAGCCTGTTCAGGCCCTCGGTGCAGGTCCTGGTGTACTGATTTCCGCTGCCGGTGATGCTGCCCTCAGTGTGGACCAGGCCCTGACCGGTGGTAGAACTATCCAGAGCAGGGGTCTGACAGTGAGGATGAACAGCAGAGTGAGCCAGGCTCCCCGTTGGAAGGCAACTTCCGGTACGGCTCCCCATACAGAGACCTCGCCAGAGACGAATCTGTGGATCAAGAACTCTCTGAGGAGGCCAGCTATAGAGAGACAATCAGAGGCTTGAGATTATTCATGGGTTGGCACAAGGTCCCTGAATTTAGGCGTGAGATTATTCATCGGCTGGCACAAGGTCCCTGAATTTGAGAGTGTTTCATCTTCTGATGATAATCCTTTTGCCAGTTGGCTGTGCAGGACGATGGAGAAGTTAAATGTGACCATTACAAAAGGCTACCCTGCAAGAAATACGGAGACTGCTGGGCTTCTCAGGGACTAGTTCATCATGCCCACGCCCCCCCCCCCCCCCCCCCCCCCCCCCGCCCAGACGTAGCCTTCCTACTGCCCCACCCTCCTAGGCCCTCAGCCAGGACATGCTCAGGCGTTGGAAGAGAGCAGCCAGAGAACAGACTGTCATGTGCAATCAGGCTGCTGGACTGTCTAGATGTTTGACCAAGGTCCAGGATGCCATGTCTTCTCAGTTACAAACCCTACACTTGGATAAGACAAAGGGTAAGTCCTCTGAAAGAATGGAGCAGGCTGTAGATGAACTTGACTATCTTTAACCAGTCAATATCTTAAGTCATGGCCAGGACTATGCAAGATCTTTTTGAAGGGGTTTTCATCAGTATGGCGAACTTCACCCTTGCACGCAGGGACAGTTATTTAGAATATCTACATGCTGGTGTGAAGCAAGATACCTTTACTGCTCTACATACGGCTCCAGTTCATCTACAGTCACTATTCCCTGACCAGCTTCTCACCAAAGCTGAAGAGGAAATATCTAGAAGTGAGGAGAGGCGTTCTTCTGGCCAGTCTCACAGATGACCGTGTTGTTTTCACCCAGTGACAAGTCTGTTCATCAACCGTACCAGAAGTCTGGTAACCCTGCACGGAAGCAAATAAGGGACAGACAACAAGCAAAGAAAAGTTCAATTCAACCTTCTCACAGAAGCTGGCTAAGGGTTCCAAGCAACATAAATGACAATGTTTAGAGTTTGTTATGCCCCTGTTCCACCAAAGGACTAAGCCCCGATCCTGTTGACGACTCTTAATCGTGGACAGTTGGTGAAAAAAAAGGTAAAATGGGAGGGAATAGTGAATCGGTATTGAAGTCTGGGATTAAGTACAGATCAGCCTGAGGAGGCCCCAGGCGGCCCCAGACAGTCCCCGACTGGTCTGGGACTAAGAACCGATTAAGCCAGTTTTATGGTCGGTTTCAACCACGATCTTGTCGTACACATACCGACTGGGTCCCTGGACGCCTCAGGCCTCCTGGGACTAAGCCCCGATTAAGTCCAGGCGTCCTACGGCCTCCTCAGTCTTCCCCAGACCAATGTGGCCGATTCTTGTTTTGCAAAAAAGCTGGATTTTCTGGGTATATATATATAAATTCCGCGATCTAATCATCATTACTTTTCTAGGAACACAGCAGGATGCCACCTTTTAATGGAAGACAGCTTCAGCAACAACTTAAGGCTTTTTTAGTTTTTATTCAGTTACATATAATGATGTATTTGCTATTTCTAACTCGACCACAGCAACCAGCACCTCCACCACCAGCCAGACAGAGACCTAGAAGAAGGCACAACATGTGGGTCAGACCTGGCTCATGAAACCCTATGGCAGAAGGATATTAACCAGAGAGGAAAGGATTGCCAACTAAAGAATATCAAGGGGCAGGAGAGTTGTTGAAAACGCTTTTGGCATCCTGGTCTCAAGATTCAGAGTGATGTTGACCACTATTGAACTACCCCCAGAAACAGTCAGGGATGTGGTCTTGACCTGTGTGGTTCTGCACAACATACTGAGAAGCCAGTATCAAGGTCAACATGGTGGTCAAGAGCCTGGAGATGATGATGATGTGCCTGGTGATTGTCGGCTGATTGGTGCTGCTGCTGGTGGTGGTCCAAACAGAAACCTTGCTAGAGAAGCCAAAAGACAGAGGGATTACCCCAAGGACTACTTCATTAATGAGGGAGCAGTGGCCTGGCAAGATGGCAGAATATAACTCCTGCTGCTGTAACCAGTCCTTTTCAGGACTAATAACCAGTCCTTTTCAGGACTACCAAATATTTCAAAAACAATTAATCAGCTGTGCATGTTTCAAATATCACAACCATTTGCCAACATAATTCACCCACCCAACAAAGAGACAAACCCAATGCCCGACAGAAGTCACACAACCAACAAGCAGACAAAACCAATGCCCAACAGAAGTCTCCCAACTAACAGACAAACCCAGTGCTAAACATAAATCTCAAAAACAACACACAAACCCAAACATAACTTCCTGAATGGAATAAATATTGCATATATTTTGAAAACTACATCCTAATTTTACTTACATTTGTTTTTTTTTTTTTGGGGGGGGGGGGGGGGGGGGGATATTTGAAACAGAAATGTTTTCCTAGAAATCTTAAAATTAAAATCTTTTACTCCAACACACAAATATTTAGGAAATATAACCACCAAACTGGTTTTCTTTACAATGATGGGTGGTTATGTTTGCAAAATAGTTTGTCAGTTCTTTGGTTTTGGTTCTGTTTGCTATTGGGTTTGTCTGTTTCTTGGTTGGTGGTTATGTTTGGTATTTGGTTTGCGTGTTTGTTGGTTGGTGGTTAGGTTTGGTATTGGGTTTGTGTGTTTGTTAGTTGGGGGTTATTTGTTTCATGCTTGGGGTGGTGTAGGTGTTTTTTTTTTTTGTTTTGTGAGAAGTATTTGTACTGAACTGTTATGTTCTGGGAGGGGAATTGGAATAACTTGCAGCTGAATAATTGTTTTTGGAATATTTGGGTGGCCCTGAAAAGGGCCTGGCAGGTCAAAGACCCGCCCTGACTGGATGGCTACTGAGGAGGCTGGTGCTGTTGTGGTGATAGTGTAGAGTTGCGGCTGCTGAGGCTGCTCAGTGATCTGTGTAGATGTCACATCTGGTAGCTGGCTTAGTATTCCACTTAAGTTGTGTCTACTGCCCTCGTCCTGTACTGTTAGAACTGATGTAGGGTCGCCAAAGCCAAGTGGGCTTGGTGTGTAGTAGACATAACTGCTGCTAGCTGCTGCGTGGATGGAAGTAGACGCCTGTTGAGTGGTTGTTGGCAGTATCCCAACCCTCTGGGACTCTGTGGGAATAGTGGCTGATCTTCTGGCTAGTGGTTGACGTCTACGGTTGCTCTTAATGCTTTCAATATCTAAAAATTCTGCCCTTAAGGTCCTCAAATTCCTCTTGGGTCATCTTTTCAGCCTCTGATGCCATGTAGTCAAAGAAGGGCTGCCTGTCTGACTTCTGCTGCAAGAAACCTGAGATCAATGTCCTCATCTGGTCAAAGTGCTGGAGTATCTTGGAGTGTGTTGAAACTGGTGTAGATGTGAACATAGGTTGACTCCTACTCTCCCTCAGGACACTGGACTCCAGGTGTTCTGTATCAGTAGTAGATCCACGCGATTCTTCATGCCTGCTAGTGCTGGGACTGGCCTCGAACCCTGAACTTCTGCTGGCCCCCTTTCATCTGATGTGGGTCTTAAGGAAACCCATCTGCTGGTAGACCCAGGACTATCTCTTGGTCATCTCCCTTGGGGCTTGGCCAGATTGTAGTTTGGACAGCTTGCCATAACGCGTTCTCTGGGATTCGAACCATCTTCTGACATCAAAGGGCTGGAGCTTCAGTTCTGCAGAGATTTCTGCCCAGAGAGCCTCCTTCTGTCTGTCGTGGAAACGTGCATGCTCCTTGTCGTAGAGCTCTGGATGCTCCTTCACAAACTCCACAATTGCAGTTTCTTGGCTGTCGGTGAAAGTTGCACAGACCCTGGCTCTCTTTGCTGCCGAGTGACTCTCTAAATCCTCCTCGCACCTCTCCTTCGCAAGCTTCCTCAGTAACTTTCAAACGCTCCTCAGTCTCTTGTGTACCCTCCTCCATCCTTTCCTCCACCTCTCCACCTTCCTTCTCCCTCTCCTCTTGCCTCTCATCCGTCTTCTTCTTTTCTCTCTTTCCTCCTTTCTCTTTCCTCATTACTCCAGTCAATAGAGAAAAAAAAGTAAAATGTGTCTCCTAACTGTAAAATTTGCCTTAAGCTCAAGTATTCTATGATATTTAAAAACTGAAAACCCCTACAAAACAGTGACACACGTCTCTCAGTAGCCAACCAGTCAGTAAAAACCAGAATGTGTGCGCGGTCACTTCTATAGTCTCAGACCCCCTCATTGCCTCGTTTTAATTTCTGACGCGCGGAAAATAGTCGGCTCTTAATCAGTTCTTAGTCCCAGGCCTCCTGGGGCGTCCTCAGACCGTCGCAGACTAAATTTGTGTTGTCCCAGGCGGCCTGAGGACGCCGGCTTGGATCGGTTAGGGTCGGCTTCTCTTAGTCGGGGCTTAGTCCCAGATCCAGATTTCTTAGTCCCAGCACACCTGAGACGGTCTGAGGCTTCCCGGGACTAATGAAACCGATTCATTTTCACACGCATGAAACTTGAAAGATCTGTTATGAGTCGGGGACTGCCAAACAGGCTTCCTGGGACTAAGCTACGGAGTCCTGGGACAACATAGGACTGTGTAAATTTGGGTCTGAGGAAGCCTGGGACTGGATATTTTGTTGATGGCGGGAAATAGGAATCGGTTTGAGTCATGTTTGATTTCTCTCACAGCCACAACCGACAACTACCGACCCTTACAGGACGTCTGGGACTAAGCAAATATTTGAAACCGACTCCCAAAAACCCTTAATCGGGGATCTTAGTCATGTGGTGAAACACCCATATTACATGACGGAAGGATTGTATTTATGTGTCAAGTCAGATAGGCTTGAACCCTCTTGAACAAGAGAGAGACTATATATCCACATGTAGACTTTTGTGTTGCAAATGCTCATTCTGTTATTGGGTTGCCACAAAAGAAAGGCGCAAGTCCCTTTTGTTGTCAGAATTAAACAGAAATAAAATATGTGAAAGATGTTTCCTGTGTAGGTCACTTGAGCTTTGCAAATCTTATCACAAATGTCCCAACTGTGGCTATAGATCCACCTGTAGGGGCAAGGCTACACCAGTTTTGGAGAAGAAGGAAGCTCTGGATTTGAGTCAAAAAGTAGTAATAACACTAAGAGAGGGTTTCACCCCCCTTCCGGTTCAGACCCAATTCAACCAGATAACCAACTGTCATGAGCAACTATGTCAACCCACAAAAACAGTCCCACCTTTTGGAGACACTGTACCAGCTGGTGAACAAAAATGCAATAGAACCGGTAGCAAACCAAAACTCACTGGGGTTTTACAACTGGCTATTTTTGGTACCCAAATCCAACAACCAGTGGAGACCTATCTTGGACCTGAGCACCTTGAACACTTTCCTAAACATCGAGTCATTCAAAATGGAGACCCCAGAGACAATAAGAACCTCCCTACAGATGGGGGAGTGGGTCACCTCCATAGACTTCAAGGATGCATACTTCCACATACCAATTCACAGTCAGTCCAGGAGGTACATGCATTTCCACATCCAAGGTCAGTCCTACCAGTTCAAAGCCCTACCCTTCGGCCTGTCCACAGCACCCATGGAGTTCACAGTGGTGGCCAAAGAGGTCAAACTGATGGCTTTACAGAGGGTTATAAGAATCCACCAGTACCTAGACGATTGGTTGGTGACAGCCACGTCCCCCCCCCCAAACTTGTCTCCAGCATACACAGACCTTGGTAGCATTCTGTCGAGAACTAGGTTGGCTGGTAAACCAGGAGTCAGAACTGGATCCAAAACAGGTTTTCAACTTCGTAGGATACCAGTTCGACTTGAAAGAGGGCAAAGTCAGACCCACACCAGAGCGTTCGCAGGCTTTGATAGACAAAATTCAGACAATTCTGTCTGATCTGGTGTGTCCGGTCCGGCAGTTCGTGTCCCTCATTGGGCTCCTGACGGCCACAGAAAAGCAAGTCCACCTAGGTGAGACCCATACAGTGGCACTTGACTAACAACTGCAGGGTACCAGAATAACTAGAAAAGGGTTGATGCCAGTCCCCAGGTCGCTCAACCCCCACGTAAGACGGTGGCTGGAGGAAACCAATGTGCTGCCATTACACCCTCTACAACATGCTCTACAGATATTTACAGACGCATCAAAAGAAGGGTGGGGCACACTGCAAGGGGAACCTGGTCCCTTCCAAAAAGGGGATGAAGTCGGGCTCTCTGTGTGCCCTTCTGTGGAGAATCCTGTCCTGTTGCACCAGGAAACAGGCAACTCTCGGAGCATGACACATCCCCGGCTGGCTGAACGTGATAGCAGACAAGCTATCCAGACTTGGCCAGACCATTCAAACTGAATGGTCCCTTCATCCAGAGGTGTTTCAAGCTATATGCTCCCGGTGGCACCAGCCCCAGGTGGATCTGTTTGCCACCAGATTCAACAACAAACTGCCACAGTTTGTGTCATTGGTCCCAGACCCCCAGGCATGGGCAGTAGATGCACTCAGTCTGTCCTGGGAAGATCTGGACCCATATGCCTTCCCACCAGCAGCCGTCTTGGGCAAAGTGGTGAAGTTGCAGGACTACCCATGCAACAGAATCATACTGATTGCACCGGTTTGGCGCAACATGCCCTGGTTCTGGGATCTAGTGGCAATGTCCAGTCAGATCCTGTTGTGTCTGCCCAATCTGGTGGCTCAGCCATTCAACCAGACCCTGCATAGGAATCTGTCAAACCTGAACCTACATGCTTGGCTCCTAGAGCCACAGCAATCAAGGAGCAGGGCTTCTCTGAGGCAGTGGCAGCACGAATTGAGGCTCCTCAAAGAGGATCAACCAGATCCGTCTATGAGGCAAAGTGGACTATTTTTACAAAGTGGTGCCTCTCTAATGAGGTGGACTTCAGGGCACCACCTCTGAAAGCCATAGATGACTTCCTCCTGTACTTGTTTCAGGATAGGAAGTTGCAGCCAGGCACCATTGATGGCTACAGATCAGTCATTGCTGACAAGTTAGACAACCCTCCCATCAATGTCAGCAAAGATGAGAATCTCACTTGTCTCCTGCATAGTTTCCATAGAAACAGACCCAAGGGCAGGAGGGGCATACCCTCCTGGAACCTCTCCCTGGTTTTTTACCAGCTAAGGCTCCCTTTGAACCTCTAAAAGAGGCCTCACTAAAACACTTGACCTTCAAGACTTTTTATGTCAGCTGACTGACATTATGTCGTCACTCTGTGGCATGGGCGTACGCGTCCGCGTGAACAACTTCTTCTCCAAAACTACAAAGCCTAGAGACATGCTGTTTTTTTTAAAAGATACCTTATCTATGGAGGATGAAAAATTGTTCAAGGCATGCCAATCTGTCTGTCCGTCTGTTTGCTAGAGACATTACAAGGGAGGTACCCCCACCAAAAGTGTGAAAATTTCAACACTTTATCACAATTTTCTCAGTGACTATTGCAGGGATTTCTCTCATATCTTGCATATATGTACTAGGCCAGCGATAGATTCTCTTGTGTGAGTATGAGACCTGGATCTGTCTTAGTTTTTTTTTAATAAATTTTTTTAATAATTTTTAATGCATTAAAATTCATGAAATCATGCACTAAATCACTTATAACTTGAAAAGTGTTGCATTTAGAGCATTTTGTTAAAATATGTTATTCAGCTACTTTTTTCATAGCTACAACATGGTGAGTAACTTGGGTGTCTGTCTCAATAGCTAAGTGAGTAATAGCTACTTTTGGGCTTTTCAGTAACTACCATCTTGAGTAAAATCACTTGTAACTTGAAAACTATTGCATTTAGAGAATTTCGTATAAATATGTTATTCAGCTACTTTTGGGTCAGCTATAACATAGTAAAATTTCAGATCTGTGGCTCATGGCATAGCTGAGTAATAGCTACTTTGAGGTTATCACTGTTGAGTAAATCACTTATAACTTGAAAACTATTGCATTTACAGAAATTTGTGTAAATATGTTATTCAGCTACTTTTGGGTCAGCTATAACATAGTGAAATTACAGACCTGTAGCTCATGGCACAACTGAGCAATAGCTATTTTCAGGTACTGACTGTTGAGTAAATCAGTTGTAACTTGAAAAATATTGCATTTGGAGTATTTTGTTAAAATATGTTGTTCACCTGCTTTTGGGTCAGCTATAACATAATGAAATTATAGACCTATAGCTCATGGCATAGCTGAGCAATAGCTATTTTCAGGTTCTCACTACTGAGTAAATCAGTTGTAACTTGAAAACTTGCATTTACAGTATTTTGCTGAAATATGTTGTTCACCTACTTTTGGGTCAGCTATAACATAGTAAAATTTCAGACCTGTAGCTCATGGCATAGCTGAGTAATAGCTACTTTTAGGTTATCACTGTTGAGTAAATCACTTATAACTTGAAAAGTATTGCATTTAGAGTATTTTGTTTCAATATGTTATTCACCTATTTTGGGGTCAGCTATAACATAGTAAAATTCCAGACCTGTGGCTCATTGCATAGCTGAGTAATAGCTACTTTGAGGTTATCACTGTTGAGTAAATCACTTATAACTTGAAAACTATTGCATTGACAGAAATTTGTGTAAATACGTTATTCAGCTACTTTTGGGTCAGCTATAACATAGTAAAATATCAGACCTGTAGCTCATGGCATAGCTGAGTAATAGCTACTTTGAGGTTATCACTGTTGAGTAAATCATTTATAACTTGAAAACTATTGCATTTACAGAAATTTGTGTAAGTATGTTATTCAGCTACTTTGGGGTCAGCTATAATATAGTGAAATTACAGACCTGTAGCTCATGGCACAACTGAGCAATAGCTATTTTCAGGTACTGACTGTTGAGTAAATCAATTGTAACTTGAAAAATATTGCATTTGGAGTATTTTGTTAAAATATGTTGTTCACCTACTTTTGGGTCAGCTATAACATAGTGAAATTACAGACCTATAGCTCATGGCATAGCTGAGCAATAGCTATTTTCAAGTTCTCACTATTGAGTAAATCAGTTGTAACTTGAAAACTATTGCATTTACAGTATTTTGCTTAAATATGTTGTTCACCTACTTTTGGGTCAGCTATAATATAGTAAAAATTCAGACATGTAGCTCATTGCATAGCTGAGTAATAGCTACTTTGCTTATAACTCACTTATTATTGGTCCTAGAGGTTTGGAATGGTAAACAGACATATAGGAAATCATGGGCTGGGAATCTGTTGATGTGGTCCGATTTGACCTTGGACCTCTTCTTCAAGGTCAAACGAGGATAGCCAAACTTAAAAGTGCTTATAACTCGCTTATTATTGGTCTTAGAGGTTTGGGATGGTAAAACAACATATAGGAAATCATGGGCTGGGATTCTTTTGGTGTGGTCAGATTTGACCTTGGACCCCTCCTTCGAGGTCAGTTGAGGATAGCCAAACTTAAAATTGCTTATAACTCGCTTGTTATTGGTCCTACAGGTTTGGGATGGTAAACCAACCTACAGGAAATCATGGGCTGGGAATCATTTGGTGTGGTCGGATTTGACCTTAGACCCCTCCTTCAAGGTCAAACAAAGATAGCAAAACTTAAAAGTGCCTATAAATCGCTTATTATTGGTTCTAGAGGTTTGGGATGGTAAACCATCCTATAGGAAATCATGGGCTGGGAATCTTTTGGTGTGGTTGGATTTGACCGTGGACCCGTTCTTCAAGGTCGTACGAGGATACTGCATTTGCAGTATTTCTTTAAATATGTTTTAACCTACTCTTTACACTTAAACAGTTACCTTGTTACTTTCCTTCATAATACCATTTGCAGGGAACAACTTTTTTGTCCTTTTCTTCTGTCAGGTTCAGAATTTCTTTTGAACATGCTGTTCAATTACCATTTACTGTACTTCTGTACAGCACTTTCCCTGATAATTATGCTTTCCTCTCATTATTACCTTCACAAATCAAAAACACTCAGTCAGCTGACACAGTGCCCGTTCACGGGCACTCTCCTCTTGTTTTCTGTTCGCCCTGGGCTCTGTAAACACAGGAGTGAGATCCATGCTTGGTTACATAAGAACATAGTTTCCATAGAAACAGACCCAAGGGCAGGAGGGGCATACCCTCCTGGAACCTCTCCCTGGTTTTTTACCAGCTAAGGCTCCCTTTGAACCTCTAAAAGAGGCCTCACTAAAACACTTGACCTTCAAGACTTTTTTTCTGTTCGCCCTGGGCTCTGTAAACACAGGAGTGAGATCCATGCTTGGTTACATAAGAACATCAGACACCAGTTAGACTGGTCTTAAGGTTTCTTTGTACCCCTCACCCAGCTTTCTATCCAAGAACCAGCTGGCTAAGGAGGGTTTCGGATAGTGTGGCCCCAGTGGTCATACTAGCCCTGGCCCCCACTCTGGATAAGACACTCAGGGGTGACAGGTCCCTATGTCCAATTTAGAGCCCTGCGCTACTACTTGGACAGGACCTCGGATCTTAGGCAGAACAAGGAATTAGTCTTTGTCTCCTTCAAGAAAGGTTTGGACAAGGACATCTCACCTGCCACCACCTTCTCATGGATCAAGCAAACTGTGATCCTATGTTATGACCTCTCTGATCAGGAGGCCCTCACACTGCATCAGGTTAAGGCCCATGATGTCAGGGCCTTTGCTGCTTCTAAGGCCTTCCAGTTGGGGGTCTCCTTAGAGCAGATTTTGTCAGCCTGTCACTGGAAATCGCATAACACCTTCACACAGTTCTATTTGAAGGATGTAGCTTGGGCTGATAAAGAGCTTTTTCATTTGGGGCCAGTGGTGGCTGCTCAACAGGTCCAGCACCAAGCCTAAAATTGAGATCTGTGACTTGCTTCCTTTGGGAAGTTTATTTCTTATGGGACTAAACTCAACCCTCTCTTTCTATTCTCAGAGCAGGTCTGAGAAAAGTGTTTAATTAAGCGTCCCTGAAAGGGCGCTTATTTGGTTTCGTGTCAGTTTCCTCGCCGCCGCCACCGCATTATGGTCTCCCTTGAATATCTCCCTTATTATTGCAAGCTTTTTAACCATATTTGGCAGTTATATACCTTAGGCGTGGGAAAATTTTTCCACATGCTTAAATTTGATCTTTATCAAGGTCACATGATCAAAAAATAGTTTTTTCGGGTACACCCGCCTGTCATCGCAGTTCAGGAAAATCTACTGACCGCAGAGGTTTATACTATCAAAAACGTGAGCTGATTAGATTTTGGGAGCAATCCGATGAAAATTGACTGATTTATGAGTGATTTTCTCACAGGTACCAATCAGAAAGCTTTAAATTCATGTGAACCCCCCTATTATCTTCTTAAGTATTGCGTTTAGAGCCATAAAATGTATTGGGAGGTACTAGGAAACCAGATGTGGAGAGTCTAGAAAGCAAGTCAAATTTCCCCCCCCCCCCCCGACCCCCCTGTAGGGGTCAAACTGGGGTCATAAAATAACCAATTTCATCTTTTCCCCTTATATGTCGCTTATTCTTGCTTTTACAGCTTGAGAATGTATTAAGAGGTATTGGGAAACCATATGTGAAGAGTCTAGATAAGCCGGTCATATTTACCCCCAGACCCTCCCTTATGGGTCAAACTGGGGTCATAAAATAGCCGATTTTATGTTTTTTCCTTTTATCTCCTTTATTCTTGCTTTTAGAGCTTTAGAATGTATTAAGAGGTATTGGGAAACCATATGTGAAGAGTCTAGATAGCTGGTCAGATTTACCCCCGGACCCCCCTCTTATGAGTCAAACTGGGGTCATAAAATAGCCAATTTTGTGTTTTTGCCTTATATCTCCTTTATTCTTGCTTGTACATTTTTAGAATGTATTAAGAGGTATTGGGAAACCTTATGCGATGAGCCTAGATAGCCGGTCAGATTTACCCCAGCATCCCCCCCTTGTGGGTCAAACTGGGGTCATAAAATAATCAATTTTGTCTTTTGGCCTTTTATCTCCTTTATTCTTGCTTTTACAGCTTTAGAATGTATTAAAAGGTATTGGGAAACCATATGTGAAGAGTCTAGATAGCTGGTCAGATTTACCCCTGGACCCCCCCCCCCCCCCCCCCCCCCCCCCCTTATGGGTCAAACTGGGGGTCATACAATAGCTGATTTTGTGTTTTTGCCTTATATCTCCTTTATTCTTGCTTTTAGAGTTTAGAATGTATTAAGAGGTATTGGGAAACCTTGTGTGAAGAGTCTAGTTAGCTGGTCAGATTTACCCCCGGATCCCCCCTTATGGCTCAAACTGGAGTCATAAAATAGCCGATTTTTGTGTTTTTGCCTTTTATCTCTTTTATTCTTTTAGAGTTTCAGAATGTATTGAGAGGTATTGGGAAACCTTATGTGAAGAGTCTAGATAGCTGGTCAGATTTACCCCCAGCCACCCCCCACCCCTTTTATGGATCAAACTGGATTCATCAAATAGCCGATTTTGTGTTTTGCCTCATATCTATTTTATTCTTGCTTTTAGAGATTTACAATGTATTCAGAGGTATTGGGAAACCTTATGTGAAGAGTCTAGATAGCTGGTCAGATTTACCAGATAGATGTGTTCAAAGCATTGTGTCATAAACTTCTTGCCTTTCTAAAGGCTCACATTTTACTATGCCTTTTTCTAAAATGTAAATAGATATATGGCATTTATAAAGCACTGTTACTCTTTAATTAAGTAGTTTTATGGTGTAACTTTCGACCTATTATAAGTATTGATGCTTTATGCATTCTTAGCCAGAGCATTTATTCAATTAACTTTTCGCAATTTATGACCATAGAAAACAAAATAAAGCTTAAATTTTTCTTTCATGTTAATGCATGAACTTCCACACTGTCTGCTTAACTTTCACTTCTCTCAGCACTGCATGTTTTTATTTTCAAAAACCTTTTTCTACTGTATATTATATTGCAGTGAACCTTTTTGGGACACTTAGTTTTTGTTAGCAAAAACATTTTTCTAGTTGATTTGTGAACTCTGCGATCAAAAGTGGGGGTTTGAAGGAACTTGAGTTTGGGGGTACTTCACCTTGTATTTCTGGAAGAGGTGTAGGGGTGGATTAATTCTCTTAGGTAAACTGGTTGACCCTGGTTGAGAATTTTATATGTAATAAGACCAATTTCAAATTGTACCCTGTATCTGACTGGTAGCCAATGCAGTTTTTTTTAGTTGAGGGATAATTTTAGAGGATGTAGAGGAACGGGTGACAACCCTGCAGAGTGAGTTTTGGACTGCAATCTCCTTAACTCAAAATCAGTGAGCGATAAGAAGAGTGAATTGCAGTAGTCCAACCTGCTTCTCACCAAAGCATTTGCTAACAGCACTGATGTATTCGGATCTAGAAGGGGACGAAATCTGTAGAGGTCTCTCGCATGTACTCTAGTGGACTTAATAACCTGTGACACGTGCTTTGAGAAATTGAAATTAGAGCCGAACACAACGCCGAGGTTCCTGACACTTTGTGCTGGCGAGACCTGATTTCCCAGAATATTGATGGGGAAGTGAGGGAGGAGTTGTTTACGATTTTTGGGAGCCTATGAGAACAAAATCGTTTTTTTCTGGGTTGATTTTTAATTTATTTGCAAACATGAAATTTTGAATGTTGTTTAGGCAGTTCTTTAGTTTTTGCATAGAGTGAGAGAAATTTTCTGGTGAAAGTGTTATGTATAACTGGGTGTCATAGGCGTAAAAGTGGTAGTTGATGCTACTGTGAATAATTGAGCCGATTGAGTTAGTGTAGAGAGAAAACAGAATTGGTCCAAGGACAGAGCCCTGGGGTACTCCATACTGGAGCACAGTAAATTAAATTTTTATAAGTTAAATCCCTATCCAACGGACAGGCAAGGCCCACCCATCCAGTTCCGCTATCAGTTTACAAGGGGTCTTAATAGGACTAGACATGAAAAACATGCTATGACGTCATGATGTCTAGACAGGAAGGAAGTATGATGCGACACCTAGAAAATGCACACTCCGTGACCGGTCCTGCCGGTAGTATACACAGGATGTCTTTTTTTGGCGGGACTGGTGGCACTGACCGGTAAAGCAATTGTCCATTGGATAGGGTATTAACTTATAAAAATTTAATTTACTTATTAAATTTGCAAATTTAAAGAAAATACTGTAAATGCAATAGTTTTCAACTTAAAACTCATTTACTCAACAGTGAGAACCTGGAAGTACCTATTACTCAGCTATGCCATGAGCTACACGTCTGCAATTTTACTATGTTATACCTAATTCAAAAGTACATGGATAACATATTTGCACAAAATTTTCTAAATGCACTAGTTTTCAAGTTACAACTGATTTACCCAACAGTGAGAACCTGAGAATAGCTATTACTCGGCTATGTCATGAGCTACACGTCTGCAATTTTGCTATCTTATAGCTGACTCAAAAGTAGCTGAATAACATAAATCAAAAAATTCTGTAAATGCAATAATTTTCAAGTTACAACTGATTTACTCAACAGAGAAAACCTCAAAGTAGCTATTACTCATCTGTGCAATGATCTACAGATGTGCAACTTTACTATGTTATAGCTGACCCAAAAGTATAGGTGAACACCATATTCAAACAGAATATTCTAAATGCACTAGTTTTAAGTTACACCTGATTTACTCAACAGTGAGAACCTGAGAATAGCTATTACTCGGCTATGTCATGAGCTACACGTCTGCAATTTTGCTATCTTATAGCTGATTCAAAAGTAGCTGAATAACATAAATCAAAAAATTCTGTAAATGCAATAATTTTCAAGTTACAACTGATTTACTCAACAGAGAAAACCTCAAAGTAGCTATTACTCATCTGTGCAATGATCTACAGATGTGCAACTTTACTATGTTATAGCTGACCCAAAAGTATAGGTGAACACCATATTCAAACAGAATATTCTAAATGCACTAGTTTTAAGTTACACCTGATTTACTCAACAGTGAGAACCTGAAAAGGCCTACAGGTTTGCAATTTCACTGTTATAGCTGATCCAAAAGTAGGTGAACAACACATTTAAACAAAATACTCTAAATGCAATAGTTTTCAAGTTACAACTGATTTACTTCATAGTGATAACCTCAAAGTAGTTATTACTCGGCCATGCAATGAGCTACAGGTCTGAAATTTTACTACGTTATAGCTGACTCAAAAGTAGCTCAATAATATATTTACACAAAATTCTCCAAATTCAATATTTTAAGTTACATGTGATTTTACTCAATATGGAAGGAACTGAAAAGTCAGAAAGTAGCCATTACTCACTTAGCTATTAGGATAGACACCAAAGTTACTCGCCATGTTGTAGCTATGGGAAAAGAGTTGAATAACTTATTTTAATAAAATGCTCTAAATGCAATACTTTTCAAGTTATAACTGATTTACTCAACAATGATAACCCCAAAGTAGCTATTACTCAGCTATGCAATGAACTACAGGTCTGAAATTTTACTATGTTTAGCTGACCTAAAATAAGCACACTAACATATTTATACAAAATTCTCTACATGTAACAGTTTTCAAGTTACAACTGAATTACTCAACAGTGAGAACCTCCAAGTAGCTATTGCTCAGCTATGACATGAGCTACAGGTTTGCAATTTTACTATGTTATAGCTGACCCAAACGTAGCTGAATAACACATTTATACAAAATACTCTACATGCAACAGTTTTAAGTTATAACTGATTTACTCAATAGTGAAAAACTCAAAGTAGCTATTGCTCCGCTGTGAAATAAGGTCTGCAGTTACACTATGATATAGCTGACCTAAAAGGTGAACAATATATTTGAAGAAAATACTATAAATGTAATAGTTTTCAAGTTATAACTGATTTACTCAACAGTGATAACCTCAAAGTTGCTATTACTCAGCTATGCAATGACCTACATGTTTGAAATTTTACTTACCTAAAAGTACCTGAATAACATATTTATACAAAATTCTCTAAATGCAATAGTTTTCAAGTTACAAGTGAGTTTACTCATTATGGAAGTTACTGAAATGTCAGAAAGTAGCTATTACGCCCAAGTTACTCGCCATGTAGCTATGGAAGAAGTAGCTGAATAACATATTTTAACAAAATGATCTAAATGCAATACTTTTCAAGTTACAGTTGATTTACTGCATGATTTCATGAATTTTAATGCATTAAAAATTATTTTAAAAATTCATCAAAAATAATTAAGAAAGATCCAGGCCTGATGCTCACATAAGGGAATCTACTGGTGGTCTGGCACATATAAGCAAGATAAGAGAGAAATCCCTGCAATAGTCAATGAAAAATAAGCGATTTAGAGTATGACTTAATGAATTTAAATGCATTAAAATTATTTGAAAAATTCATAAAAAAATTAAGATCCAGGCCTGATACTCACAAAAGGGAATCTACTTGTGGCCTAGTACATATATGCAAGATATGAGAGAAATCCCGACAATAGTCAATGAGAAAATTGTGATAAAATGTTGAAATTTTCATAATTTGGGTTGGCTTACCTCACTTGAAATGGCTCTGGGGAACAGGCTAACAGACAAATCTGCATGCATTTTATGATTTATCGTCCTTGATAGATAAGGT
This sequence comes from Sabellastarte sp. h YS-2021, assembly GCA_964017235.1. Lineage (NCBI taxonomy): Eukaryota > Metazoa > Annelida > Polychaeta > Sabellida > Sabellidae > Sabellastarte > Sabellastarte sp. h YS-2021. Next base: position 30,191,540 of record OZ024938.1, read on the forward strand.
ATCTTTTAAAATTAACATCAGGTCTCTGGGCCTTGTACTTTCAGAGGAGAAGATGTTCATGCGTACGTGTATGCGGATGCCGCAGAGTGATGCCACAATGTTAGCTGACTGAAAAGTCAGCTGACATAAAAATAATGTAAATACAGTAGTTGTCAAGTTACAAGTGATTTACTCAACAATAAGAACCTTGTAGTAGCTATTGCTCAGCTATGACATGAGCTACAGGTCTTCAATTTCACTATGCTATAGCTGACTCATAAAGTAGGTGAACAACATATTTAAACAAAATTTTCTAAATGTAATAGTTTTCTAGTTACAAGTGATTTACTCAACAATGAGAATCAGAAAGTAGCTATTGCTCCACCTTGCAATGAGGTACAGGTCTGCAATTTTACTTTGTTCTAGCTGACCCGTAAGTAGGTGAACAACATATTTAAACAAAATACTTTTAAATGCAATACTTTTCAAGTTATAACTGATTTACTCAACAGTTATACTCTGAAAGTACCAAAGCTCAGCTATGCAATGAGCTACAGGTCTGCAATTTCACTATGTTATGGCTGACAGAAAAGTAGGATAATGTAATTTTATTATGTTATAACTGACCACAATGTAGGTGAATCACATATTTAAACAAAATACTCTAAAAGCATTAGTTTTCAAGTCACAACAGATTTACTGAACAGCTATACTTTGAAAGTTACAGCTCAGCTATACAATGAGTTCCAGGTCTGCAATTTTACTATGTTATAGCTGACAGAAAAGTAGATAAATAACATATTTAAACAAAATACTGTTAATGCAATAGTTTTAAGGTTACAACTAAGTTACTCAACACTGAGAACCTAAAAACAGCCACTGCCCAGCTATGCGTTGACCTAAAGGTCTGCAATTTCACTGTTATAGCTGATATTCAAAAGTACATGAATAACATATTAAACAAAAATTCTCTACCTGCAGCAGTTTTCATGCTACAGGGAATTTACTCAACAGTGATAATCTCAAAGTAGCTATTACTCAGCTATGCAATGAGTTACAGGTCTACAATTTTACGATAATATAGCTAACCCAAAAGTAGCTCAATAACATATTTATACAAAATTCTCTATATGCAGTAGTTTTCAAGTTACAAGTGATTTTACTCATTATGGAAGGTACTGTAAAGTCGGAAAGTAGCCATTACTCCCTTAGCTATTGGGATACAAACCCTCCACATGTAGCTATGGAAAACGTAGCTGAATAACATTTTAACAAAATGCTCTAACTGCAATACTTTTCAAAATATAAGTGATTTAGTGAATAGTTTCATGAATTTTAATGACTTAAAAATTATTTTAGAAATTCATAAAAAAATAATTGAGAAAGATCCGGGCCTGATACTCGCACAAGTGAATCTACTAGTGGCCTAGTACATATCTGCAAGAGAAGAAAAAAATCCCTCCAATAGTGAATGAGAAAATTGTGATAAAGTGATGAAGTTTTCACACTTTCGATGGGGGTGCCTCACTTTAAATATTCACCAAATCACAGACAAATCCCTCCAATGTTCACAGAAAAAATTCTGAAAGATTGTTAAAGATCCAGGCCTGATACTCGCACAAGGGAATCTACTTATGGCTTAGTGCATAGATGAGAGACAAATCCATTCTATAGTCCCAGCACTCCAGGGGCTAGAAAATGGAGCTGAGCTGGGGGGTGGTCTCTTCCCTCCTAGGTGACTGCACTATGGGAATTTCAGTGATTCCTTGTTCTCCCTGCAAATAAAAACAATAACCAGGTATAGAAATTTGAGTTATTTTCCATACCTTGATTATAAACATTACATTGATAATGTAATGTAATATTGCTTCCATGACTTGAATTCCCAACTACTGCAACTTATGTAATAAGATGGGGTGTGTTATGAATTCAAAGAGAGTTCTTTCATATGGTTTGGATTATGCCACACACACACCACAATCTGATAGTTAAACAAATCGGTCACAAACAAGCTCATATATTTTTCAAAATGTGCCCAACTTTCCTGACTCAGCACGTTGACCTATACATCTTGAAAATTTGTTACCCCAACCCTGAAATCAGGGTTGGCTAGGGACAACAACCACTTGTGGAAGGGCATAACTAGGAGCTGTATTTACAAAAGGGATGACCAAAATCTCACTTTGGGGATTCATTCTGAAAAACCCAAGAAATTCTTTCAACACCACTTTTGCTGCGAGTCGCATATGTATAAGAAGAACGAATATACTATCAAGACAATCGTATGGGAAGTGAGTTGCCTACAATATTGTCAGGTAAATTTTATAAAAATACAAGATGGCTTCAAAACCACAAATAGGTGAACATAAGTTGTCCTAATGTAGCCTCACATGCTAGTTGAAAGACAAGTAAGCAGCAATTATGTGGCCACCCAGTTGATATCAAATTACTTAATTTGACATCCATAGAAATAACTTAATTCAAAGTGAACAAATGCACATCACTTTCCCACATCCATGGCTTTGGTAAGTACTAAAGACGGCTCATCAGGGCACGGTTTTAGAGATACAAGCATTTTTGTGTATTGCAATTTTTATGAAAAATTTGAAAATTCTAAATGGCCCCATTTTTGACGAGACAAAATTTTTTGGACAATTGGGTTAACTACTCTGCAGAGATATCCTTTGGGTAAAAAATTTCGTCGAAATCGCTCTATCTCTCACCATTTTCAAGAAACAAGCATTTTTTTTGTGTGTTTTGCAATTTTTTTGCGAGGGGCCATGGTGGCAGAGTGGTAACACTCTCGCCTCCCACCTCTGAGGCCGGGGTTCGATCCCCGTCCAGGCCTTATGTGGGAAAGCTGGTAGTTGCTTGCCATTGGTCGGCAGTTTACAGTACAGAACCCTAGCAAACTCTATGTACTGGTTTCCTCTGCCCTTCCAACTACCCGTCATGATATGACCTGTACAGTGTTGAAAGCGACGTAAAACCCCAAATAAATTTGCCATTTTTTGCGAAAAATTTAAAATGGCTGCCATTTTTGTCGAGCCAAATTTTTTTGAAAATTGGGATTACTACTCTGCAGAGATGCCCTTAGGATCAAAAATTTCATCGAAATCGTTCTATCTTGCACAGTTTTCAAGATTTTTGTGTTTTGCATTTGCACTTCCCATTAAAATCCAAGATGGCCGCCGCAAAAACAATTCCATCAACATGCAATGAGGAAACGTGATAGTCCTCTACCCGAGGAAGCTCCATACCAAATTTTTAAAAAATCGGTGCTGTACTTTCTGAGAAGAGGCTGGAAAAATTGTTGACGATGGCCATCTGGCCAGTAAGCTAAAAACCTCTAACCGGGGAATGTACAGCCTGTAGTGTGACTGGGGCATTAGCCATTTGCTTGCCAGAGGCCCATCCAGAACAAATCTTTACTTTTGTATCTATTGATGTTTACACCTTGTACCCTAAAAGTCCAAATGCAATGTATTTTGAAGCTAATTTACTTATTTCATATCTTATCTATCGACCTTCATATTTTGTACCTGAATGGTATAAATGTTATAAATTTTGTATGAATTCAGTCACTCTTTGTATCCTTTACCCAGTTAGCACCAATGCAGTGTACTTTGTATTTAATCTATTGCTTTTCTCGTATCCAAGTGGTTAAAATGTAGTCTATTGTATATGTAATCTGTGGACTTTTATTTCTTGTAAATGTGTGCCATATGTGTAAGTGTTTATAAATTTTATGAAAAATATTCAAAAATCATATCACAAAGATAAAACTATTTCTATTGGCCAGTATGTTCTTTAGTTTGTTCTAACTCATCAGTATGTTCACCCCTTACCTGAGGTATAGGGTCACACAGTATTTTTAACCGACCAGCATGGCTCGGCGATTTCTTCTATCTCGGGTGGCCTTGGACTTTGAGAAATCCTGTGTTTCCGGATATTACCTGTTACAGAAAACAAAAAAGTCTCATTAAAAAGATTGAAAGACTGGTAAGCTATGCCATTATTTAAGACTTTCTATTGTTTAATGCCTCATTAAAATAATAAATAAGCAATCAGTGACTGTGTGTTTTGAGTTTTAAAGTAGAGAAAGAAGAAAAGGACACAAAAGTTGTGTCCTGCAAATGGTATTCAGAAGTAAAGTACCGAGTTAACTGTTAAGGAGTAAAATGTGGGTGGAAAACATCTTTAAACAAAGTACTGTAAATGCAATAGTTTTCAATTTACAAGCAATTTACTCAACAGTGAAAACCTCAAAGTAGCTATTACTTTGGTCTGCAATTTTACTATGTTATAGCTGACCCAAAAGTAGCTCAATAACATATATACAAAATTCTCTGTATGCAATAGCTTTCAAGTTACAAGTGATTTTACTCATTATGGAAGGTAATGAAAAGTCAGAAAATAGCTATTACTCACTTAGCTATTGGGATACACATCCAAGCTACACACCATGTTGTAACCATAGAAAAAATAACATATTTTAACAAAATCGTCTAAATTCAATACTTTTCAAGTTATAAGTGACTTAGTGCTTGATTTCATGAATTTTAAGCATTAAAAATTATTTTAAAAATTCATAAAAAATAATTAAGAAAGATACTTACACATGGGAATCTACTAGTGGCATAGTACATATATGCAAGATAAGAGAAAAATCCCTGCAATAGTGAATGAGAAAATTGTGACAAAGTGTTGAAATTTTCACACATTGGGTGGCGGTACCTCACTTGTAATGGCTCTGGGGAACAGACAAACAAACAGATCTGCATGTTTTGAACAAGTTTTCATCCTCAATATTAAGGTATCTTTTTAAATAAAAAAACAGCATGTCTCTGGGTCTTGTGGTTTTGGAGAATTTGTTCACACGGACACGTATGCAGACGCCGCAGAGTGATGCCATAATTATCAGTCAGACGACATAAAAACTAAAAAAAACGTTTTTGTTTCCAAAAACAAAGCGTTCCCAAAGGTTAGATGCAATATTGTATAAAAGCAGAAAAAGGTTTTTGAAAAGGAAAACCAGCAGTGCTGAGAGAAGTGAAAGTTAAGCAGTATTTTATGAACCCAGTTTGACCCATAAGGGGGTAGGGCGGTAGATGTGATCAGCTATAGAGACTCTCCACATATAATATCCCAATACCTCTTAATACATACGAAAGCTGTAAAAGCAATAATAAGGGAGATATGTTAAAAACAAAATCTATTTCATGGCCCCAGTTTGACGAATGAGAGGGGGGGTCGCGGGGTTAATCTGACCGGCTATCTAGACTCTGCACATAAGGTTTCCCAATACCTCTTCATACATTCTAAAGCAGTAAAAGCAATAATAAAGGAGATATAAGGTGAAATGATTAAATCTACTATTTTATGACTCCAGTTTGACCTATAACGGGGGGGGGGGGGGTCATATGGTTTCCAAATACTTCTTAATACATTCTACAGCTGTAGAAGCAATAATAAAGGAGATATAAGGCAAAATGTCAAGATCCACCATTTTATGACTGCAGATTGACCCCTAGAGGGAGAGGAGGATTTTGACTTGCTTTCTAGTCCCTACCAAGTGCCCCTACCTACTACAACTAACTGAATAGCCCGGACAAGATTTTAAAACTCATGATCACTACAACAAGGTCAAATGTCAAATGAAGATCACACCATGATATTGCACACTTACAACTCCTAACCAATGTCCCTGAAAAGAATCAACTTCCTACACCTTACGGTTTCCAAGATATAGCCCAGACAAGATTATATAGGTCAAGGTTACTATGGCAAGGTCATATCAAGGTCACACCATGACGATCCACACCTAAAACCAACCAATGTCGCTACAGAGTATCAACTTCTTATACCTTACAGTTTCCCAGATATAGTTCGGACTAGATTATGTAGGTCAAGGTCACTATGGCAAGGTCAAAGGTCAAATCAAGGTCACATCATGTTGCACACCTAAAACTTCTAAGCAATGTCCCTACCAAGTGTCAACTTCTTGCACTGTACAGTTTCACAGATGAAGCCCAGACAAAATATTAAAAGGCCAAGGTCACAATGGCAAAATAAAAGGTCAAATCTAGGTAACACAATGACGGTGCACACCTACAACCCCCAACCAATGTCCCTGCCAAGTATCAACTTTTTACACCTTACAGTTTCCGAGATATAGCCCAGACAAGATTTACAGGTCAAGGTCACTACGGCAAAGTCAAAGGTCAAATCAAAGTCACACTATGACGTTGCATACCTGCAACCCCCAACCAATGCCTCTACCAAAATTAAGGTCACACCAAGATGTTGCATACCTACAACTCCCAATCAATATCCCTACCAAGTAACAACTTGGCCTGACAAAATTATATAGGCCAAAGTCACTATGGCAAGGTCAAAAGTCAAATCAAGGTCACACCACAGCGATGCACATCTAAATCCTCCAACCAATGCTGCTACAGAGTATCAACTTCCTATACTTTACAGTTCATGGGGTGGACATTACACTTGATAATGTGTTTTCTTCTATGCTATCCTGTTGCTTTTCATATGTTGCAGCTACTCTTAACAGGGTGTCATATTTCTACTTTGACCTTGAAGGAGGAGCCCAAGGTCAAACCTGACAACACCAGAAAATTCCCAGCCCATGAATTCCTATAGGTTGCTTTCACATCCCAAACCTCTAGGACCAATAATAAACAAGTTATAAGCACTTTTAAGTTTGGCTATCCTCGTTTGACCTTGAAGGAGGCGCCCAAGTTCAAATCTGACCACACCAAAAGATTCCCAGCCCATGATATCCTATAATTTGGTTTCACATCCCAAACATCTAGGACCAATAAATTAGCGAGTTATAGGCACTTTTAAGTTTGGCTATCCTTGTTTGACCTTTAAGGAGGGGCCCATGATCAAATCCAGCCACATCAAAAGATTCCCAGCCCATGATTTTCTATAGGTTTCTTTCATATCCCAAACGTCTAAGACCAATAATAAGTGTGTTACAAGCACGGACCCCTCCTTCAAGGTCAAACGAGGAGAGCCAAACTTAAAAGTGCTTATAACACGCTTATTATCGATCCTAGAAGTTTGGGATGGCAAACCAACATACAGGAAATCATGTGCTGCGAATCTTCTGATGTGGTCAGATTTGACCTTGGACCCCTCCTTCAAGGTCAAACGAGGATAGCCAAACTTAAAAGTGCTTATAACTCGCTTATTATCGATCCTAGAGGTTTGGGATGGTAAACCAACATATAGGAAATCATGTGCTGCGAATCTTTTGATGAGGTCAGATTTGACCTTGGACCCCTCCTTCAAGGGCAAATGAGGACAGCCAAATTTAAAAGTGCTTATAACTTGCTTATTATTGGCCCTAGAGGTTTGGGATGGTAAACCAACATATAGGAAATCATGGGCTGGGAATCTTCTGGCGTGGTCGGATTTGACCTTGGGCCCCTCCTTGAAGGTCAAACGAGGACAGCCAAACTTAAAAGTGTTTATAACTCGCTTATTATTGGTCCTAGATGTTTGGGATGGTAAACCAGCATATAGGAAATCATGGGCTGGGAATCTTCTGGTGTGGTCGGATTTGACCGTGGGCCCCTCCTTCAAGGTCAAACGAGGATAGCCAAAGGTAAAAGTGCCTATAACTCGCTTATTATTGATCCTAGATGTTTGGGATGGTAAACCAACATATATAAAATCATGGGCTGGGAACCTTCTGGTGTTGTCGGATTTGACCTTGGGCCCCTCATTGAAGGTCAAACGAGGACAGCCAAACTTAAAAGTGCTTATAACTTGCTTATTATTGGACTTAGAGGTTTGGGATGGTAAACCAACATATAGGAAATCATGGGCTGGGAATCTTCTGGTGTGGTCAGATTTGACCTTGGGCCCCTCCTTCAAGGTCAAACGAGGATAGCCAAAGATAAAAGTGCCTATAACTCGCTTATTATTGGTCCTAGATGTTTAGGATGGTAAACCAACATATATAAAATCATGGGCTGGGAATCTTCTGGTGTGGTCGGATTTGACCTTGGGCCTCTCCTTGAAGGTCAACTGAGGACAGCCAAACTTAAAAGTGCTTATAACTCGCTTATTATTGGTCCTAGATGTTTGGGATGGTAAACCAACATATAGGAAATCATGGGCTGGGAATCTTCTGGCGTGGTCGGATTTGACCTTGGGCCCCTCCTTGAAGGTCAAATGAGGACAGCCAAACTTAAAAGTGCTTATAACTTGCTTATTATTGGTCCTAGAGGTTTTGGTACATTGTCTTTACAGTGGATACAATTTGCATCGGTTTTCCGATGCGCTAGGTCTAGTTACCACTCTGAGTCCCACTTACAGTTCCCCAGCTCTCACTTCTACAGATCACTTTTTTGTGTGTGTTTGTGTGTCTCCGGACTTTGATAAAATTTACCTCTCCATTCTGAATTTCTCTCCTTGCTCTCCAATAGCTAAAAGGACGCATGTCCTTTGGGTTTTTGTCCATACATATGTCCTTTTGTCTCCAGACTTTGATGACATTGACAACACTCCAATAACTGAAAGGACACATGTCCTTTCAGCTTTTAGCCATACATGTGTCCTTTTGTCTCTGGACTTTGATAACATTGACAACACCTGTGCATTCTGAATTTTCCTCTGTTGCTCTCCAATAGCTAAAAGGACACATCCTTTTTCCCATACATATGTCTTTGTGTCGGACTTGTGTCACAGAGTGATGACTATTTGTCTGCTCACTGATGTTAAGTGGCAGTGGGCTATGTTAGTACTTGGATGGGTGACCGTCTCAGTTCGGGACCAGCTGTGGGATGTATCTAAGTTGGAATTTCTTTGTCACAAGACTTTCGTAAATTCTAGTGCACTACTGGTGTCTCTGATGGCTTTGCGCTCGCGCTAGGGACCAAAACACCTTTTGGCCTTGTTTTTCTTTGTATATGTTACAGTGAATTTGTATAATCAGGGAATTCGCGAATTCCCTGAATGTTTTTAGAGAATTCACAAAATATCTAAATGCACCAGGGAATTCTCAAATTCCCTAAAATCCCTGAAAGTTTAGCGAGGGATTTCATGAAATCCCTGAATATATTTTATTAAGCAGAAAAAGTTAATGCGCATAATTTGTTAATATGCTTCTGTAGGGCCATAGTTATAACTCCATAAAATAATATGATAAGGGCAAGCTTTATTTACAGATAAAAAGCGAGATTTAAAATGAAAGTTAAGTATTTTTCGGATAGAAGATTACTTAAGAATGCCAACATTTATTGAATGACTATTACTCATTGTCTCTTCAAAGGTCTGCACAAAACCTTTTTAAACAGAAAAAGTTAATGCCCATAATTTGTTATTATGCTTCTGTAGGACCATATTTATAACACCATAAACTAATATGATGGGGGCAACATTTATTTACAGATATAAACTTAGATTAAAAGTGAAAGTTATTTATTTCTTAGATAGAAGATTACTAAGATTCCTAACATTTATTGAATGACTATTGATTTTCTGATCAATCAGACCATAGATGCCTGAATGGGAGGCGTTTTATTTTTGTACATTTTTTAAAAATGGGTACTTGGTCTGTATCTCAAAAACAGTCAGGATTTCGGCGTTTTGTTGGAATAGCTTATTCAGCTACTTTTTGATAATCTTTCACATGCCGAAGTTTTAGCCCTGTAATTGCAATCTTAAGGTCACCTTAATCACAAAAAAATGGCTTTTTACCCTTGTTCACTTAGTTTTTCACTTTTTTCAACCAAACTTGGCACATATTTTAAGATTTGCCAAAGGAATATCCTGTCTTTATGGTGATCTTAAAGTCAAAATGTAAATGGACCTATGGCCTGCTTAAAGTCATCAAATTGGAATAAAATCATCTGGCTCCTTTCTTTTTCCATTTTTTATATCTAAATTATCACTGGTATCAAAATAATTAAAAATAATACTTATGGTCACCTTAAACTCTCAATACAAATGGAGTTGTAGCCACCTTAAAGTGAAATAAGGGGGTTTTCAGCCTCCAACTATCTTATTGTTCAGCTGACCTCAGTTAAACTTTGCACACCTATAAAGGATGGCAAAAGGGACACTGTTATTTTATGGTCAACAACCCCCACCAAGGAAAATAGTTTGCCATCACCAAAAATTATTTACCAAGTTTACTCTCCTCTTTGGACAGTTGTAACATTGCTTTTGTCACCCTGCAGGCCCACTGTCGTCAAGTGACGCACTGTTTCAGAAATGTCAACCCTTGGTGGTCCATCATCCTGATTCTTTCTGGCGACATTAGTTTGAACCCAGGTCCATCAGCCAGAAATATCAAAGCCTGTCATCTGAATGTCCGTTCATTGTGTAACAAAACATCAGCATTTAGTGATTTTGTTTTGTCAAATGATCTCGACATCGTGACATCGTTGGTGTCACCGAGACATGGCTAAGACTGTCGGACACACAAGGCCTAATGGATGAGATAACGCCTGCAGGTTTCCAGCTTCACCAGGTCCCACGCGAGAACAAGAAAGGAGGTGGAGTTGCTGTCCTTGTTAGGAATGACATTGATAGCGTGCGTTGTCAAATTGATCAGCGGGAAACGTTTGAACACATTACCGTCAAACTGTCAGATCGACAGTCAAGCCAGCTCCTGGTACATGTAATTTACCGACCTCCAAGTACCAGCAAAAGCAGATTTATCAAGGAATTCAACAGTTTCATGGAAGCAGCTGCTTTGTCACCACATGAAAATATTATCCTGGGAGATGTCAATATCCAGCTTGACAGTCAAAATTGCTGGACAGAAGATTTCAACACAGTTCTATTGGATTTTGATTTTATTCAACATGTGTCAACACCTACACACATACAAGGACATATCCTTGATGTACTCTGCACTAGTAAATCCCTAACTTCCTCAGTTCACCATCATGTTAAGGACGGCATATCAGACCGCCTAGCTGTCTTTTTCACTACAACATTCCCTGTCAAAAATTCCTGCAGAGTAAAACGGTTGAAAATCAGGAAACTTCGTAAGATAAATAAAACTGAATTTATGTCTGACATTGTAAATTCTGAGCTTATCCAGGCTCCTTACAAAGCAGCTAGCTTACTTTCACACCAGTACTTTCATACCCTTAGGAACATACTTGACAAGCATGCACCTGTACATGAATGTAAAACCCCACAACATGTCAACAAAGGGTTCATCAACAGTGAGATTTTGGCAGCAAAGAGACGTAAGCGCAAACTCGAAAGGGAGTGGCGAAAGGACAACTCTGCCATAAACCGCAGTAGGTACAGAGCCGCTGTGAACCATTTCAACCGTCTTGTGGAATGTGCAAAAACCAAACACTACAGTGATATGGTTAGGGAAAATGAGGATAACCCCAAGGCCTTGTGGAATTCCATAAAGAAAGTCCTCCATAGATCACCAAAAATGGCACTTCCAGATTATACCACCATGAACAGTCTAGTCAACACTTTTGGCAGGTATTTTGCAGACAAAATTACTAAATTAAGATCGGGATTACTGTCTACTGATGCCGATCCCCCTGTCTCAGGTTCCTACAAAAACAAGTTTGTCTCTTTCCGGACCATGTCAGAGGAAGAAGTCCTTAAAATCATAAAGTCCACATCAAATAAATCATGTGACTTGGATCCCATCCCAACATCATTGGTCCTTGAATGTATCAGTGTGCTCCTGACTCCTATCACAAATATTGTGAACTACTCTCTACAGGAGGGCAGTTTCCCTTCCTGCTTTAAGACTGCACATGTTACACCCTTGTTGAAAAAAGCTGGTCTTGACAAGAATATTCTCAAGAATTATCGACCAGTGTCCAACCTCAGCTACATCTCCAAACTCATAGAGAAAGCTGTGGCTAAGCAGATAAATGAGCATATTGCTCACGAGGGTATATCTAACGAAAACCAGTCCGCATATAGAGCTTTTCACTCAACTGAAACGGCGTTGCTCAAAATACAAAATAACATTGCCACATCAATGGACAAGGGTGCAGCTGTTGGATTAGTCCTTTTGGACTTATCTGCAGCTTTCGATACAATAGACCAGTCAATCCTATTCAACTGCCTTCAGCACTGGTATGGCATTGATGGGGTAGTGCTAAAGTGGGTCCAGTCATACCTCCACTCACGCAAGCAGCGCATCAAAATAGATGGACATCTTTCAGATGCTTTTCAACTCCCTTACGGGGTTCTCCAGGGCTCAGTTCTAAGGCCACTCCTTTTTACCCTATACACAACCCCTCTCAGTTCAGTCATATCTAAATTCAATGTCACCCACCACTTATATGCAGATGACACACATACTTGGAACTCGACTCTAGGAACTTCGATTCCAGTATCACTGAATTAACAAATTGCCTTGAGGCGGTCCAGGCTTGGATGGGAAATAATAAGCTTAAATTAAATCCTGACAAGACAGAATTCATAGTGATTGGTGATGATCAAATTAGAAGTTCCCTGAAGTCATCTTTCCCAGTGAGTTTGCTTGGCAACACCATGGAACCAGCTGAATCAGTAAAAAACCTTGGTGTCATCCTGGATGCTGAAAATTCAATGCAAAGACATGTGGCTAATCTATGTCGCATAAGTTACTACCATCTCCGGGAACTACGAAGGGTCCGCAGGTACTTAAATCATGAAACAGCTGTAAAGGTGGCAAATGCCTTGGTAAGCAGTCGTCTGGATTACTGTAACTCACTGCTTTACAACACAAAAAAGGCATATACTAGCAGACTACAGAGAGTTCAAAATGCCTTATGTCGGACGGTGTGCAAGCTAAATAAATACTGTCATGTTACACCCTTCCTGCACAAACTACACTGGCTCCCCATTCATTACCGTATACTGTTCAAATATAATCTCATTTATAAAGCAATACATTTGAGCCAACCTCCATATCTCTGCGCTCTAATTAGGCGGAGTGATCTCACACGGGGCAATCGCCTATCAATTTCCTCATCTAAACCAAATAAACGCTCAGGGCTACGCAGTTTCATAGCAGGGGCTCCCACAGAGTGGAACAAGCTTCCTCAAGCCATCAGAACCATAGAAAGCATTTCTGGTTTCAGGAAACAGTTGAAAACATACCTTTTTAGATTGGCTTATCCTCCACCATAGCCTATCTCCCCGACCGGATCCTAATATGGAAACTGACATCTTTCTGGAACTGGACTATCCCTTTTTGCACATCAGCACCTTAGAGGATGTTTACATCAAATTCGGCGCTATACAAGTGTTTCTTACTACTACTACTTAACCAATAAAGAAATTGTTAACTAGAAAATAAAAGTATAATATCCCCACTCAGTAAATGATTTAAAGCCAAATGATTTTATTTAAAAACAGTGGCTATAAAGAGGTCTGAAATTTAGTGACTTAATTGTCCTAAATCCCCTGTGTGTAGTGCCCCTAAAAGACATAAGAGTATCATTTGTAAGTTTTGTTTAAAGGATTGTAGTCACACAAGATAAAACAAGTCCTTCAACACAATTTCCAATGAAAGGGGTATAAAAACACGAAAGCTTTTCATGATAAGAGTGCTTGGATTGAACAGCCTATATATGGTCTTCATTAAAAAGAAACTTAATCCCCTGTTTCAAGTAAGTCCAATCAGAGTGGGACCTGTGTCTGCCTTTTAAGGTAATGTTATAGTCACACAGAAGTCATCAAACATCCCAAACTATCATAATCTCCTACTAAACATATAAAGGGACCATGGTGGCAGAGTGGTAACACTCTCGCCTCCCACCTCTGAGGCCGGGGTTCGGTTCCCGGCACGGTTTCAAGTGGGAAAGCTGGTAGTTGCTTGCCGTTGGTCGGCAGTTTACAGTACAGAACCCTGACGAACTCTATGTACTGGTTTCCTCTGCCCTTCCAACCACCCGTCGTGATATGACCTGTACAGTGTTGAAAGCGATGTAAAACCCCAAATATTAAAAAAATAAACATATAAATATTTGCTTGTACCATTTGAAAATTATTAACACAAAGTGTGAAAGGAAGACTGATTTTCCTTAAAAACTTCCCAATACTTTCAGATGTTTTAGATGAATTTTATCTGTCTGCATCAGATGACAAGGCTAGCTGAACCAGCAATTGATATAAAGGGTTAATGTTCTTGGCTAATGTTCAAGTGTGAGCCTTGTGTTTGTGTATGCTGAATCTATTACTCTACTGTACTATTGTGTGAGTGAGGGGGGACGGGATCTTGTCAGTTGAGTGAGGATGTCATTCTACACAGGGCTTCTTTGATGTGGGGAGATAAAAAAGTGGTTGCAGGTCACATTCCACAGGAATTCATTAATTACAGGGTTCAATATACAATATGTATAAAATATTGTACAAATCATGGTTTAATTAGCATTATTGAATCTTAATTTGGTCTTGCTTTTGTGGATTTTTGAACCACATGGATCATGATCTTCTACTGTTATACCTAAGCGTACATCTTTAATTTCAGTTGCTAAGTCATACATAAATATTCCAATATGTAAACTCGTACTTTTCTTTCCCAATAAATCCAGTAACATTTTAGATTGACTTCTTATTTCTTAAGATACATTTAAGGGGCATATATTTAGGTCTATATAATACAAATATGCAAGATACATACTTTCTAGGTGGAATTTCTGCTAAAGTATTTTTTTCTAGCAGGTAAATTTTACAGCTACAATTTGTCTTATGCCAACTTATAGTAAAAATTATCTATTCTTTTCGTAAAATATACTACTTTACAAAACACAATAAAACTTGCATTCTGCTTACAGTCTAATACTCCAACTGCTGCAGTTTTTAAATAATCTGGTTTTCTATCCGATACAAAACACAGTAAAGCTTACATTCTGCTTACAGTCTGATACCGCAACTACTACAGCTTTAATAACCCCACATCTCCATTCGGGCTGCCCGTTTTTCTTAGCAAAAACCTTTTTCTAGTTGTAATTGAGGTTGAATCTCTTTTAACCCGTTTATCAAAGACATACATCATTCTTCCTCTCTCTATTGCGGATAAATGAAGATTGCACTTAGTAAGTTTTAAGACATGAAAGAACAGAAAATAGCGAAATACCCTTACCATTTTCTAACAGTAGGTATTTGTTGGAGCCATCCAACCCAATGGCCAACGTAGAGATGCGAATTATAAGGTTATATCACAACCTTAACCAGGCCACTGGGTTACAGTAGTCCATCCTCCCGCCAAATAGGTCACATGACCACATTGTTTACTTCATTATTTTTGTTGGCCATCAACAGTATGGACGTCTTTGGGAATTAGGAGAAGTTTTGTCAGGGTTTTATTTATTTTTTGAGATTTTTAAGTGAATTTCACTTCATTTTTACATGTATATGATACAGAACTTATACATTTATTGAATCTTCGAAGGCATGTCATTATTATGCAAATAAAGGACTTTTGGATGGTGACATCGAAAGTTCAATCGTCTTCAACCTCTAGGAAATAAATCAACATAAAGAAGGGAATAATGCAACAATAGTATATTTATATAGCTTGCCAGTCGTTTGGTTCACTTTGCTGGGTGTTGGAAGCTATAATTTGCAGCATACATAACTTAAAAGAATGTATTCTTTGAATAACAAAAACATTTATGGATGACGCCAACTTGGATGAGGAAGACAATTCGATTGTCACAAATGCTGTTCACACGTCAGGTTCTAATAGCAAGGCATTGGTAGCAATGTATTTTTCCAGTGGACTCGCCAGAAGAAGGAATCTCCCTTGGGGGCAGCCATTACGGTTGCTGTGGACACAACACCATGGAGGAGTTTTGAATGCAGGAAACAACTGCCTCTTAGCAAAACACTTCCGTCGAGGTCCAGTCAAAACGTGCCGTGGAGGAAATACCTGTATGATGTCATCCAAGGACAATCAAGTTTTCTATACCTCCCAAAAGGTTTAGAATCAGGTTGTCAGATGACTGGGACTGTCCTTCATCTCAGCAAGCCAAGGCATTTTATTCAATGAACTTACACAAGTTGACATGTTTGAAATAAGAAGTGGCATTTTGAGGACAATTTAGTTTCTATACCTCCCAAAAGGTTTAGAATTGGGTTGTCAGATGATGGGGATTATGATTCATGTCAAGAATCCAAGGAACCTAGTCCATATTTGTTAGACACGTGCCTGACTCTTATTTAGTGGCTAGAGATTGATATAACACACAGGGACATGGGGAATGTTTCCTTTGTGTTGTCACATTAATCTCTATCAAGGAATTGCCACAAGTTCTTTGGGTTAAACCAACTGGAAATGTGGCTAATCTTTGGGATTTCAAGGCATTTGAAGCTTCTGGTGATCTAAGATCGAGATGTTTTGAATTACTTGTCATCCAGGAAAATCTTTGGCTTTGCACTTCTTTTCTGTTTAAGTCACTTCCCATATGCCTTGTAGGAGACTATAAGACACAGCAAAAATGTGTTGATTAACATTTTTTGCTTAGTTCAGCTGATGTAGGGGATCAGCGGGATATATGTTAGACTTCAACAGGACCTTGGACTTTGTGCATCATGTTTGCTTTTGTAGTCCTCGGTTTACCAGTCTTTAGGCAATATTTGGATTTCTTGTTGGGTGGTACTTTGATCATGTCCTCAAATATGTGGCTCAACAAGGATTGATATTTATCTGAAATGTTCTTTTCCATATTTTGGCTAGGAAAGGGACAACAGGCATCGGAATAGAACTTTGTCCCTATCATGACGTTTACTCCTAAGATACAGTTACAGGTGGCTCCTACTCCTCTTCTTCTTTCAAGGGCAGAGGACCTTACTTATCCAGGCTCTATAGAAGCAGGAGTGTTAGGTGGCTTCCTGTGTTTTTAGGAAGCTTTTGCCAGTATACAAGTCTTCACCCTTAGAGGAGGACATTTTTCAACCAGATTTTTCAGAGTCAATTTTGCAGGAGGAAATGACTGTCTGTGTTACTGATGCAGTTGTGGACAGGTGGTTGGTAATAATGTCACCAGTCAATATTTCAATATTTTTGTAAAACAATGAATTCCCTATGTATTTCCTTAGAAATTACTCATACCTGTAAACCTAATATTTAATATGCATTCCCCTCATCACTCCTTTATACATCATCTTTTGTAGACCAGAGCTACTCAGCCTAGCTTGGGCAACAACCACACAGTATTACAGCAGAAAGCAGTTATTATGCTGACCATTTCTTACTCACTTATGCTCTTCTGGCTATTAGTATTTCTAAAGAATGCTGCAAATGCAGATTCACTCACTGCACTGGGATTAGCCCATTTACTAGTCAAAGCCTGTGACTAGTAAAACTTCATGTTACCACCCCAGTAACATAATGGTGGAGATTGAATTTGAATAAAAAAACATAATGGTGGAGATTGCCTTTGAATAAAAAAAACTGAAAGTTGCAGAAAAAAAATTTGTGTCTGTGTTT
This sequence comes from Sabellastarte sp. h YS-2021, assembly GCA_964017235.1. Lineage (NCBI taxonomy): Eukaryota > Metazoa > Annelida > Polychaeta > Sabellida > Sabellidae > Sabellastarte > Sabellastarte sp. h YS-2021. The sequence goes on from OZ024938.1 coordinate 30,208,968, forward strand.
CATTCGATATATAATACTTCACTTAAAATAAAATGTGTGCAAAAGATGTCAGAGCCAACAAATACTTTTGGCACACAAACAGGCACTGACTTTCCCCCTCCAGATTTGGCACAAGAACAACAGGAGGAAGAAGAAGAAGAACAACAGGATTTTAATGAAGCAGAAGATTTCAGTGGCAATTTAGGTAGAGATCTGGTTTGTGATCAATTAACTTTGTGGTTACAAAGATCCTAACCTCTTGCAAGAAAAATGACATTTAAAACAGCAAATAAGAAATTTTCTCAAAATTCAAAAGATGAAATTATAGGAAAAAAAGACTAGCGGTAAAACAAAATGGATAAACACAGAATGGATAATATCAAACAGGAGAATCAGCATAAAAAATTTACAGATAGCACAACAGAATGGCAGAAACTGTAATTCACTTTTATTAAGTAATATAACTACAAGCCAGAAAGAAAAACTACCTTTACAACAGAATGCCACAGATGATCTTTACATACATTCTACAGTGTCATCATTTTATTGCGCTACAATAGCTTACCATGTCAGACTGAATGCTGTTCTCGGATGGCCGCAAGGCATCAGGCCAACGTCTAAGAAAAATAGACATTTATAGTTGTCCTCTCATGGTACACTATGAAATTTCTTCCTACTTTCTAGTTGGCCGCGTGATTTGTAGCGTCTGTCATTCCAACAGATATTTTATCTATTTCTCAGCACATACGTATTGTTGGATGTTGAGTTTTGGTCATTTCATGTATTATATATCATAGATTATTCTGTAAAATTTCCGTTTTGACAGGATAAGTATATTTTATTATTTTCGTCTGTTTTGAGTTTTCCTCGGTTCAGGCTTTCATCTACGTCTTTTTATTGTGTTTCAAGATGTCTGCTCACCAAACGAATAATGATAAACCTAGATCTAGTAAGTGTCATAACTTTCGCTTTGCATTTGACACATAATTATTGCCCTACCTGTAGGGAATCTGGCAAGGGTGATGACCCCTGTGTCACTTTTGAAAATCCATGTGAAATATGCACTTCTTTTACAGAAGAACAAATGTTGAAAATTTCACAAAGAAAACAGTATATTAAGAAGCAAAAGATGATGAACTAGATATTTTAGGGGATGACGTGGATTCATTTTACTGGTTCCCATGCAGACCTTGAGAGTGCTGGAGATAACTTATTTACCTCACCCCCGCGTCCTCAGCCCCTACCCTTCAGTTCATTGTCCAGCAAAACACCAGCAAAAACTGTCCCACCCACCCCAGGTACTGCCTTACAGCATAAGATTGAATCAAATTTAGAAAAAAAACTGGGTAACACACTAAACATCCATTTACAGCAACAAATGGGTTCTTTCCAGGCATCTATGTTAGAATCTTTCCAGTCTCTTCGAGACGAATTAACAACTGAAAAACAGGCAGAGGTGGATCAGACCTCGGCTGCAGCTTCTAAGCCTGGACCCTCCACTAGTGCTGTAAATCTGGACCTACCCCCTCCGAGACCTAGAACTACCTCACATGTTGAGGAAATGGAAGTGGACTATGGTCCAACACTTCCTCCATGTCTCGGTTCTGACCTTCATTATGCATTGGATCAGAATTCTAATGCATCCGAGGAGCCTTCTAAGAAGGCCTCGGATAGACCTAAAGAACACTCTCACTCTCACAAAAGGCATGAGGTTGAACTGAGGTCTACCTTGGATCAATACTATGATGAATCTGATGAACCTCGGATGTCATCTTCTAAACCCCCAAAACATGCTGACAAGAGTAGACATAAGGTCATGTCCAGATACGTCTCATTTTCCTCAGAGGAGGATCAGTCCTCTGCAACCAGACACCAGGTCTTCAAAGCCCTCTGGGGCCCAGCCCTCTGGGGCTCTCTCTGACCAAGACCAACCTCAACATGATCCAGACCCCCCTTATTATAGGGAACTAGCTCTGTCTGACGTTCCCTCCCAATACGCTGAAGAGGTGGACACCTTCAGGCACATTCTTTCTCTCCCTCACCCCAGGGAGTTTATGCCTAGGTCCTCAACTTCAGCTATGGGTCTGGATGATTGAAAAAGGCCGTCAAGAGCTCAGACCTAGAGGTCCTTCCTCTATGCTACCACTCAGCTCAGTTATCAAAGATGCCTTTGATAAGTTTGAACATGATTTTCAGTCCGCTTATTTACCTGAAGGTAAATACATCAAACCTCCTCCTTCCACTGCAAAGTGGTACAAGGTGGGACAGCCCTGTTATGAGGAGAAAATAGGAGTTTTACTCCTAAACCTCCTGGGGCTTCTATGGGCAAGATTCCCCTACCAATTCTTAAGGAATTGGAACACCAAGCTAGGCAAAGCATATCCACTCTCAACTTTACTGCTGCCTTTGCCAAGACTTCATTTTCTTGCAATGCCACTCTTGAGAAGTGCCAACATAGGCTGAAGTCAACCTTTAAGAGGAGTAAGTCTGTGAGTATTTAGACTTATGGAATAAGACTGTTCTTATTCAGCACAGAGCTCTCACATGCCTCAGCATCACCATGGCCGATACACTCCAGAGGGAACTATATTCTATGGGTAGCACTGGCTTGCTTAGGTGCGAAGCCGAAATGACCCTTTTGCAACCACATTTAAGAGAAACAAGACGCCAAGAACTCAGGAACTCACTCTTTTGGCACTCCTCCTTGTTCAAGTCTCAACTTGTGAAGGAAGGGGAAGACTTCCTCCTCAAAAAGGCTCCTACAGGAAACGCCCCTATGGGGGCAACTCCTCACAAAGCAATAACCAATTGTTTTCCTCAGGTGGGGGGAAACCAAACTTCAGAGGCTCCAGGGGTTGTTTTCGACCCCACAACAGGGGACGAGGGCGTGGAAACCCCTCCCCCTAATGACTCCTTAAAAGCCTCCCTCAGTCCACCAGTAGGTCGCCTCCGTTCTTTCAGAAGAGAATGGCAAACAAAGAAATGTTCATCCAACGTGTTAAACATTATCCCCAACGGCTACGTACTGCCATTCCTTTCAAAACCTAATCTGGTCAGATTCCCTCTGATTCTGTCAGAATACAAGGCCCATCAAAAAGACCAAGCTCTGACCACTTGTATCCAGTCCTTTCTGTCAAAGAATGCAATCAAAAGGGTGGAACATGTAAAATCTCTCGGGTTTTACCCAAGCTTCACCAAAGGCAGGCTCAACACTTTTCTACACATAGAAAAGTTCAAAATGGAAACTCCAGAGTCCATCAGGACCATCTGATTCCAAGGGAATGGGTATCATCGATAGATCTATCAGACACTTACCTTAACATCCCCATCCATCCAAACTCAAGGAAATACCTGTTTTGCCACAGGTCGCAGGTGTTCCAGTTCATCTCCCTCCCTTTCAGACTAGCCACAGCCCCCCAGGTCTTTATAATGATTGTAAAGGAAGTGAAGCTAATGGCCCTCTCAAGAGGACTCAGACTTCACCAATACCTGGACGACTGGCCGATCAGGTCCCAGTCTCAGGATGAAGCCCAAGTGAACACTCAGGCAGTGGTAGACCTAACCCAGTCCTTGGGTTGGATAATAAGTCAGGAAAAAATCAGAACTGAAACTTACTCAGGTGTTTTCATTTGTGGGCTACGAATACCATCTAGATTCAGCTCTTGTAAAACCCACTCAAGAGAGATGGCTCAAACTTCAGGATTTGATCCTACGACTCAAGTCAAAACGTGTTTTGACTGCAAGATGTTTGATGTCGCTAATTGGGTTGCTTGCCTCAATGGAGAAAATGGTCCTGGAGGGACGCCTTCACATGGGGCCCTTTCAGTTTCACCTCAAGGAGTACTGGAGATATCCTCCTTGGACAAAAACCATTTCTGCACACCTAGACTGGTGGCAAAATCCCTCAAACTTGATGAGAGGTGCAGACCCCTTTATCCAAAAGACCACAGTATCCAACTCAAACGAAGGTTGGGGTGCTCACTTAGATCAAAGTTCTGCAAAGGGTCTGTGGTCAGACAGGGACAAAAGGCTACATAAACATTCAACATTCTAGTGTCGAAGGCGGTCTCCCTGGCCCTTCGAAGCTTCAAGGACCAGTGCCAGAACCAAACAGTGTTAGTTGCAATGGACAACTCAATAGTAGTATCCTACATAAACAGACAAGGAGGAACTCACTCAGCAGAGATGTGCGCTCTCCTGTGGAAGATCATGACATGGCGTCATCACTATCACATAACATTAAAAGCCAGACACATTCCAGGGTGTCTGAATGTGATGGCCGACCTCCTGTCCAGGTCGAACCAAGTGCAGTCAACAGAATTGTCACTGCATCTGCAGGTGTTCAAACAGATCTGCCAAAAGTGGTTCACTCTTCATGTAGATCTACTTGCCACTCATCTGAACCACAAACTTCCACTTTACGTGTCTACAGTCCCGGACCCAAATGCTTGGGACATAGATGCTCTGAACTTAAACTGGACGGGTCTCACTGTGCTCTCCTTCACAGGGTGATCCAAAAAATCAGGCAATACCATTGCCTGATCATTGTAATAGCCCCAGGCTGGCCAGGGATGCCCTGGTTTTGGGAGCTAGTGCAGCTCTCAACAGAGATCATGCTACAACTTCCAGTGTCAACAACTCTTCTCATACAGTCCCACAATTATGTGTTCCACAGCAATCCACAACATCTCAACCTCCACGCCTGGTGTCTAGGAGTGGACAGCTCCAAGAGCAAGGCTTCTCTGTGGAGGTGGCAGAGAATTGCTGCCCCTCATAGGTCATCAACAAGGACCATCTCCAAGTCAAAGTGGGCCCTATTTGAGAAATGGTGCAGAGAAAATTAGGTGGATTTCTCCACTCCATCTGTGAAACATATCTCAGATTTTTTCATGTACCTGTACCAAGATCTAAACAGGCGCCCCTCGACCATTAATGGTTACAGGATGGCCATTGTTGACACTTTGGGCCCTGCGGCCCAACATATTGCACAAAGTTCAGACCTTCACAGGTTACTCTCCAGTTTTCACAAAGATCGTCCAAAAAGTTCCAGGAATCTTCCAAAATGGAACCTTTCTGTTGTTCTCAATGAGCTCACAAAAGCGCCCTTTGAGCCTATGAAAGACACAGACCTCAAACATCTTACTCTCAACACTGCTTTCTTGTTAGCTTTGGTCTCCGGCAAGCGCTGCAGTGAAATCCATGCCTGGGTTGCAAAGTATCTAATCTAGGCCAATGAGAAAAGGTTGCCTTATTCCTTTCTTCTGACTTTATAGCCAAACACCAACTAGGAAATGAAGGTTCTCAAAGTGTGTCTCCGGTGACTATTCCTGCTTTGACTACCATTGCAGATAGAGAATTCAAAGAAGACAGGACCTTGAGTCCTGAGAGGGTCTCGATCCCTCCTTTTCATCTCCTTCAAGAAAGGACATACCTCAGACATCAGACCCGCTACTCTCTCTTCTTGGTTGAAACAAGCCATTCTACTTTGTTATAAACAAGCAGACCAGCATGGACTTGGACCTGGTCTAAGTTAAAGCGCATGACATTAGGGCCTTCGCGGCCTCTAAGGCCTTTTTACGGTGGGGTATCGGTGGACCAAATCATGCAAGCCTGTCACAGGAAAGCTCACAACACATTTACAAACTTTTACCTAAAAGACCTTACTTGGTCAGACAACGACAACAATATGTATCTGGGACCAGTGGTGGTGACACAACAAGTCCTAAATCCTTCCCCTCATACCAGTTATCCTCAGAAAAAAAAGAAGGGAGGGCACATCCGCTACAACCAAGACTTCAGGAATCTAATCCCAGGATCTAGGTATAGGTTTACCTCTCAAGATGTTACAGGTAAAGTCATTTTGTATTGTTAGTTTATCAAGCATAATATGTATTAAGGACTTATTAAAGTTGTCATTAATCTCATGTTAGGTGGCAAAACATTTATGAGAATTCCAACCATAGGGCTGGTTTTTCACTCATGGATGACCCCTAAGGGCCCTTACACTACCTAAGTGAGCACGGCTGCACTTCGCTCCTACAATCAAAACATCTTGACAGTCTTTAGCACTGTTATTCAGTATATTCAGGTTTTTAGCTTTTTACAGGCCCGGTCTTTGGGATTGGGGCACTGTAAACGGGACTCAGACTGGTACTTTCAAAACATTCATTCTAATCTATTGCTTCAAAATCTAAGACAAATTAACATATCTTCCAGTCTCAGCTGTAATCCCTCCACCATGCGGTTGGATTCAGCATTGAGTCCCACATGGTAAGCTATTGTAGCGCAATAAAATTGAAAATTTTAATTACTTAAATGTAGCTTTTATAAGCTACAAGCTTACCATGTGGGACTCAGAAGAGTCCCACCTTGCCTCCCCACTGTATTACAGCTGAGGAGTAAGGTTTAAAAATTGCAACAAGAAAGTAGGAAGAAATCGCGTAGTGTACCATGAGAGCACAACTTGAGGCTACAGCCAACTATAAATGTCTATTTTTCTTAGACGTTGGCCTGATGCCTTGCGGCCATCCGAGAACAGCATTGAGTCCCACATGGCAAGCTTGTAGCTTATAAAAGCTACATTTAAGTAATTAAAAATTTTAATTTCATCATAATGACAAAGTTTCATAAGTCATCCCAGGACATGGAGTCAACTATCACCTTCCAGCAGAATCCAAGCAGGTTCAACTATTATATGTACTTCCCTGGATCAACTGCTCATAGATTACTAAGTACAGATTCTTTTTCACCATCGCTTGACAGAAAAAGTATATATATATATATATATATATATATATATATATATATATATATATATATATATATATATATATATATATATATATATATATATGTTATGTACAAGTTGAGATTTTGTACAAGTTGAAACTTGTACAGAAATCTTGTACAAGTTGCAACTTGTGCAAACAGCTTGTACAAGTTGCAACTTGTACAGATTTTGGACCTGTACAAGTTGCAACTTATACAAGCTCCACATTTTATCAAATGAACAATGTACTTTAATAAATTACTTAAAAACTCATAAAATCAACATATTTATACTACTTAGATGAGTGATTTAACTGTTGACCTGTATTTTTTTATTAATTTTGTAGCAAAAGTTTTAATTTTCATAAATATTGGAGTCACACTGGCCTACCTGAAGCCTGTATCTGGCTTAAGACTTTCATAGTGGTGGTAACCTTATAATTTTTAATAATGTTTCCTGGCAAGAATTACACCATATTTATTTATTCTGCAACAAAGGGATAAATAAAACTGATTCTTCTATGATGACAAAACCGCATGTAAATATTAAGACTATGTAGTATATGTGATCAGCCAGAGTTTTATTAATACAAGACATACATAATTTGTAATTAATTACACATATAGTCATTTGTCCTTTTATACTTTCACTAAGCTACTTATGATCAATCAGGTAAATCACAGAATATCTCTGAAACATCAGACAATGCAGTAAATGTCATTGGTTAGGAAAGTCATGTGTCAATTACAATTATGCAATATACTTCCATCTCTCCTTTGAAGTTTCTTTTGCCCACTCATATTCCTAGAAATCGAATTTTTGGTTACCAATTCAACCTCAGGGTAGGTCTAGTCTTCCCAACTAAAAAAAATCGATCGTCTTCACGAAAAGACAGTTACCATGTTGAAAGCTACTCCTGGGAAGCTCATGTCACTTTGAAAGCATGGCTTCAATGGAGAAGACAATACCATTGGGTTGTCTGCACATGAAGTCATTCCAATGGTATCTGAAAAAACACTGCAGATATCCTCAGCCTCTGGGTATCCCACTTCTTGTGTCTCTGGTTCACAGGGACCAATCTTTCAATTTTGAAGGAGGACTCACCACTCCGTCAGAAGGAGCATAGTCTCCTCCCATTCACAGATGCTTCCCTAGAAGGTTGGCGTGCTCACTTAAAGCATCGCACAGCCAGTGTTCTGTGGAATCAGGAAGAGTTAAGGCTACACATAACATTCTAGAGCTAAAATCAATGTTGTTACCTTTTTAAATGATTCAGGAATCAGCTTCTAAATCAAACTCTGCTGATTTTTAGACTGTTCATGAGTGGTTGCCTATATGAACAAGCAGGGAGGCACCCACTCTCAAGTAATATGTGCCTTAATCTGAAGAATCATGGTTTGGACAGATGCCAGGGGGATTCAGATTCAGGCAAAGTGCATCCCAGGGAATCTCAATGTTCTAGCAGATTCCTTGTCTAGAGAGACAGGGTGATTCAAACTGAAGGGCTATGAATCATCAGGTTTTCAAACAGACTAGCCATTGCTGGCATGAATCAGTGGTAGATTTGTTTACAAGTTAAATCACAAGCTTCCAATGAACATCTCTTGGTAAGGTCTGGATGGCCATGTGTTTGTACAGTGGCCTTGGTCTTGCAGGTGATGCAAAAGATGATCACCTACAGGCGCAGAATCATCATGATTGCACCAGGGTGGCCAGGGATGACAGGGATTGTTTTGGGATCTGGTGAACCGGTCTTTCCTTGTGTGAAAAGCTGTTGACTTAACCATGCAGCAACAGACTTCACAACAGTCTAGCTTACTTAAATCTTCATGTTTGGCATCTGGAGTCAGTCATGAATATTCAGGAAGATTCCCAGAGGAAGTGGAGGAACAATGAAGGCACCTTAGGGGTACTCCTGAAGGAGAGTCTGTGAATCAAGTGGTCTATTTTGGGAAGTGGTGTGAAGTGAGCCAGGTATATATCTCAGACCCCATTATTCCAGATGGAGCAAATTTCCTGAACTACTAGTTTAAAGAAAACATCCCAGGACCATCCATTATTGCGGGCTATAGAACAGCAATTGCAGATGGTTTGGGGCTTAAAGGGTCAAGAAGTGAATAAGACAATTAGCAATTTTTGGTAAGAGACAGACCAATAGTTTGGATTTTGTCATTGGTCCTACACCCGCTTATCAAACAACCTTTGAGCTTGTGAGGAAGGCTTCCTTGAAGTCATTAACTTTCAAGGCAGTCTTTGATTTTGGCCTCAGGTAAAGGCATGACATTCGTGGTTGGACCCTTCCCTTAGTTATAGGGAGAATTGGTCAAAAGTAACTCTGGCCCATTAACTGCCTTTTTGGCCAAGAACCAGTTGGCTTTAGATGGGCCTACTGCAATTACTGCAATTAAGCCGGTGGTCTTAGATTTATGGTAAAGGAGTGACATTCATGCTTGTACATATTCTTCCCAAAGTTGTAAGGAGAATTGGTCACAAGTAACTCTGGTCCCATCAATTGCCAGAACCAGTTGGCTTTGGATAGGCCTACTGCAATTAAGCCTGTGGTCATGCCAGCTCTTAGCCTCTTTGGACAACAGTTTGACACAGTATGGGTCTGTCTGTCCTGTCTGTCCTGTTAGTTATATAGTTGGAGGAGACAAAATGTTTGAGATAGAACAAAATCTTTTGTTTTGCTGCCATTAAGAAAGTTTCTTAAAAGACTTATCTCTTGGCAACTATTTCATCTTGATTGAGTCAGTCTATCTGGCTTATAAGATGTTCGTTTTTAGTCTCATCTATGGTGTTAGACAGAAGCTATTGATGTATGTTTTTGATTGCATCTTTAGTTTTATAGTTTATTTCATTACATGAGTTTTTGATGCATGTTATTGGAAATTCCATTGTATGTATACCAATTTCTGTCTTAAAGACCTCTGTTGTCATGGGGTCAGATTTGAAATTGGGTCCTACAGTTTATGCTCAGCATTTTGTTACTTTATAAGTATGTGTTTGATACTTATATTTGTACATTTGCAGGTTGTGGCTGGTATGTCTGCAATGCTGGATGTATTTGTAGTAAAACATCAATGTAGCCTAAATCTGACTTGGGAAGGATTAGGCATTATGCTGAGGACACTTTCAGGTTGATTTGACCTTGTCTTGGGGGTCGGATGTTACAATGTAGATGGGTTTTCTATTTACAACACCCAATTGCAGCACCAACAGTGTCAGCAATTTTGAGAACTACAACTACATGCTGCCATTTAGGGGTGCTGTATTGTATGTTGTGAATGTTTACATGTTCATTAATGCATGTAGATTTCATTGAAAAGTTCTCATGATGTTTAGTTGTAGGTTAGGTAGTGGTTTACTTAAAAGAATTCCCTCCTTCCTACAAGGCTGGATTCAGTTACTGTTAGGAAATGGTAAGGGTATTTCACTATAAACTTGGAAAATTTTAAGTTTGTTCTATTCATATAATATGTTTTGATATATTAAGTCAAACTGTAAAAAAGTAACTATATTAGTATAGAACTTAAGTAAAATAGAAATGCCAGTAGCTTCAAGCCAGATATATTACCATTAAAATATTTTTAATTACAGTTAAATTTTACAGACAAAAAATCAAATACATTCAAATATAGACTTGAATAAAAATCAGTTATTTCTGTGGTATAAATTATTTTGTATACCACACAAAAATATGATAAAAGACTAAAAGGATCAGTTAGAAAATCATTTTAATCTATACAAAACATAAACTAATTAAAACAAATGAAATATTTTCGAAAACATCATTTTACAAGTTTCCTAAAACTTAGTTAAGAAGACAATCAGAATAACTGTGCATGACACAGAAAATCATTTTAAAACTTAGAAGTTTTGTTGTAAAATCCCATTAGTTTATGCAAAACCTTAACTGAAATGCCACAATAATGGACTGATGCACAATAAAAGTAATTACACAAATTCCCTAAAAAACATTCAGTGAATTTGTGAAAAAAATTACGAAAGTTTTAGGGATTTCACAAATTTTCTAGAGATTTTAGGAAATTCACGAATTCCCTGGTCCATTTGGGGATTTCACGAATTCCCTAAAACTGTTCAGGGAATTCGCGAATTTCCTGATTACACAAATTTACTGTAACATATATAGCACCAACAGCTTCATTATCTATGAATAGGAGCCCAGGGCTTGGAGAACCTCATGAAATTTGCAATGATAATAAAATGACAGTAATAATGAGATTATGGGGCTCACCTTGGGAGACAATACTTTATACATATATCCTGTTTAAGAATAAAAACTAAAAGCCCTTACCAGATATCCTAAGTTAGATTTGTTGAGCTGCTATATTATTGAACCAAGGTAGATATTGTTATCTTTATCTGACCCAGGTCTTTTAGGTTAATGTAATGTCAGCCCTTCAGTGACAAGCTTGCATGATTTGGTCCACCGAAACCCCACTGTAAAAAACCTTAGAAGCCACAAACGCCCTAATATCATGAGCTGTAAATTGGGCCAAGTCCAAGGGTTGTTGATCTGCTTGTAATATAGGATAGTTTGTTTTAACGAACAAGAGAGATTAGTGAGTCTGATGTCTGAGGTATGTCCTTTCTTGAAGGAAATAAAAAGTAGGAATCAAGACCCTCTCAGGTGTTTGGTTCAATCCAGACCCAGGGTCCTGTCTTCTGAATCGCCACCACTTTGAGAACCTTCTCTTGCTAGCTGGTTTTTGGCTATGAAATCTGAAGAGGGGAACAAAGCTACCTTTTCCCATTGGCCTAAATTAGATACTTGTTTGCAACCCAGGCATGAATTTTGCTGCGGCGCTTGCTGGAGGCTAAAGCTAGCAAGAAAGTAGTTTTGAGAGTAAGATGTTTGAGGTTTGTGTCTTTCCTAGGCTCAAATGGTGCTTTTGTGAGCTCATTAAGTACAGTAGAATGGTTCCACTTTAGAATATTCCTGGAACTTTTGGGACTATCCTTGTGAAAGCTAGAAAGTAACCTATTAAGCTTGGAGCTTCAAGAATTATGGAGCCCCGATGGGCCCAAGGTGTCAACAATGGATGTCCTGTAACCAACAATGGTCGACAGGCACCTATTTAGATCTTGGTACAGGTACATGAAAAGTGTGAGACTTGTTTCACAGAGGGAGTGGAGAAATCCACCAAATTTTCTCTTCACCATCTCTCATATAGGGTTCACTTTGACTTGTAGATAGTCCTTGTTGATGACCTTTGAGAGGTAGTAATTCTCTCTACCACTTCCACAGAGAAGCCTTGTTCTTGAAGTTGTCCACTCCTAGACACCAGGCTTGGAGGTTTAGATGTGGATTGTTGTGAAACACTTGTGGGACTGTTTGAGAAGCATTGTTCACACTGTTAACTGGAGTGGGATCTCTGTTGAGAGCTGCACTAGGTTCCAAAACCAGGGCATCACTGGCCAGCCTTTGGGCTATTACAATGATGAGGCAATTGCATTGCCTGAAGATTTTAATCACCCTGTGAAGGAGAGCCGTAGGAGGGTAAGCATAAGCAGTGAAACCCGACCAGTTTATGTTTAGAGCATCTATGTCCCAAGCATGTTGGTCTGGGACCGGAGATACAATGGAACTTTGTGATTCAGATGAGTGTCAAATAGATCAACATTAGGAGTGAACCGCTTTGACAGATCTGTTTGAATACCTGCAGATATAGTGACCATTTTGTTGACTGGACTTGGTTTCACCTGGACAGTAGGTCCGCCATCATATTCAGGCACCCTGGAATGTGCCTCACTCTTAAGAGTTATCTGATAATGATGGCACCAGGTCATGACTTTTCTCAGGAGAGCACACATCTCTGCTAAGTGGGTTTCTCCTTGTTTTTCTATGCAGGCTGCTACTGTTGAGTTGTCCGTAGCAACCAACACTGATTTTGGCACTGGTCCTTGAAACTTTTCAGGGCCAGAGATAACGCCTTCAACTCTAGGACATTTATGTGTAGCCTTTTTTTCCTGTCTGACCTTTTGTAGAGACTTGCTCTAAGTGAGAGTCCCAAGCTTCATTTTAGGTGTCTGTAAAGATTTGGATACTGTGGTCTTTTGGGTGAAGGTTCATGCCCTTCATTACGTTCATGCCCTTCATTACATTAGGGTTTTGCCACCACTCTAGGTGTGCAGAAATGGTCTCTGACCAAGAAAGGAGGTCGCCTAGTAACTGAGGATATCTCCAGTGCTCCTTGTGATGAAATTGAAAGGGATTTCTGTGAAGGTGTCCTTCCGGAACCATCTCCATTGAGGCTAGCAACCCAATTAGTGACATCAAACACCTTGCAGTCAAAACATGTTTTGACTTAAGTATAAGTCCTGAAATTTGAGCCATCTCTCTTGAATTTGTTTTACAAGAGCTGAATCTAGGTAGAATTTGTAGCCCACAAACGAAAACAAGGGGGTTTGAGTTTGGACTTTTCTTGATTGATTATCTACCCTAAGGACTGTGTCAGGTCTACCACAGTCTGAGTGTTCACTTGTGCCTCCTCCTGGGATGGGGCCCTGATCACCACTCATCCAGGTATTGGTGAAGTCTGACTCCCATTGTGGGGGCCATCAGCTTCACTGCCTTTACAATCATTGTAAAGATTTATGGGGCTGTGGCCAGGCCGAAAGGGAGGTAATTGAACTGGAACACCTGAGAATCATGACAAAACTGTAGGTACTTCCTTGAGTTTGGGTGGATGGGAATATGAAGGTAGGCGTCCGACAGGTCTATGGATGACACCCATTCCCCTGGAAGCAGAGGCCCTGATGTCTTCTGGTGTTTCCATTTTGAACATTTCTACTAGTAGGAAGGTGATGAGCCTGCTTAGGTCAATCATTGGCCTCCACCTTTGGTGAGGCTTGGGGACTAGAAACAGGTGTCTTTAAAACCCAAGAGATTTTACATTTTTCACCCTTTCTATTGCGTTCTTTGACAGAAGAGACTGGAGACAAGAGGCCAGAGCTAGATCTTTTGATGGCCTTCTATACTGAGTGAATCAGGGGAACTAATTTTGGTCTAATTAAGCGGCCCATTAGGGATGCTTATTTGTTTTCACGTAAGTTCGACTGATCACTGCCGCCGCCACATGATTATGGTCTCCCTTGAATAACTTCTTGGGCTTTCAAATTTTTCTTTCCTTTTTATCTTTATTTAAAACTATAGGGGTGGGAAAATTTTTTGGGATACCTTGTGGAGACCCTTAAGCTTTACTTAAGGTAACCTTGAGCATTTTTCAAAAACACTCCATCATAACTTATTCAGCTACTTGATGATAATCTTTCACATGCCGAAGTTTTAGCCCTGTATCTGCAATCTGAAGGTCACCTTAATGTCAAAAAGGGGGGTTTTAGCCCTCCAGTTCACTTAGTTTTTCACTTTTTTCAACCAAACTTGGCACATACATTAAGATTTGCCAAAGGAATATCCTGGCCTTTTGGTGACCTTAAACTCAAAATGTTAATGGACCTATGGCCTGCTTAAAGTCATCAAATTGGAATAAAATCATCTGGCTCCTTTCTTTTTCCATTTTCATATCTAAATTATCACTGGTATTAAAATAGATAAAATAATACTTGTGGTCACCTTAAACTCTCAATATGAATGGAGTTGTAGCCACCTTAAAGTGAAATAAGGGGGTTTCAGCCTCCAACTATCTTATTGTTCAACTGACCTCAGTTAAACTTTGCACACCTATAAAGGATGGCAAAAGGGGCACTGTTATTTTATGGTCAACTTAATGCCCCAATATGAATGAAGTTATGGCCACCTGATGGTAACAGAAGGGGGTTTTCAGCCTCCAACTATTTTATTGATCAACTGACATTGGTTAAATTTGCACACTGATTTTCTGTCCACCTTGAAGTCCACCTATGGCCATCTTACAGTAAAAAATGGGTTTTCAGCCCCCAACTGACTTACTGTTCAACTAACATCAGTGAAACTTGACACATTGATTAGGCTTACTCACAGGAAGGTTTCTTTAGAATTAATTTACCATTCATACAATTATAAGCATCAGCAACATATTATTCTCTTATAACAAAATACCAAAACATAAATTTCACTTACCAGAAGAATGCATACTTTATCCTTAAGCCAAAACAAGCCTTTACCAAAACTTTACAAGCTTTAATGTATTGTTCATACAAAAGCACAAAAAATATCACTGTTTAAAACATATACACAGCAGCAGTAGAGAAATAGGAGATTTGTTTTAAACATTATAGTATCAGTTACTTGTAAAATAACAAACACCTCACAAGATTATGAAAATCAAACTGACAATACTTTTTCCCCACACTGTTCCAGTCTATTTATCTACACACCAATAATCCTCTTAACCAATAAAGAATTTGTTAACTAGAAAATAAAAGTATAATATCCCCACTCAGTAAATAATTTAAAGCCAAATGACTTTATTTAAAAAGCAATATGAAACAGTGGCTATAAAGAGGTCTAAAATTTAGTGACTAAATTGTTCTAAATCGCCTGTGTCAAGTGCCCCTAAAAGACATAAGAGTATCATTTGTAAGTTTTGTTTGAAGGATTGTAGTCACACAAGAAAAAACAAGTCCTTCAACACAATTTCCACTGAAAGGGGTATAAAAACACATAAGCTTTTCATGATAAGAGTGCTTGAATTGAACAGCCTATATATGGTCTTCATTATAAAGAAACTTAATTCCCTGTTTCAAGTAAGTCCAATCAGAGTGGGACCTGTGTCTGCCTTTTAAGGTAATCTTATAGTCACACAGAAGTCATCAAACATCCCAAACTATCATAATCTCCTACTAAACATATAAATATTTACTTGTACCATTTGAAAATTATTCACACAAAATGTGAAAGGAAGACTGATTTCCATTAAAAACTTCCCAAATACTTTTAGATGTTTTAGATGAATTTTATCTATCTGCATCAGATGACAAGGCTGAACCAGTCATTGTCAGTTGAGTTAGGATATCATTCTACACAGGGCTTCTTTGATGTGGGGGGATAGAAAAGTGGTTGCAGGTCACATTCTACAGGGGTCATTAATTACAGTGTTCAATATACAATATGTATAAAATATTGTACAAATCATTGTTTAATTAGCATTATTGAATCTTAATTTGGTCTTGCTTTTGTGCATTATTGAACCGCATGGATCATGATCTACTGTTATTCCTAAGCCTACATTTTTATTTTCAGTTGCTAAGTCATTCATAAATATTCCAATATGTAAACTCATACTTTTCTTCTCCAATAAATCCAGTAACATTTTAGATTGACTTGTTATTTCTTAAGACACATTTAAGGGGCATATATTTAGGTCTATAGAATACAAATATGCAAAAGCAAAAGCATTTTTTTCTAGCAGGTAAATTTTACAGCTAGAATTTGTCTTCTGCCAACTTATAGTAAAAATTATTTATTCTTTTCGTAAAATATTCTACTTTACAAAACAGAATAACGCTTACATTCTGCTTACAGTCTAATACCGCAACTACTACAACTTTAATAGCCCCACGTCTCCATCCGGGCCGCTCGTTTTTGTTAGCAAAAACTTTTTTCTAGTTTTGGTTTTGTGAGGAATGGTAGAATGTAACCATTGTTAATAATGTTTAACACAAAGGCTGGTTTTGATAGGGTCCAAAACCCTGAGTGTTTTTAGGAATGCCTTTTTTAAGGAAGAATTCTGCTCCGTCCTTGACCAATTGATACCAGAACAAGGGAGTAGGCCAAAATGGGGAGTTCCTAAGTTTTTGACGTCTAGAATCCCCCAAATGAGGTTGAAGATGGGTCATTTCAGCCTCTAGTCTGAGGATTGAATTACCCATGGTGTACAACTCCCTCTGGAGAAGGTTGGCTAAGGCCTTACTTCAACAGGCTAAGGCTCTCTGTAGAATGAAAATCCTCTTATTCAGGATATCTAGATAGTCAAAGTTTCTTTATAACCATGTCTGGCTGTTTTTTCAGGATTGGCACCCTTTTGAATTTGGCTTTTTATTGCGTTAATACATCTTACCTAACAGATGATAGCTATACTCCAGCACCAGCCAGTCCAGCCAAATGCCACAAAAAGAAATTCCGAGTTTCACCTCAGGCAGGACTGGTACACTACCATTCACTCGCCAGGTGGCCTAGTTCCTGTTTCATTCGCCAGAGGGACGTGACGTCATAGCATGTTTTTCGTTTGGCATGATTTGAAAGTTGTGTATTTTACAAACAGTTTTTAAAGTTATGGATATTTCCTTATTTTTGTTTTGGATTGATCTTGGTGTTATCAGTTTATTGTTGAATAATCATGGCATCACCTGGACAACGTAAGGGGGGATGTGGACATACAATGGCCTCATTTGACAAACATGCTAGATGCGCACTATTCAGGGACAAAGGTCAGGCAGATGATCCGTGCATTAGAAAGCTTCCTTGTACGTATTGTGTGATCTGTTGACCCCTGAACAAGTACTACAGTTAGCAACACCCACATATAAAATTAGAAAGGAAAAGCAGAAAAATAAAGACACTATTGTTGACCCAGAGTTTGTTACCATCTTGTCCCAGGTGGAAAATGAGGACACTGATCATGCTTCTTCTCACAACACTTCTGCAGACTTGTCTTTGCCTCAACCTTTTTTTTCGTAAGGAACTGCAAGAATTAGATGGAAAGTGGTCCATCAGAATGGCCAGGTTGGAAGTGCTACTTACTTTAGGCCAACGTCCTACTCCACAGCTGGTCGAAGCATCGGTTGAACATAAACCACCAGCTGGAGCTCTATCACAACCCCCTTTTTGATGTCTGCTGTTCCTTCCGGCCAAGCCGGTCTGGCTTCTGGCCCGGATAGAGTACAAACTTAATCTTTTCTGGACATGTCTTCTCCATTAGAAAATCTGTATCCAGAAACTGACCCAGAACCAGTTTTTGCACAGCCCGGCTAGGTCTCTTCTATGGAAACTGTTACTGGCCCACTTCTGGTCCCTGCCCAGGATATCATACCACTGGAGCAGTTCGAGGAAGGAGAGGTGTCTGACCAGGATGACCAACCGGATCCGGATGCCGGAGATGTGGACAGAACTCTTAGAGAGGATCAGAATTATAGAGAGACTGTAAGAGGAGTGTGTGCATTTATGGGCTGGACTCACATCCTGGATTTGGAATATTCCCCAGCTACCAGAGCTGATAACCCTTGGATTGGCCATTGTTCCCAACCTGTCGGGAAGGTATCTGTGCTACTACCTCCAGAGGACTGGCTTTGTAAGAAGTTATAAAATTTGAACCTTGTGTTGATAGAAAGCTACCCTTCTAAGTCAAGTGAACCGGGAGGCTTGCATATGGACCAGTCCCAGAGTCGTTGGTATGGCATCCACCCAGCTGAGCCTAAGGACCCCACTAGGCCAGGGAAGTATGTCAATACTTGGCCTAACACAGCCAAGTTGAATAGTGCTTTCTCAGGGATTACTAAACCTTCAATCTCTACATCTCAGCCACCCTTTTGTCAGATTTCTCAAGATAAATGTGATAAAGCTGCAAAAGAAACTAAATATACAATCAGTCTTCCGGATTTAACAGATGTATCACAAAAATACAAGATAGTGTGCAGGAACATCTTAAAACATTGCAATCTGAACTTGGAAAAGGGAAGTCATCTTCAAAAGCTCAAGCTGCCTTGGATAAACTCCATTACCTTACTACTTTCATCCAAAATGTCAGTTTTGCAGTCGGAAAGCCCTTTAACATTTATCTGACTTTACGTTTATACAGATGCGTAGAGACTTGTTCTTGGAACACCTCAAGCAGGGCATGAAACCAGATACCTTCTCAGCCTTGCGAAAAAGCCCTTTGGATACGCCTTGTTTCTGGATGCAGTGATCAGGAAGGCTGAAGAGGAAATAGCCCAGTTTGAGTCCACTATGCGTACTGCCCAGTCCGGGCCAGGGGGCTCACCTGTGGGGATATGAAACTTCAACAAAACAGGTACCAGCCTTACTCGACTGAGTGGAAGAATCAAGACAAATTAAGATCATCTGGTCAGACTGGAAGCATATGCCGGCTTGGAAGACCTTTGGAGGGCGCAGCAGATCTCATGGTAGGGGCAGAGGGGGTCAGTCCGGACGAAGTTCCCAAACCCCCTAAAGTCAGCTCACAGTATAAATGACAATTATTGTGTGTTAGACCGGGTGCCAGTGGCCTGGTCAATGAATGTTGTGGAAGGTATAAAAGACAAAAACATTTCTGTTATTACTCAAGTAAATGTATCTTGTCATGTTGTCAGTCCTGTACCTTCTGCAAAAAAAACTTCTGGCCCTCCTGGGCCCAAACCCAAGGGTAGTCTCGATGTTGAAGGACAATTAAATTCTCCCTTTCAAACTCAGACCTCCTCTGGTAAAGGACCCGTTGGTAGTCAGCAGGTATGCAAACCCCCTCAGGAACCTCTACCTGAAGGAGACTTTGCATGCACTGATTCACAAAAGGGCAGTAGAGAGGGTAAGGGTTCAAAACTCTCTAGCCTTTTGCAACAGACTACTCATAGTACCAAAACCAAATCAGAAATGACGTCCAATCTTGGATCTCGGTGCTCTAAACAAATTTTTGAGCATAAAAACATTCAAAATGGAGACCCCAGAAACAATCCAGATCTCCCTGCAACAAGGGGAATGGGTGACATCGCTGGATTTCAGCGTCGCTTATTTCCACATGCCCATACACAAAAGATCGCCGAATATTCCTCAGGTTTCATTTCCAGAGCCAGACATATCAATTCCAGGCCCTCCCCATTTACTCAAGGAGGTAAAATTGATCGCTCAAGCTCGGGGTATAAGAATCCACCAGTACCTAGATGATTGGTTGATTCGAGCCCCCACCAGAGAATCCTGCTACCAGGGTACCCAGTCCCTCCTCCCCCTTTGCCAGGAGTTGGATTGGGTAGTGAACCTTCAAAAATCAGAGTTAGAACCCAAACAGGTCTTCGAATTTGTGGGTTACCAATACGACTGACCCAAAACTGATGGGAATTAATTCTGCAGAAAGTTTCATTCCTCCTGTCCAATCCAAGTTGCTAGATCAGGAAGTTCATGTCTCTAATAGGCCTGCTCACGGCAACAGAAAAATAGGTGCCTCTGGGGAAACTTCATATGAGACCCATCCAGTGGCACCTCAAGAACCATTGGAGGGTGCCAGAGTCACTGGAAAAGGAGATTCCAAGGACTTTTCACCCGCACCTTCAGTGGTGGGCCAAGGAGGAAAATGTCCTACCAGGACAACCCCTGCATCCTTTGTGTCATGCCCTCCAAGTCTTTACAGATCCCTCAAGTGAAGACTGGGGTGCTCACTTAGGCGACTTCATAGCAAGCGGCTAGGGTTTTTGTCTAAAAACTCCATTTGGCCCAGAGTATGTGCCCCCAGTGGTTATCCCAGCTTTGGCCCCTACTCTGGACAAATCCCTGAAGGAGGATAGGTCTCTCTGTCCAGTACGAGCTTTACGCTATTATCTGGATAAGATTCAAGATCTAAGACAAGACAAGAAGCTAAGTCTTTGTCTCCTTCAAAAAGGGTTTCGCCAAGGATATTTCGCCTGACACTATCTTGTCTTGCATTAAGCTGACTATTATCCTGTGCTATGAATTGTCAGATCAGGAGGCTCTAACTTTGCACCAGGTTAGGGCACATGATGTTGGAGCCTTTGCTGCTTCTAGGGCTTTTCAAGGTGCTGCTCCTTGAACCAAATTTTAGCAGCCTGCCACTGGAAGTCCCACAACACCTTATTCAATTCTACCTTAAAGATGTTGCTTCGGCTGATTTGGAGCTTTGCCATTTAGGTCCAGTGGTTGCTGCCCAGCAGATCCACCACTGAATCTCCCTTGCTCCTTCCTTGTATATAGTTCATATAATGGTTTTTGAAGTTTTTTGTTTAGTATAGGTCTGTCTTAGTTTTGACATATTCTCCACTTAAGGCCTTTTACCTAGTAGTTAGGTGTGCAGGGTATGAGGCTTTATTCCACTCTTGCTATGGTGTTCTTGGAATCTCTAGGGATTTGAATTCTTCTCTCCCTCAGAGTAGAAAGGGGGAGCAAGGTTTTTGGGCCTTTTGCTTCCAGATTATGGTCCTGCTATCAGTCGGTCCAGACCCTATTTAGAGTTCTACTTAGTCCAAGTTAAGCTGCACTCCACCCCCTGGATAGTTATTCTACCTATCGTCTGTAACCGTCTATTAAATATTGGAACTAAAGGTGATATTTGTGGCTCTAAAACAGTTCCAAGACCTCGAGAACAATATAATCCTTATAGCCACAGACAACATCTCAGTGGTTCCCTATATAAACAAGGAAGGGGGATGAAATCAGGCCTTCTGTGTGGCCTTCTGTCGAAAATCCTGACCTGGTGTACCAACAAACAGGCTTACTCTCAAAGCCAGACACATTCCATGCCGGATGAGTGTGGTAGCAGACAAGCTATCCAGACTAGGACAGACAGTGTAAACAGAATGGTCCCTCCTTCCAGAGGGCTTCCAGACAATATGCAACAGGTGGCACTAGCCTTAAAAAAATCTTTTTATTGTGTTAATACATCCTATCCAATGGACAATTGCTAATCCAGTTGGCGCAGACCGGCCCGCCAAACAACAGAAAAAGTCGCCCTGTAATGTAACCATACTGGCCGGTCGGTCACACTGTTGCCATTGCCAGGTGGTACATTGTACTTCCTTCCTGTCTAGACAGCGTGACGTCATAGCATCTTTTTTGTTTGGCGCGTGTACAGTGCAGACAGATTTTTGTGAGTTTCAGATTTTTGAAGATATTTGTGAGAATTCTTTACTTTTGTGATTGAATTTTGTGTTAACGGATATTTGGGAGTGTATAGCTCATTATGGATTCACCTGGTCAGAAGCGTGGAGGATGTGGCCATTTAACTACTGTAGGCGTTGTCGCGACAAAGGGAAAGGACAGGACCATTGTGTGGAGAACCCTGATTTAGACTGTAAGTTCTGTAATGCTCTAACCTCTGACCAGAAATCTCAGCTTTTCACTTCATCTTACAAGATTAAAAAGGAAAAGTGGGAATCGAAGAAAACTGCCACTCCCAGAGCCTACATCTTCAGACACTCTCAGTCCCACCCTTGTGGACCCGGCACTTGTGCCAGTAGTGGGGGTCGTGGATGGCCAGGGCACTGTACAGTCCCTGGTTTGAGTGAACCGGCAGAGAAGCAGAAGAAAGTGGAAAAGGACAAGGCTTCAACTTCAAAGTTGGTTAAATTCACAGAGAAATCGGAAAAGTCATCAGAGCACCGAGTGACCAAATCCTCCACGGTTGCCATAATTGAAGAACCCGATCAGAAGTGGTTGGACCAGTTTAATTGGTTGGAGGCGTTACTTGTGGCCAGAACAGTAGACAAACCTCAAGAACCGACTTTCCAGCCTGTCAAGGTGGCAACCTCTCACACTCCACCGACCAACGTGGTCAGGACAAAGGAGCCTTTTATCAGATCCACTACTCCACCTCTTCTCAAGCCAACTGACCGACCAACCACCGACCCTGCTACTATCAAGCAACAGGGTACCAGCTCATCTCAGCCCGACAGAACTCAGAAATCTGACCAGCCAAAACACTCTCCATCTACTGACACTGACCCTCCTGTACTGAAGAAACAGTCGGCCAGTAAGTCTGTGGAACTGACCAGAAAGAACAGTTTTTCGAGCTCAGACTCAGACTCTGAAAGTGTTTCATCTGGCCGGCCAGCTGTAGACATTTTGTTGAGGAAGGGGAACCGTCAGAAGACCAGGGTGTGACACTCACCGACCCAGACCAATCTCTCTGAGGAACAGACCTACAGAGAGACCATGAGAGGGATTCGGTCTTATATGGGCTGGACTCACTTCCAGACATGGACACCAACACTAGCAATTCTGATGACAACCCTTTTGCCGGTCCAAAAGTGCAGACTCCAGGAAAGGTCTCAGTACAGATGCCTACAGATGACTGGCTGTGCAGAAAACTGAGTAAGCTTAACATCACTTTGGTCGAGGGTTATCCCTTTCATAGTTTAGAAGCTGGTGGGTTTTTTTCTAGCATAATTCATTTTTGTGTCACCAGCATTTATGCTGCGTGGCATATAGGGATCGCTTCGTCATCCAAATTTGTGGCGTCCGCGGCGTCGTCTGTCGTCGTCGGTGTCGTCGTCTGTCGTCATCACACTTTCTATTCTGGATAGTATCTCAAAAATGGCTTGTCAGATTTAATTCAAATTTGGCATATGAATGTAACTGGTCCTGGTGGTGGGCTGTATAGTTTTGTGACCTTAAACTCCCACTAGAAAAATACTTAAACTCAATTTAAGTTTTTTCGTTTCCGGACAATATCTCAAAAATGACTTGATGGATTCAGTTCAAATTTGGCATGTGGTTGTAACTAGTTTTGAAGGTGTGCCCTATCTTAAGGTGACCTTAAACTCCCATGTATAAAAAACTTTACGTTTTACGTTTACGTTTTTTCTTTCTCCATGGAGTATACTGAAAGTAACTTAAGAAATTTCATTCATCTTTTGCAGTTATATGTAACTGGCCATAGGTAAGTGCCACACATTAAGGTAACCTTAAACTCCCATTAATAATAGAATTATATTCACTTTAAGTTTGGTAATTTTTGAATAGTAAGTCAAATATTGTGCAATTCTAGGTGTTTCAGTTGTGGATGTAACAAACCTTGAACAAAACTTTCAGGAAAAGATTACCTTAAACTCGCTACAATATACAACAGTGCAAACAAACTTTGAGTTTAAGGTTGGGTCAATTTTTTTGGCGTTTGGAAGATATTTTATATGCAAATTAGGACTTTTTACATTGATATTCATCATGTACATATATCTCCACAAGAAGAAAATGGTCTCTTTTGTAAGGTTATAGTAAATTGCTGATATTTTATAAATTAATGAGTTTAAGGTTGCATTGGTTTGTGTCACTAGCAGCTTTGATGGAAGACATACATGGTCATTGTCAAAAATGGCTTGATGAATTAAATTCCAATTTGGCATGTTGATGTAACTTTTCCTCAAGGTGTGCCCTATTTAAGATTACCTTAAACTCACAGTTGTAAGATGCTTATATTGATTTGAATGTTTTTTTGTTTCTGGACAGTGTCTCAAAAAATTGTAGACAGATTTGATTCAAATTTGGCATGTGGTTGTAACTGGTTTTCAAGGTGTGCCCTAGTTTAAGGTGACCTTAAACTCTCATGTATTAAAAAGTTATATTGAGTTTTATTGGAGTATACTGGAAATAACTTGGGAATTTCATTCAAGTTTTGCATGTATATGTAACTGGCCCCAGGTAAGTGTGTTACAATAAGGTGACCTTAAACTCCTAGTAATAACAAAATTATATTTACTTTAAGTTTGGCAATTTTTCAACAGTATTTCAAACACTGTGCAATTCTAAGCATTTTTCAAGTTGTGGATGTAACAAACCGTGAACAAAACCTACAGGAAAAGATTCCCTTAAACTTCGTTACAGCAGCAAACTAACTTTGAGTTTAAGATGGGACAATTTTTGGTGTTTGAAAGATATTTGATGTGCTAATTAAGACTTCAAGCTTTTGATATCCATCATGTACATCTGTCTACACAAAAAAAATCTCTTTTGTTAGGTAAATTCCTGATATTTGATAATCTTATGAGTTTAAGGTTGCATTACTTTTGTGTCACTAGCAGCTATGTTGTAGGACAAATATGATCAGTGTCGTCACACTTCTTACACTACAGAGTATCTCAAAAATAGCATCATGGATTAAATTCAAATTTGGCATGTGCATTTAATTGGTCCTCAAGGTGTTCCCTATTTTAAGGTGACCTTAAACTCCCACTAGTAACGTATTTATATTGATTTTAAGTCTTTCCGTTTCGAGACAGTATCTCAAAAATTTGTTGACGGATTCAATTCAAATTTAGCATGTGGTTGTAACTGGTGTTCAAGGTGTGTCCTATATTAAGGTGGCCTTAAACTCCTCTGTCTGAAAGAATCATGTTCAGTTTGAGCTTTTAACTTTTCCATAGAGTATACTGAAGGATTTTAAGTTTTTCCGTTTCCAGATAGTATGTTGAAAATGGGTTGATGGATTCTATTCAAATTTGGCTTGTGGTTGCAACTGGTATTCAAGGTGTGTCGTATTTTAAGGTGACCTTAAACTCCCATGTATAAAGGAAGTATGTTGAGTTTAAGTTTTTACTTTTCCATAGAGTATACTGAAGGTAACTTAAAAAATTCCATTCAAATTTTTGCATATATCTGTAACTTGCCATAGATAAGTACCACATATTAAGGTGACCTTAAACTCCCAGGACTAACACATTAAGAGTGTCATTGTCACACTTCCTTTCCAGACAGTATCCCAAAAATGGCATGATGGATTAAATTCATATTTGGCATATGGATGTAACTCGTACTCAAGGTGTGCCCTGTTTTAAGGTGATCTTAAACTCCCACTTGTAACATACTTATATAGATTTTAAGTTTTTCCGTTTCCAGACAGTATCTCAAAAGTAGGTTGATGGATTCTATTCAAATTTGGCATGTGGTTGTAACTGGTATTCAAGGTGTGTCCTATTTTAAGCTGACCTTAAACTCCCATGTATAAAAGAATTAGGTTGAGTTTAAGCTTTTAACTTTTCCATAGAGTATACTCAAGGTAAGTTAAGAAATTTCATTCAAGTTTTGCATGTGTATGTAACTGGCTATAGATAAGTGCCATACATTAATGTGACCTTAAACTCCCAGTAATAACACATTTTTAGTGTCGTCATCACACTTCCTTTCCAGACAGTATCTCAAAAATGGCATGATGGATTAAATTCCAATTTGGCATGTGGATGTAACTGGTGATCAAGGTGTGCCCTGTTTTAAGGTGACCTTAAACTCCCACTAGTAAAGTACTTATATTGATTTTAAGTTTTCCCGTTTCGAAGATAGTATGTTGAAAATGGTTTGATGGATTCTATTCAGATTTGGCATGTGGTTGTAACTGGTATTCAAGGTGTGTTCTATTTTAAGGTGACCTTAAACTCCCATGTATAAAAGAATTATGTTGAGTTAAAGCTTTTTATTTTTCCAGAGGTTGCTGAAGATAACTTAAGAAATTTCATTCAAATATTTGCATGTATATGTAACTGGCCATAGATAAGTGCATACATTAAGGTGACCTTAAACTCCCAGTAATAACACATTGTCAGTGTTGTCATCACACTTCCTTTCCAGACAGTATCTCAAAAATGGCACGATGGATTAAATTCATATTTGGCATATGGATGTAACTCGTACTCAAGGTGTGCCCTGTTTTAAGGTGACCCTAAACTCCCACTAGTAACATACTTATATTGATTTTAAGTTTATCCATTTCCAGACAGTATCTCAAAAGTAGGTTGATGGATTCAATTCAAATTTGGCATGTGGTTGTAACTGGTATTCAAGGTGTGTTCTATTTTAAGGTGACCTTAAACTCCCATGTATAAAAGAATTATGTTGAGTTAAAGCTTTTTATTTTTCCAGAGGTTGCTGAAGATAACTTAAGAAATTTCATTCCAATTTTTACATGTATCTGTAACTCGCCATAGATAAGTACCACATATTAAGGTGACCTTAAACTCCCAGTAATAACACATTGTCAGTGTCGTCGTCACACTTCCTTTCCAGACAGTATTGCAAAAATGGCATGATGGATTAAATTCATATTTGGCATATGGATGTAACTCGTAATCAAGGTGTGCCCTGTTTTAAGGTGACCTTAAACTCCCACTAGTAACATACTTATATTGATTTTAAGTTTTTCCATTTCCAGACAGTATCTCAAAAGTAGGTTGATGGATTCAATTCAAATTTTGCATGTGGTTGTAACTGGTATTCAAGGTGTGTCCTATGTTAAGGTGACCTTAAACTCCCATGAATAAAAGAATTATGTTGAGTTTTAAGTTTTTTTTATTTTTACATAGAGTATACTGAAGATAATTTGAGAAATTTCATTCAAGTTTTGCATGTATATGTAACTGGCCATAGGTAAGTGGCATACATTAAGGTGACCTTAAGCTCCCAGTAATAACACATTTTGACTGTCACACTTTCCACACATTATCTCAAAAATGGCATGATGGATTAAATTCAAATTTGGCATGTGGTTGTAACTGTTATTCAACTTAAACTCCTATGTATAAAAGAATTATGCTTTTAAGCTTTTTATTTTTCCATTTTTGACTAAATTCAAATTTGGCATGTGGATGTAACTGATCCTCAAGATATGTCTTATTGGTGACCTTAAACTCCCACTAGTAACATGCTTATATTGATTTTAAGTTTTTCCGTTTCCAGACAGTATCTTGGACATTGGACAGACATTGACCTGTACATTGAATCAAGGCTATATTTTTCAACAAGGTACTTCTTAAGGATGGTCTGGATATGCAAAAATACTGCCAGTCAGCCAACTAATTTATGTTCAGCATAATTTTTGTCCCTTTGAATTTCATCCACTTCAGTCTTTAAACCAAAGCTGGTGACACAGTACAATTCTTCTGAATTCTTGTTAGTCATCCTTTTTCCACAAGTTTTTGCCTTACCCTGGGGGGAGGGTGGAAAACTCCCCATCAGGAGCTTACAAAAGTCAGCCATACACAGATGGCGGGTACATTGGCATACAGAGTTAACTTGATAAATAAAGGGTATTGTAGTTCACAGATTACACTATTACCTTCCAAGCTGGATTTTATTAATATACGGAAAAAGGGAGAGCAAAAAAAAAGAAGAGAAAAAAAGTTTATTTACACCCTAAACCCCTGCCCTTCCCCCCTCCCAATCTCCCCATCCCGTTGTGGTGCTGACTGTGTCTGTGGGTTTCTGCTAAGTTACCAAGTCTTAATTCTAGTTTTCTCTCCTAATTTGCCATTTTAAACGGTATTATATTTCCATTTTATTTTTAATTTTTTATATTTTTTTAAGTTTATGTGGACAGATTGTCTTTAAAAACTTCCTGAAAGAAATTGAAAAGAGGATCCCATTTGTTATTTAACAGATTACTTTCCTTTTTATATTGTAATAATATATTTTGCTCTATACAAAATACTTCTCTCACTTTGGCCAAGGCTCCGAACTGGCAAAGTTTTCTGTTGTTGCATTTAGTGACATATATATAGTTTTTAATTATATTTATGATGTGGTTTACCAGGATATTACTAGTATTTTGACCATATTTTGTCCCCAGAAGCACGGACTTATTATCTATTTCATCATGCAGTTTAATGAAAGGTTCCAAGAGCTCTACAATGGATGCCCAGAATTTTTTAATTTTTGGACAGTCCCAGAACAAATGTTCTAAGGTTTCCACTTCACTTTTACAGAAGTAACATTTGTCTTCCCCTATTTTACAGATATTTAAGAATTTATTTGTTGTTAGGGAACGTTGTAAAATTTTGTACTGGAAACTTCTCATTTTATTTTCATTTGTTTATAAGAAGTTCAGAGTAAAATACACATTTCCTTTTCCGTGATTCAGGAAATTTCTCTTGGGTTTTATTGTGTCCATAATTTTCCAATATGTCTCTATACACACTTTTTTCACATTAAGAATTTCCTCGAGGCATGTTTGGGTGACCTGACCAATGATCTTATTTTTCTGCTGAAGAATTTTTATTTTCCATGGGCTGGGGATTGAGTGCATAAGGGAGTAAAAATCTACAAAGTTAATGTTCAGATTATATATCTCCTGAAAGTTATCATAGCCCATAAGTTCACCCATCTCTGTTAAAAGGTCATTGATATATACCAAACCCTTTCTTTCAAACTCAGTTTTTTCCATGATTATATTATTGTTTTGTAAGAAATGCGAGTTCCAAATAGGAAATGTTCTCACATCTATTTTATCTATTGAGATCGCTTTATACTTTATCCAGGCCCATAACACTTCTTTCCAAAATAGATTTTTAACCTGGCTTTTCATATTGTGTAAAGACAGTAAGTCCAGTATCCAAATATAGAAGCCGGTGCTTTATTAAAGGACCAGTTTGTGCGACCAATGAAGTCCCAAGCCAAGTGGTACAGGCTGTATTCTGACGATAAGGGAGACTCTACTGCTGTGTCATCTTGGAGTTCTGATGCATCCAGACTGAACAGTACTTACTTGAAAATTGCTAAGCAGGCCTGTATTGCCTCAAACCAACCCCAGTCATGCCCTATCTCCCAGGAGAGTCTGCGAAAGTGGGAAAAGTCTGCCAGGGAAGCCTCGGTCATCTGCAACCAAGCAGCCAGGTTTAACCATTGTCTGTTCAAGGTTCAGTAAGGTATGCAGACACAACTCAAGGCGATCCGGACAGAAGGCAAAGGAAAGTCTGCTTCCAGAGTTTCAACAGCCACTGACGAACTGCAGTATCGTATGAATTTTAATGCCAGTGTAAGTCCAGCCATGGCCAAGACAATGGAGCATCTCAGTGACTTTGTGTTTGTTTCTATGGCCAACCTGACTCTTATCAGAAGGGACTCTTATCTGTCGCATCTAAGATCAGGAATCAAGCCCGATACTTTAGGAGCACTGAGAACTGCTTCCCTGCAACTTGCCACACTCTTCCCGGACAGTGTGCTTAAGAGAGTGGAAGAGGATAACTATGACAGTAAAGGTTGTTTAGGGTCGAGCTACAGAAAAGGTTGGTACCATCCCTATGAATGTTCAGAGAAGAGGTCATACAATAAGAGATCCAACCAACCTGCCTGGAAGAATATTAGCACACACAACAAGGGCAAGAGAAGCAAAGGGAAGTCATCATACTGCTTATCCCAACCGGCCAAGACCCAGTAGTCCCATAAATGACATACTGTGTAGATCTGTTGAGTGTGGGGCTGCTGGTTGGATGCCAAAGGACTTCAAGTGTTGTCCACACAGGACCGGTGGTAGAACCTTCACCAGAAAATAATTCCACTTCTATCCAGACCGCCTCTTCTGGTCCGGTAATTCATGTCACAATTCAGGTCTGCTAACAGCCACAGAAAAGCAAGTTCACCTCTGCCAACTACATATAACACCCATACAGTGGCATCTCAAAAACAACTGAAGTGTACCCGAATCACTAGACAAGGTGATCTCTATCCTCAAGTCCTTGCACCCCCATCTGAGATGGTGGCTGGAGAAAGACAACAAGCTTCTAGGTCAACGAATACACCCACTAAAACATCCTCTAAAATAGGTATACAAATGCATCAAAAGAAGGGTGGGGCGCTCACTTTAATGAGCACACAGCAGAAGGAAGCTGGTCCCTTCCAGAAAGCAAGCTGCATATCAACTACCTGGAACTGGAGGCGATATTCTTAGCCCTAAAAGAGTTTGAAGACCTTTGCTCAGACAAGAGAGTGCTGATAGCAACCGACAACACCACAGTGGTGTCGTACATAAACAAGGAAGGAGGTATGAGGTCGGGCCCACTTTGTGCCATACTGTGGAGATTCTTGACCTGGTGTACCAGGAAGCAAGTACCTCTCAAAGCCCGACACATTCCACGGTGGCTGAATGTGGTAGCAGACAAGCTATCCAGGCAAGGCCAGACCATCCAGACAGAGCTTTTCCAATCAATATGCAGCAGGTGGCACCAACCTGAAATAGATCTATTTGCTAAGAGGTTCAACAAGTTACCTCTGTTTGTGTCACCGGTACTGGATGCTAGAGCCTCAGCAATCAAGGAGCAGTGCTTCTCTGAGGCAATGGCAGCACAAATTGAGGCTCCTCAGAGAGGATCAACCAGATCAGTCTATGAGGTAAAGTGGACCTTTTTTAAAGGTAAAGTGGTGCCTCGGTAATGGACTTCAGGGCACCCCGTATAAAGTCAGTAGCTGACTTCCTTATGTACCTGTTTCAGGATAGGCGGTTACAGCACAGTACTATTGATGGATACAGGTCAGCCATTGCTGATAAACTGGGTAACTCGCCCATTAATGTCAGCAAAAGACGAAAATCTCACTCGTCTCTTGGATAATTTCCACAGAGACAGACCCAAAACACAGAGGGAAATCCCCTCCTGGAACCTCTCCCTGCTTTGCACCAGCTGACAAAATGTCCATTTGACCCAATTAAAGAGGCCTCTTTGAGAGGCTCTCTTCTGTTTTCCCCTTGGCCCTAGGGTCAGGCGAACACAGGAGTGAGATACATGCTTGGCAGCACAAGAACATCCGACACCAGTCAGACTGGTCAAGGGTGTCCCTGTACCCATTACCCAGCTTTCTTGCCAAGAATCACCTGGCCAATGAGGTTCAGACAGTGTTGTCCCAGTGGTTATACCACCACTGGCCTCAACTCTGGACAGGTCCCTCAAGTCTGACAGGTCCCTGTCACCGGTCAGAGCGTTGCTCTACTATTTTGACAGTACCCTCAGACCTCAGGCAGGATAAGGAGTTGGTTTTTGTCTGCTTTAAGAAAGGCTTTGACAAAGATATCTCACCTGCCACTCTCTCCTCATGGATTAAGCAGACTGTGATCTCGTGTTATGAGCTGTCTGATCAGGAGGCCCTCACCATACATCAAGTTAAAGCCCATGATGTTAGGGCCTTTGCAGCTTCTAAGGCCTTCCAGTCGGGAGTTTCCTTAGAGCAAATCTTGTCAGCCTGTCACTGGAAGTCACATAATACCTTCACACAGTTCTATCTGAAGGATGTGGTTTGGGCTGATTCGAAAGTTTTACCACTTGGGCCCAGTAGTGGTTACTCAGCAAATCCACAGATAGGCCTTAGATTGAGATTTGTATATATGTACATTGTGGAAATAGTTGTTACATGTACATAGTGTAAATAGTTTAAAAACTGACATGCTTCCTTCGGGAGGTTTATTGCCTTCTGTGACTGAACTCATCCCTCTCTTCCCCTACCTCAGAGCAGGTCTGCAAAAATGGAGGGGAAACATTGGTATAGCCCTGGCAACCGGCTGCTGCTAACCAACCATGGGCCTATAGGTCTCCTAACTAAGTCAGTCTAGACAGTAGGTTTAAAATTTGTTATCATTCATGAGTTCACTTAAGTCCCTAGTAATACCCGCCGACCTAGCGGTAGTTATTCAGCAACTGTCCATTGGATAGGATGTATTAATGCAAAAAAATTGCAAATTTAATAAGTAAGTTAAAATTCAGGTCAAAGTTGTTGGGTTTTTTTGTTGATTCAACAATCCAGACTTTCAACTTGTCATTTGTCGGAGACATCTTAATCATTTAGAACCCATAAGAACATGTGGGATGCATAAAAAGCTTGTGCTGCTGTGACAGGAATGTAAAAGACAAATCAAAAACTTTCATCTAAAATCACTTGACAGGCAAGAATTTATTGTTTGATTGTACAAGGGACGTTATCAAAAGAAACCACAACAGAAGACAGAAATATTTAAGTTAAGAATAGAGCTCCACCATAAATAGTCCACACACCCGAGTTTTCATACTCAAAATAGATCCCCATAACTTTGAGACTGCAACCAATGTAATGCCATGCCAAAACTCTAAATCATTGTGGGTAGTTTTGTCTAAGTGAAGTGTTTAAGTTGGTATTCTTATCACAATCAAATCTAAAGTGACACTTTATTCACAAAATGCCAGAAAGGTCTGCCAATGAATAAATCTTGTGTTCATGGAACCTTTTGGTTTATAAATAAAACCAAAAAATATCAGCAGGATATTATATATTTGGGTTTTAACCCCACTTTCAGCATAATGCGCTGCTCATCCAGTAAAGTTTGTTACCAAGCAAAGTTTGTCACTTACATTTTTTATAACATTATTCATACTTCTGCAAAATTAACTTCATATTAGAATTATACATCACTCTGTAGGCATTTGTCCATTTGTTTGAATATAAAATCACTTATCCTTGAGGGTTTAAGGGAAGTTGATTAACAGTAATGGGTGATAAACTTCACTGGCTGAGTATAACAGATCATTTGATGAGAGTACTGTAGTTTTAAAGGTAAAAGTGTTTCAACTGGAAAGAGCGTGGGCTACATGAAGTGCTGTTGAGTAATTTCAACATTTTACCAATGTGGTTGATAAACTTTACGAGCTGTAAAGGTGAAATCATGCAGGAAGTTATAAAGGTGGTGGCAACGATGAACAGATGGTCTATTTTATTGTGTTAATATATCTTACCTAACTAATGCCATTGGCCGAGCACAAGCCAAAAGCCAGCAAAAGATGTCCTGAGTTGCCTCCAGTTGAACCGGTCATGGTGCCACCCCCACTCACTAGGGGGCCTAGTGTCTCCCTCACTTGGCATATCGCCACT
The DNA here is from genome assembly GCA_964017235.1 of Sabellastarte sp. h YS-2021. NCBI lineage: Eukaryota > Metazoa > Annelida > Polychaeta > Sabellida > Sabellidae > Sabellastarte > Sabellastarte sp. h YS-2021. The sequence goes on from OZ024938.1 coordinate 30,241,985, forward strand.
GATGTCATTTACTCTTTTTCATTTGGCACAGTCAGGTAAGACACATTTTTATGTCAGTTGACATTATGTCGTCACTCTGCAGCATTGGCAGGTGAACAGCTTCTATACTACAAGGCCTAGAGACATGCTGTTTTTTAAAAAGATACCTTTTCTATCGAGGATGAAAAATTGTTCAAAGCATGCAAATCTGTCTGTTCATCTGTTTGCTAGAACCATTACAAGGGAGGTACCCCCACCAAAAGTTAAAATTTCAACACTTTATCACAATTTTCTCATTGACTATTGCAGGGATTTCTCTCTTATCTTACTTGTATGTACTAGGCCACTAGTAGATTCCCTTGTGTGAGTATCAGGCCTGGATCTTTTTAAACTATTTTTTATGAATTTTTAAAATAATTTTAATGCATTAAAATTCATGAAATCATGCACTAAATCACCTATAACTTGAATAGTATTGCATTTAGAGTTTTTTGGGGTCAGCTACAACATAGTAAAATTGCAGACATGTAGCTCATTGTAAGGCTTAGCAATAGCTATTTTGAGGTTATCACTGCTGAGTAAATTGTTTATAACTCGAAAAAATATTGCATTTAGGCAAATTTGTTTAAATATGTTATTTATGTATTTTTTAATAAAATATAACATAGCAAAATTGCAGACATGTAACTAATTGCATAGCTGAGCAATAGCTACTTTGAGGTTTTTTCTGTTGAGTAAATCTGTTGTAACTTAAAAACTATTGCATTTAAATAATTTTGTTTAAATATGTTATTCATCTACTTTTGAAGTAGCTACAACATAGTTGCAGACATATATCTCATGTCATAGCTGAGTAATAGCTACTTTGTGGTTCTCATTGTTGAGTAAATCAGTTGTAACTTGAAAACTATTGCATTTAAAGTATTTTTTATAAATATGTTGTTCATCTACTTTGGGTCAACTGTAACATAGTAATATTGCAGACCTGTAGGTCATGGCGTAGCTGTGCAAGAGCTACTCTCAGGTTCTCACTGTTGAGTAAATACGTTGTAACTCGAAAACTATTGCATTTAGAGTATTCTGTTTAAATATGCTGTTCACATACTCATTGATCAGCTATAACATAGTGAAATTGTAGACCTGTAGCTCATTGCATAGCTGAGTAATATCTACTTTGAGGTTCTCACTGTTGAGTAAATCGGTTGTAACTTGAAAACTATTACATTTACAGTATTTCTTTAAATATGGTATTCAACTACTTTTGCATGAGCTATACAGCCCTTTAACTGATTGCATAGCTGAGCAAAAGCTACTTTGAGATTCTCAGTGTTGAGTAAATCAGTTGTAACTCGAAAACTATTGCATTTGCAGTATTTTCATTAAATATGTTTTAATCTACCTCAGCAGTTATCTTGTTTCTTTACTTCTGGAAAACCACTTGCAGGGCACACCTTGTCAGTCAGCTGACATTATGGCATCACTCTGTGGCGTACGTGTCCGCATACACATAAACATCCGCGTGAACAACTTCTGCAGAACTACAAGGCCTAGAGACATGCTGCTTTTTAAAAAGATACCTTATCTATTGAGGATAAAAAATTATTCAAGGCATGCAAATCTGTCTGTGCATCTGTTTGCTAGAGATATTACAAGGGAGGTACCCCCACCAAAAGTGTGAAAATTTCAATACAATTTTTTTTATTAATTTTTCAATATTTTTAATACATTAAAATTCATGAAATAATGCACTAAATCACTTATTTTCTCATTGACTATGGCAGGGATTTCTCTCATATCTTGCATATATGTACTAGGTCACCAGTAGATTCCCTTGTGTGAGTATCAGACCTGGATCTTTTTAATTATTTTTATGAATTTTTAAATAATTTTCAATGCATTAAAATTCATAAAATCTTGCACAAAATCTCCTATAACGTGGGAGTATTGCATTTAGAGCATTTTGTTAAAATATGTTATTCAGCTACTTTTTTCATAGCTACAACATGGTGAGTAACTTGGGTGTCTATTCCAATAGCTAAGTGAGTAATAGCTACTTTCTGATTTTTCAGTACCTTTCATAATGAGTAAAATCACTTGTAATTCAAAAACTATTGCATTTAGAGAATTTTGTATAAATATGTTATTCAGCTACATTTGGGTCAGCTATAACATAGTAAAATTGCAGACCTGTAGCTCATTGCATAGCGGAGTAATAGCTACTTTGAGGTTATCACTGTTGAGTAAATTGCCTGTATCTTCAAAACTGTTGCATTTAGAGTATTTTGTTTTATATGTTTTTATGTACTTTTGAGTCAGCTATAACATTTTAAAATTGCAGACCTGTAGCTCATGGCATAGCTGCACAATAGCTATTTTCAGGTTCTCACTATTGAGTAAATTAGATGTATCTTGAAAACTATTGCATTTAGAGTATTATGTTTAATATGTTGTTCAACTACTTTTAGGTCAGCTATAATATAGTGAAATTGCAGACCTGTATGTCATGGCATAACTGAGTAATAGCTACTTTCAGGTTCTCACTGCTGAGTAAATCGGTTGTAACTTGAAAACTATTGCATTTAAGGTATTTTGTTTAAATATGTTGTAAGGTACTTTTGGATCAGCTATAACATAGTGAAATTGCAGGCCTGTGTGTCATGGCATAGCTGAGTAATAGCTACTTTCAGATTCTCACTCTTGAGTAAATCAGTTAAAAACTATTGCATTTAGAGTATTTTCTTACTCATCTACTTTGAATTAGCTATAACATTGTAAAATTGGAGACTTGTAGCTCATGGCATAATTGTGTAATAGCTATTCTCAGGTTCCCATTGTTGAGTGAATCAGTTGTAACTTGAAAAGTACTGTATTTAGAGTATTTTGTTTAAATATATTGTTCACCTACTTTTGGGTCAGCTATAACATAGTGAAATTGCAGACCTCCAGGTCATGGCATAGCTGAGCAATAGCTACTTTCAGGTTCTCAATGTTGAGTAAATCAGTTGTAACTTGAAAAATGTTGCAGAACAGTAGCTGATTACATAAGCTGAGCAATAGCTACTTTGAGGTTTTCTCAGTTCAGTAAATCAGTTGTTACTTGAAAACTATTGCATTCAGTGAATTTTGTTTAAATATCTTATTCATCTACTTTTGAATTAGCTGTAACATTGTAAAATTGTTGTTGTGTAGCTCACGACACAACTGTGTAGTAGCTATTCTCAGGTTCTCACTGTTGAGTAAATCAGTTGTAACTTGAAAAATATTGCATTTAAAGTATTTTCTATAAATATGTCGTTCACCTACTTTTGGATCTGCTATAACATAGTGAATTTGCAGACCTGCATATAATACTGTGAGACCTGTATGTCATGGCATAGCTGAGCAAGAGCTACTTTGAGGTTCTCACAGTTGAGTAAATCAGTTGTAACTTGAAAACTATTGCATTTAGAGTATTTTGTTTAAATACGTTGTTCATCTACTTTTGGGTCAGCTATAACATAGTAAAATTGCAGACCTGCATATAATATTGTGAACTTTGATGAATTGTGTTGGATTAATAGTAAGGACAACGATAATTCTTCTGGATACTTCTCTTGTGAACTGCAATTTTGTAAGTGTGACTTGTTTTTGCTTGTTTTTAACTCAAATATTTGTTGACTAAAATGGTAAGGGAAAAGAAAGGCAAGGGGAAACATTCCAGGACTGCTGGGAAGTCACCCTCCACAAAAATCCCCCAAGAAGCACCCCCCCCCCCCCCCCCCCCCCCCCCCCCCCCGATGAAGAACAATCCAGACCCACCTCAGAATTATCCCCAAAGGCCACCCAAGAAGCAGAAGCCATTGATCTGTCACAGTCACTGTCACAAGATACACAATGCATCCAGCCCCCACCTAAGAGAAGGAAAAGGAAAGAAGGACCCAAGTTACCACCCATTGAATTCCCTCATTATGTTCTGGACGAGTTTTTCAATTTCAGAAAAAAAGATACTGTCGTCAACGACAAAGAGTATGCTTTCAACAAAAAGCAGAGGAGGGCGGAGGCTTGGAAAGAGCTGCAGACTTTCCTGATCTGGACTTTCCTACCCTGACATGTTCACATGTGAGTAAAAAATATTTGTATAATTTAAAAAAAAAAATTACTTGACATATTTAAGCCAGTATGTTCATTTATAGGTCAGTACTACTGTATAAGTAAGAAGTGAAAATTGAGAAAAATGAGTAAAAAATGTCATTTATTGTGACAGATAATAGATAAATTAACAGATTAAAAACAGTCAAAAAACAGTCAATTGAAACATTCAGATAAAAAACAGTCACTTAATTATAGAATACCTTTTAAGATTTTAAAGAATTCAGTAGATAGATTAATCAACTGTCAGAAACATCAATAATATAGTTCATACTGTTTTGATATTGTGGTATGTAGCAGTCAGTTTTTAAGAGAGAAGTGCATGTGATCAAAGTGATAATTTATTTTCATTTTCTTGTTCCTTTAAATAATATATCTAGTTTACATGATAGTGTGCATTAACCAGTGTTAACAATATAATATGGACGTTTACTAATTATCTCCGCCGGGCTTTAGCCCGGGAGGGAGATTATGAAATGATGCCTGTGTGTGCATGCGTGACTGTTGAGTAAATCCATTGTAGCTCAAAAACTACTGCAGTTACAGTATTTTCCTAAAATAATTTGTTCAGCTACTTTTTCCTTAACTATAACATAGCATATCGTTTGGGGTTCCATTGCATGTCATAAGTGAGCAATAGCTATTTTCTTAGTTGTAGCAAAATTATGACGGAAATAAATATCAAATACCTTCACAAGTATTAAAGTTAGGCAAATCTTTTCATTTGTTATTCATCTAGTTTTTGATAAGCTTACTTTCCTGCGTCCTTTATATTTTTGTTGCTTTTGCAGATCTAGGTCAATAGCTAAGTGGGTAGATAGCTGAGTAATAGCTACTAAAATCAGTAAATGTCTTTTCTCTCTAAGTATTACAGGTAGGCAATTTCTTCTAAATAAGTCATTCACCTACTTTTGGCTGATCTACCACATGGTGAAGTTTCAGATTTATAGCTTTTTGCATAGCACACTCATAGCTACTGAAATGAGTAAATGTCTTTTATCTCTAAAAGTATTACAGATAGGCAATTTCTTCTAAATAAGTCATTCACCTACTTTTGGCTGATCTACCACATAGTGAAGTTTCAGATCTGTAGCTCTTTGCATAGCTCAGTCATAGCTACTAAAATGAGTAAATGCCTTTTATCTGTAAAAGTATTGCATACACACAATTTATTTTAAATAAGTCATTCACCTCCTTTTGGGTGATCTACCACATAGTGAAGTTGCACAACTGTAGCTCTTTGCATAACTGAGTAATAGCTACTAAAATGAGTCGATACCCTTTATCTTTAAAAGTATTGCAGATCGGCAATTTCTTCTAAATAAGTCATTCACCTACTTTTGCGTGATCTACCACATAGTGAAGTTACAGAACTGTAGCTCTTTGGATAGCTGAGTAATAGCTACTAAAATGAGCAAATGTATTTTATCTCTAAAAGCATTACCGATAGGCAATTTCTTCTAAATAAGTCATTCACCTACTTTTGGCTGATCTACCATATAAGTGAAGTTTCAGATCTATAGCTCTTTGCATAGCTCAGTCATAGCTACTAAAATAAGTAAATGCCTTTTATCTGTAAAAGTATTGCATACACACAATTTCTTCTAAATAAGTCATTCACCTACTTTTGGGTGATCTACCACATAGTGTAAAATCAGGTTGAGTAATTCTAAGATCCTTGATTCTAACTTTCAAGAAACTCAATCTTTGGTCAATCAGCAGATTTTATCACAATTGACTGGTATCAGTGATAGGCTTGATAAATTAAAAAAGAAACCTGTTAAAAAGACAAATGATGTTTTAAAAATCAAGGGCAGCTGTGCTGGCTAGGAAGCGAAAAGTACCCGTGCAAATAGAAGCAAGAGTACTCGGCCAGAACAAAGTACTGCCACATCAAACACTGAATGCTGTACATAATCAGGTACTCTTCAAGTGCCTTTACTAGACTAGTTTAAAGCAAACAATCAGATTCAACGTAGTGTAGAAGATAGAATCAAAGAATTGCAACAAGTTGCGAAAACAGGTATGTCTGAAAGTAAGGTTAAGTCTCAAAGAGGAGGTCAAGTTGATGTTTTCGTTAAGAACAGAATTAAATGACCTCATGAGTACAATTTGGCCAGTACACAAAAGAAAGGGTGTCATACGACCAACTGACCATGGGTCAGTGGATGGCATGTTTTTGCAGAACCATGAGGGAGGAAACTTGTAGACAAAATAAAAGTGCTATGTTGGACTATTTGATTTAGTTATTAGACGATTCGAATTATTTTTGTAGACCTCTCCAAAAGCCTGCCATGCAGTACTTCTATGTCAAATGGAGCAAAGTGAGATGCAAATTATACTCAAAGTTGATCAAATTGATAGTATCAGACGGGCTCATGCACAGAGGCATGGCCCAATATCTGGTCAAAGTAGTTCACAAAATTTCACAAAACGTGATAGAAGTACCAAAACAATGGTCTGTCAATTTTTCAATCATGGCTCTTGTCTTCTTAATCCACACATGAGACGAAAGGGTTGTTATATCGCCATGTTTGTAATCTTTATTTCACAAAAAATGGTAAAGCTTTTCCACACTCAGAGATGGAGTGTAAAAACAAAGCAAAACATAGAAAAAGCGAATAAACTTGGGCGTGCGTCAGTCTACTTTGTCTTATCACAAAAAGCTATATTTTTGGAACAAAAATTACAGTCAGGATATAATAACTTGTTTGAATGTTGATTTTAAACAGGCTTGTCATTGGTTTCACTCTTCAAAAGCTTTTGCTAACACAAGGGATGACAGGACTCATGCCCAAGTTACCGAAAACATGACCAAAAATATCACAAAAAAATCAAGGCAAGTGTTTGCCTTCTCAGTGCACTCATGCTTCCTGCATCGTAACTGTCAATACCAAATTCGTTACTCCTCCCAAGGTTAGTATAAAAAATCAGAGATTCATATCCATGCCCAGCCAAGCTACAGTTACAAATCAATCTGTTTTGGTAACTGATAGGCCAGCTTCCAATCAGATGGGGTCTTGCACTAAGGTTTTCTGTATTGGCGGATCTAGAAGGGATTCGTTATCAGATCAATATGATTACATTCAGTTGGCTGGCCATGGGATGCAGACCTGCAAGGACCCTGGCACAGAACAAAAATGCACAGTCCTCGGGCAAAAATCATGCACAGAAACAATACCAATGCAAACAAGCAAATACATCAACAGAACTACGTAAATTTAAGTATTTAAACACTTATTTTCCTTATTATACCCTTCTATTGATCATTTTGTTGAAAAAGTTAAGCGATTGGGTGCAGGTTCATTATTGTACAAAGTTGACATTAGCAGGGCCTTCAGGCATTTACATATTGATCCGGGTGACATAGATCTGTTGGGTATATATCATAATAAGCTCTTTCAGGACGGATCTCTGCCATTTGGATTTCGTCTCTGATCCGTATTTTTAGCGTTGTTCCGATGCCATTAGGTTCATTATGAAACAACATGGCCATAATGAACTCCTCAATTACATTGACCTCATATATGTCGGCTTGCCGTCAGAAATTCATGATTCCTACAAATTGTTATTGGCTTTGTTGCAAGACTTAGGTCTGGAGGTGAGTAATTCAAAATTGGTTCCTCCACTTGTGTTACATACCTAGGCATCCAAGTAGATACGGTCCATAAAACTATATCCATTGCAAGATATTCATTCCCCTGGGGGACAAGACCGAAATAACACTAGAAAGTTTGGGATAAATATAATTTTAATTCTACTAAAAGTGATTGTAAAATAAACATTTACATCTAGAATTAATCATACAAAAGTATCATAACACCGATAAGTATTAAGAAATTACTGTAATACTTTAAGAAATACACAGATAAACTGACCTTGACGAGTAACATGACCAAGGTCATAACAATGACCTAAGCTGACACCATTTATCATGAATCTGGTAAAGTACAGCATAAATGATAAATATGACCTTAATCAGTCGCACAAACCAAGGTCACTGATAAAATTCAGAAAAGCCAACGAGAACCCCCAAAGGAATAGTCCCAATACTTAGATGCCAATAAATGATAACAAATACATACTACTAGATCAGTGGGGGAAATAACCGACCAGTGACCCTGGATGTTAAGCCATGTGACCTTGTAGGTCAAGGTCAAGATGGGAGCTGGCCAGGTCAAATTCAGAAGGTGACAGGCATAAAGTAGGTGGTGATATGATGTGAGAAACCCACTGCTGACTATGAGGATATTAAAGAATTACAAAGATATGACCTGATTATTGGAATTAAGGCATAACATGATCCAAATTCATAAAAAACATGAACGGATACAGTGACCCCCCACAATTGGGGGACTTCTGCAAAATCTGGCAGCCTCACATACTTTACAAATCGGCTGCCAGAGAAGGCAGAAGAGTTGACAATGATTGGAATGTATTGACAATTGTGAATATATGAGAGATTAAAGCTATAAAGGAAGTAACCGCGCAGGCGGACGGCGTATCCCAATGGGGTTGTGTCAAATCTGGCAGCCTCACCAACTTTACAACTCAGCTGGCAGAGAAGGCACAACAGTATAAGCAAGATATGTAGGCCGACTAATGCAGACGAACGATATGATAACCTGAATGGCTTGCAGTCCTTACCTTTGGAGTGCAAGACAAGCAGGGTAAAATAGGGTTTTAGAGACAATGTGAAGTGTGGGTGCCTCGAGATGGCACATAATCAGCTAACCAAAAATGTAGATATGGTTGGAGTTAGATATATTGGTCAGATCGTCAGGTCAGAATAAAACAACAACAAGCTCTTTATGAGCATAGGCAATATGAATATACATGCATAGTGAGATATGTACATGGTAAAATATGACTAGATAGGATTTAATGTAAAATAACTGTAATAGATAGTTACAAAATATAAGTATTCAGGATAAAAACACTGGAGCACACACAGGCCATACATGAGGCATGGAATAATGATAACATGGAATTAGAACCATGGTATTGTGTCTCCATTCAAAGTTCCTAAAACAGCCAGGGGATCTGTAGCCACTCCAGGCTGAGGAAGGTCCTCCAGGTGTATCTGAAACTACAAGACTGATTACATTTCCATTGAACAAGGGTGGGGCCACACTGTGGTGGGAAAATAAAATTTAACTTTCTAGGTGCTACCCCTTCCAAGTCCTGAATGCAAATGGAAGAGTGAAGGGAAATTGAGGCACATCCTCTATTTGCCCTTGTCGAGCCTTAAAAAATCTATTGTAAGAAACCCCAGGAGATTCCAATAAACCCTTATTCGCAATCTCCAGGCGCCGTGGTGGAGTCCCACTAACAGATTCTGTAGCCCACCACCATTTATCTGCCACTGTGGCCTAGTGGGTAACACACCTAAGAACACAGAGGACGTAGGTTCAATCTCAGGTATAGGCAGATAAATAGTGGCTCGAATGACCACTTAAAATGGCAGTCCTCTGTCATTGGGTCCTATCCCCAGTGTCAGGTTAAAGAACTTCAAGGATGTTGATAAATGGTCATCCTTGAGCCTCTGTCTTTCAGTTAGGGGAATGTCAGTAATTTGAGAGTTGGACTGTACTTGTACAATCGAATGTGTCATATAACGCTTTGAGTCCTGTAGTACATGGAGATATTGCACTGAGTATAAATACAAATACAAAAATACAAATTTGCGCTCTATTTCACAGATACTACAGTGTTCTCCTCCATTGAGATTCCATAATTTCAGGCGGTCTGGGGCAAGTTGGGCCTTTCATAATGGGGTTCCTTTAGACCATATTATGCACCATGGCACCTAAAATCTGATTCAGTATGGAAATACATTAAATCCACTCCACAGTTTTCCTCTCCAGTTTCTTCTACCTTCCAACGTCTCCTACATGTTTAATTTTGACTGTTTGGGAGCCTCTTTGCATCTTAATCACCTATTTAATTTCATTTTACTGGTAACTGTTATGCTGTTTAGTCATATTACTCCAATTCTGCACTCTGCTTTACTTCAAATAGTAATTTTCTCGAACCAGTCTCCTATGGGTACATTTAGGGTCCTTTGTTCATAATGTACTCTTCAAAATTTTGGGGTTGGTTTTCATAATGTACTCTTCAAAATTTGGGTGTTGGTTTTCAACCATCTTGGCCTTAGTTTACTAGTACCTTTCTTTCTGACCAAAGTGTGACGCCCAGGGGTACCTTCTAGGTCTTGGTACCTGACTTGTAAAGCCTTTAACATATATATAGTATGCTATAGAGTAATTTCTAGTTTGAAGTACATTATATAACAAATTAACATTTGCATTTAACTTATGGACTATTTTAACATGTTAATTTATGTATTACAAAACAGTTAATGAATAGGAGAATAAGTTATATATTTAATCCCACTGTTGGGTTTCTATGTCTTTGGTTCCCTCTGGGGATTGACTTATTAATTACTTCTCTTTAACCTGTGAATTAAGCCCATAAGGAAAACAACAACTCTGACCAGCCTCATACTTTATTTGATATTACTTCTACATGTGGTTTTTGTTGGAAAATTCGAGATCTGTAGCTTTAGTTTTAAGGTCACCTTTAGGTCTCCATATACCCATAGGGACCCAATTTATGGCCCCTTTGCCTTTTTATCTAGGGTTGGCCATCTCGGGCCAACCCTAGATACTGTTATGGGATTTTGCGAGTCTTTTTTCGTCAATTTCGGGCGTTTCGAGTGGGAACTAATTGCCGTTTTTGGATCGTTTTGAATAATTTCAACTAGTAAACGTTCTGTAACTTTCACAGTTTTCGATCTTTTGTAATTAAGATTTGTGGAGGGATTTTTATTATTGACCTCAGCAGCCTAATTAAAAACAGGAAATGAACTGTGCTGATAAGATCTATCTGGACCGCGTTTCTCTTGAAAACATCTTTTATTTAGTAAAATCTACTAAAACTCGGAAAAAACGTCTTTTGATTAGTCTGGTACCCTGTTTATTTTTCTTCTGTGAGCCCCAGGAAATTGTGAGTTGTGTGAACCGAAAATATTTACTAAACCTTTATGAAAAACGTCTTTTAATTAGTCTGGTACCCTGTCTATTTTTCTTCTGAGACCCCCTGGGAAATTGTAAGTTGTGTGAACCGAAAATATTTTCAGGAGACAATGGCAATAATCATGCAATACTATATTCTGAAATGCTTAAGCATACAAATCACTAGTGCATATTTTTACAGGCTTTAATCAACTATAATTTGTCAAGCTCAGGCGAATAAAAAATCAACTCAAGCTTACTATACATAGCTAGCCACTTGAGCTGATTTTTGCTCAATTTGAGCTTGATCCCTTACAGCCCTTGGTGATCTGTCTATATATATTATCTCCTGCCGGGCTTTAGCTTGAGACAAAAATCAGCTCAAGCTTATTATAAACAACTAGACACTTTTTGACACTTCAGCTTGATCCCTTTTGTGACTACAGCCCTTTATGTTGTGTCGATATTTATGTATTTATTTGTTAATATATGATATAAATATATTATGACACAATAAAATTGATATAGAGGTGGGGGATAGTTAAATATGGACTTCTTTATTATGTGGATTTAATTTTGTCAAAGGTCAAAGCACTGTGGTCTAAGTTCTCTATGTGTGATATGAAAACAACTCATGTGGATTTAATTTTGTCAAAGCACAAGTGATAAAGCCTGCCTTTCCTCTCAATCATACATATTTAGTGTTTGATGTCATTTTTATTACACTAAATTCCATACACAAGTCACAGAGAAGAATATTGTTTATTATTATTTGCTGTGCATAGTAATTTTTAAAAGAATTATCTTAATATTAGACCAATCTTCCTCAAATCAAAAGGAACATAACCTCTAGAAATTTGCCTTTAAATTAGTATAGATATTATATTGCTAGCTTTAATAAAACAATCACAAAAACTATTTTAAACAGAGTTCCAGCAAGATTGTGGATCACAACAGGTGTTCGTATTCTTCAAATATTTTAAAAAGTCACTCCAGTTATTGCAATAAATATGATATAATTAATATACTATAACACAATAAAATGATATAGAGCTAGGGATATTTAAATATGGACTTCTTCATTATGTGGATTTAATTTTGTCAAAGGTCAAAGTTGTGATTTTTATGTCTCATGCAACAGCAACAGCCAGGGTCATATTATAACAGGTACTCTGCATTGCCATTTGGGGGAGTCACTACGTACACAGAGGTGACAGGTTATCATTAGATGTCAAACCTGCTAACCCACAAGGACATTCTATGTTGTCAAGCATAAGAAATCATATCTGAAGCACTAAACTATTGCAACTAAAGGTAGCACAATTGATAAAGCCTGCCTTTCCTCTCAGTTAATCACACATATTTAGTGTTTGATGTCATTTTATTGCATTAAGTTCCATACACAAGTCACAGAGAAGAATATTATTTATTATTATTTGCTGTGCATAGTAATTTTTAAAAGAATTATCTTAATATTGGACCAATTTTCCTCAAATCAAAAGGAACATAACCTCTAGAAATTTGCCTTTAAAATGGTATAGATATTATATTGCTAGCTTCAATAAAACAATCACAAACATTATTTTAAACAGAGTTCCAGCAAGATGGTGGATCACAACAGGTGTTCGTGTTCTTCAAATATTTTTTAAAAGGTCACACCAGTTATTGCAATAAATATGAAATAATTAATATATTATAACACAATATAATGATGTAGAGTTAGGAATATTCAAATATGGACTTCTTTATTATGTGGATTTAATTTTGTCAAAGGTCACAGTTGTGATTTTTATGTCTCATGCAACAGCAACAGCCAGGGTCATTTTATATCAGGTACTCTGCATTGTCATTTGGGGGGAGTCATACCTACACAGAGGTGACAGCCTATCATTAGATGTCAAACCAGCTAACCCACAAGAACATTCTATTTTGTCAAGCATAAGAAATCATATCTGAAGCACTAAACTATTCCAACTAAAGGTAGCACAAGTGATAAAGCCTGGTTTTCCTCTCAGTTAATCACACATATTTAGTGTTTGAAGTCATTTTTATTGTATTAAATTTCATACACAAGTCACAGAGAAGAATATTATTTATTATTAGTTGCTGTGCATAGTAATTTTTAAAAGAATTATCTTAATATTGGACCAATTTTCCTCAAATCAAAAGGACGATAACCTCTAGAAATTTGCCTTTAAATTGGTATAGATATTATATTGCTAGCTTCAATAAAACAATCACAAAAATTATTTTAAACAGAGTTCCAGCAAGATTGTGGATCACAACAGGTGTTCGTGTTCTTCAAATATTTTTTAAAAAGTCTGACCAGTTATTGCAATAAATATGATATAATTAATATACTATAACACAATAAAATGATATAGAGTTAGGGATACTGTAAAACGATAAATGTTCGCTGACGATTTATTTGGCGAATTTCGCGATCGTGGGAAAATCACGAAAATAAATCGCCCGAAATTAAGCTTAGTACTAGTATACACCCATATACGGGAATTATCGCTCAAAAAATGGGAATTGTCCGACGAACTTTAATAGTGCCAATTTCATTTTAAAGGGAAAACAACGAACTTTAATAGCTGCGAACATTTCTCGTTTTACAGTATTTAAATATGGACTTCTTTATTATGTGGATTTAGTTTTGTCAAAGGTCAAAGTTGTGATTTTATGTCTCATGCAACAGCAACAGCCAGGGTCATATTATAACAGGTACTCTGCATTGTCATTTGGGGGGAGTCATACGTACACAAAGATGACAGCCTATCATTAGATGGCAAACCTGCTAACCCACAAGGACATTCTATTTTGTCAAGCATAAGAAATCATATCTGAAGCACTAAACTATTGCCACTAAAGGTAGCACAAGTGATAAAGCCTGCCTTTCCTCTCAGTTAATCACACATATTTAGTGTTTGATGTCATTTTTATTACATTAAATTCCATACACAAGTCACAGAGAAGAATATTATTTATTATTATTTGCTGTGCATAGTAATTTTTAAAAGAATTATCTTAATATTGGACCAAGTTTCCTCAAATCAAAAGGAAGATAACCTCTAGAAATTTGCCTTTAAATTGGTATAGATATTATATTGCTAGCGTCAATAAAACAATCACAAAAACTATTTTAAACAGAGTTCCAGCAAGATTGTGGATCACAACAGGTGTTTGTGTTCTTCAAATATTTTTTAAAAAGTCACACCAGTTATTGCAATATAAATATGAAATAATTAATATACTATAAGTCTTTAACACAATAAAATGATGTAGAGTTAGGAATATTCAAATATGGACTTCTTTATTATGTGGATTTAATTTTGTCAAAGGTCAAAGTTGTAATTTTTATGTCTCATGCAACAGCAACAGCCAGGGTCATATTATAACAGGTACTCTGCATTGTCATTTGGGAGGAGTCATACGTACACAAAGATGACAGCCTATCATTAGATGTCAAACCTGCTAACCCACAAGGACATTCTATTTTGTCAAGCATAAGAAATCATATCTGAAGCACTAACTATTGCCACTAAAGGTAGCACAAGTGATAAAGCCTGCCTTTCTTCTCAGTTAATCACACATATTTAGTGTTTGATGTCATTTTTATTACATTAAATTCCATACACAAGTCACAGAGAAGAATATTATTTATTATTATTTGCTGTGCATAGTAATTTTTAAAAGAATTATCTTAATATTGGACCAAGTTTCCTCAAATCAAAAGGAAGATAACCTCTAGAAATTTGCCTTTAAATTGGTATAGATATTATATTGCTAATCACAAAAACTATTTTAAACAGAGTTCCAGCAAGATTGTGGATCACAACAGGTGTTTGTGTTCTTCAAATATTTTTTAAAAAGTCACACCAGTTATTGCAATATAAATATGAAATAATTAATATACTATAAGTCTATAACACAATAAAATGATGTAGAGTTAGGAATATTCAAATATGGACTTCTTTATTATGTGGATTTAATTTTGTCAAAGGTCAAAGTTGTAATTTTTATGTCTCATGCAACAGCAACAGCCAGGGTCATATTATAACAGGTACTCTGCATTGTCATTTGGGAGGAGTCATACGTACACAAAGATGACAGCCTATCATTAGATGTCAAACCTGCTAACCCACAAGGACATTCTATTTTGTCAAGCATAAGAAATCATATCTGAAGCACTAAACTATTGCCACTAAAGGTAGCACAAGTGATAAAGCCTGCCTTTCTTCTCAGTTAATCACACATATTTAGTGTTTGATGTCATAGTAATAGTAATTAGTAATTTTTAAAACAATTATCTTAATATTAGACCAATTTTCCTCAAATCAAAAGGAACATAACCTCTAGAAATTTGCCTTTAAATTGGTATAGATATTATATTGCTAGCTTCAATAAAACAATCACAAAAATTAAAGTTGTAATTTTTATGTCTCATGCAACAGCAACACCCAGGGTCATTTTATGATAGGTACTTTGCATTGTATTTTGCATTTCCTGTTCATTGCTGTACATACTAACTTTTAAAAGTAGTATCTTGGCCAATATATTGCCAAACTTTTTCAAATCAAGGGAATATAACTTAGGGTACCAATCTAAAATGCTTGTTAAGATTTCAATTTTATTTTGATTTTTATGATCAGGTTGCATACTCACTTCTCGGGGAGTCGTTTTCGTTGAAAAATATTATTCAGGGTACCAGTCTGAAAAGCTTGTGCAAGCCCACCATCCACGCATGCACATTCCTCTATTTTCGAGCGAGTTTGGCTTTGTGCGTCAAGTGTGTCGGCGCATGCAGAAGTGAGGCCAAACACCTCAAAATTCTTCCGCGGAACACAAAATTAATCCGTGCCGAGTAATCTCCACCACTGGTGGGTGCATGCAGAATTTCAAAATGGCGGTGTAAACAAAGGGGGCCGGCGCCAGTAACTATCTGGTTATATTAGTCACGTTTATCCTTTTTTCCATAACCAAAAATTTCAAAACAGCCATAATTAATTATTTTTATTATAATTATCAGTTTATTACACAATAATTATTGCATAATATTATACTGAGTGCCGTTTGTTTACTTTAATCCGAGAAGATGTTCCTAGTTGTTCGCCTTCTCATGTCGGAATATGCGATATGCGCATGCGCAAAGCTTATCCTGGGCGCAGTCGACATATGAGGCTAAACTCACTCTGAGAGATCTATCACTTCAAATATTGCCAGAAAACGTAAGGAAAGGGTTAAATATGAAAGAAATAATAAAATAAATATAAAATATGTCGCTTATTGATGTGTGAGAAGAAATATTTCCGAAAATGTTGAAATCTGCATATTTAGTTATAATCTTCTAATATTGCCCATGGCTGAAGCGATCAGTGACACGAAACCCCCTCAAAGAACTGCCGTGTCTGCGCATATGTGCTCATTAATATTAATGAGGTAGGTCTGTGAACAGGAAATATGCTGGTAGTTTTCATCTTAAACCAGCCTTTCTATTTGTAGTGGCATTCTACCAGTAAACGCCCATGTTGAAGTTAATATATTAAATTTAAATTATATTTACAACTTTATATTTTATTCTTCTAAGAACAGATTTTCAAATGATGTACACTACAATTAATAACTTAGGCACATGTTGTTTTATTTGTTTCAAAGCTTTATATTTTCATAATTTATCTCCATTATCGGCCGTTTTTACCGCAAACCGGAAATACCAGTGAACGCCCATTTTGTAGACTTATAGAAGCATTTGTCCTTGACCTCTAACAAAGATATATAAGGTGGGCGTTCACTGGTAGGCGGGCTTTCACTGGTAGAAAGCCACTAAAATTGGCAAGGTTACTGCCTGGCGCCATATAATGGCACACACCTCAAATTGGCACAAAAAGGAAGTACAGATATTTAATAACAGTAGTTTTTTATCGCCCACACTCGCGCATTTCTGCTTAACAAATAAGGAAATGGACGTGATGACAGAAGTAATTTAAATATCATCGGCAATTTCCATATGCAAATTGTGCCAATTTGAGGCGCTGATTTCATGTAGAAATTATATTATCGCCCCTTAAAAACGATTCTAAACAGTTTATTTTGTGTACTTTATGTCACTAAAGTATTTTTATAACTTGCGCTTGTGTCCATACATCTTTTAATAAAAAGA
Organism: Sabellastarte sp. h YS-2021; assembly: GCA_964017235.1. Taxonomy (NCBI): domain Eukaryota; kingdom Metazoa; phylum Annelida; class Polychaeta; order Sabellida; family Sabellidae; genus Sabellastarte; species Sabellastarte sp. h YS-2021. The sequence continues at coordinate 30,259,271 of OZ024938.1, forward strand.
AACCCACGGAACTTCACTTAAAACAAACAAAAAATGCCGTGTCTACGCATATTTGCTCATTAATATTAATGAGGTAGGTCCGTGAACAGGAAATATGCTGGTAGTTTTCATCTTAAACCAGCCTTTCTAGTTGTATAGTAGATGATCGTTATGTCGATATGCTCATTAAGTCGATCGGTCACCATAAATAGCTTTATCGCACATAGCAAACATCATTTGAGTTTGCAAGTAGACAAACACCATTTTCTTGAATAGATTCTACAAAAATAATCATGAAATGTGTTCCAAGCAGATAAATTTTTATATTTTCTGAAATAAACACTAAAATATTACCTAAATACTGGAATCAACTATCCATTTTATTATAATACAACAAATATCAAAATTGTGTATGAATTTTTGTTCCTTAGATATATTTGATCATCTTGTAACAAATATTTTATCTTGTTGATTCCAATGAAAGTGGTAGTACTAGATGATCGACTTAATGATCAGTCTTAAAAATGTCAGTATTTTTTCTGCATTTTCAAACCCAATTTTGAAGTTTCTGTTGAAAAAAAATCTTAGAAGTATTGTAGCAGTTTGTTAGTTTATTTTTATTATAAAGTTTTATTTTTCAATATACCTTAATATTTTGACATTGATTTTAATTTTATTGAGTGAGAACAATCGCTCTTTACAAGTCCCCCTTAAGTGATCGACTTTGCGATCATCCACTATAATATATTGTCAGGAAAGTGAGGAAATCCCCTTAAAGAACTGCCGTGACCCCGCATATTTCCTCATTAATATTAATGAGGCAGGTCCATTGCACGCGATGTAAAACAACAAATAAATAAATAAATGTTCATCTTAAACCAGTCTTTCTGTTAGTGGCTTTCTACCAGTGAACGCCCGTATATTCTTCTTAAACAAAATCATCAAATGACATGCAGTACAGTTAATGATTTGTTTATGTTGTTCAATCTTTTCTTGAAAGTGTTGTATTTTGACAATATATCTCTATTATCGGCCGTTTTTACGGAAAACCGGAAATACCAGTGAACGCCCAGTTTGCTTGCAAATAGAAGCATTTGCCCTTGACCTCTAACAAAGATATATAAACCGGGCATTCACTGGTAGGTTGGCATTCACTGGTAGAATGCCACTATAAAATATTGTCAGGAACCTCCCTCAAACAACTTCCGTGACCTTATATTTGCTCATTAATATTAATTAGGCAGGTACTGATAGTTTTCATCTTAAAGCAGCATATATATATAGATAGCATCGAATATCTACTGCAAATCTTCCAATATTGACCGCGTATATTCCAGATACCCAGTACTAGTATATTATAAATTTCAAAGAAGTACTGGTTTAAGATTAAATACCAGTGAATTTCCTGTCCACGGAACCGCCTCATTAGTATTAATAACGAAATATGAGGTCCAGAATTTCTGGAATAAATAGAAAAAAAGACTGGTTTATGATTAAATGCCAGTGAACTTCCAGTGCACGGACCTGCCTCATTAATATTAATGAGGAAATATGGCCTAATCAAATTTCTTGGATGGGGGTTTACTACTCTACTGTAAGTTCATGCAAAGCTTTCTGTTATAAAATATTGTCAGGAAACCCCTCAAAGAACTACCGTGACCTTATATTTGCTCATTAATATTAATTAGGCAGGTACTGGTACTTTTCCTCTTAAAGCAGCATATCAATTTATAAAATATTATTAACCACGAATCTATAATATATTTACCGCAAATCTTCCAAATATTTACCGCAAATCTTCCAATATTGACTGCATATCTTCCTGACCGCGTATATTCCAGATACCCAGTACTAGTATATTATAAATTTCAAAGAAAAACTGGTTTAAGATTAAATATCAGTGAACTTCCTGTCCACAGACTTGCCTCATTAATATAAATGATGAAATATGAAATCCAGAATTTCTTGGATAAATAGAACAAAAGGGCTGGTTTATGATTAAATACCAGTGAACTTCCTGTCCACGGACCTGCCTCATTAATATTAATGAGGAAATATGACCTGATCAAATTTCTTGGACGAGGGTTTAGTACTGTGCTGTAAGTTCACGTCAAGAGTTTTGTTTATCGGTATACAGAAGTATTTTATAAATTTCAAAGAAAAGCTGGTTTAAGATTAAATACCAGTACACTTCCTGTCCACGGACCTGCCTCATTAACATTAATAAGGAAATATGAGATCACAGAATTTCTCGAATAAATAGAAAAAAAGGCTGGTTTATGATTAAATACCAGTGAACTTCCAGTGCACGGACCTGCCTCATTAATATTAATGAGGAAATATGGCCTAATCGAATTTCTTTGATGGGGGTTTACTGCTGTACTGTAAGTTCACGCCAAGAGTTTTGCTTATCATAATCCAGCAGTATTTCATAGATTTTAAAGAAAAGCTGGTTTAAGATTAAATACCAGTGCGCTTCCTGTCCACGGGCCTGCCTCATTAATATTAAAGAGGAAATATGAGGTCACAGAATTTCTTGGATAAATAAATAAAAGGCTGGATTATAATTAAATACCAGCGAACTTCCTGGCCATGGACCTGCCTCATTAATATTAATAAGGAAATATGACTTAGTCAAATTTCTTGGATGGGGATTTACTACTGTACTGTAACTTCATGCCAAGAGTTTTGTTTATCAGTATCCATATGCTTTTACCTTCAAAACAGTTTCAACATTGGTCCACCGTTGGAAATACACTGGTTAAAATTCTTATTTATTTATAATAAAAATATTTTCTAAAATGGTTAAAAAGTGAGTTAAAAATTGTGGGCTCACTGAAATCACTGAAAATATATAATGATGATTAAATTTTGACTAAGTTTCCCAAAATCCCTTATTACTGCTCACTGACATCTTGAACAAAAATCCACTGTTGTCTGAAGATTGCTTGGAAAGCCACCATTGGTCCAACCGCAGGAAAATGGTGAACATGCAACCAATAGCTGACAGTAATTGCTATGTTATAGCTGACTCAAAAGTAGCTGAATAACATACTATACAACATTTTCTAAATGTAATAGTTTTCAAGTTACAAGTGAACCACTATGTCCTTGGGCCTTGAAAGCCATTCAATTTGGAAAATTTTATTTAAATGTATTATTCGCTAACTTATGGGTCAGCTATGACATAATGAAATTGCAGACCTTATCTGATATTCTCTAAATATGTTATTCCCCTACCTTTGGGTCAGCTATAACACAGAGGAATTGTACAATAGCAATTGAGCAATAGCTACTTTCAGGTTCTTACTGTTGACTAAATTAGTTGTTCACTTGAAAACTCTTTCATTTACAGTATTTCTTTAAATATGCTATGCATCTACTTTTGTGTGAGCTATATCGTATTAAAATTGCAGCTCTATAACCAATTGCTTAGCTGAGCAAAAGCTACTTTGACCTGTGCCTCATTGCATCACTGAGTAATAGCTACTTTGATAAACCTGTCGAGTAAATCAGTTATAACTTGAAAACTATTACATTTAGAATATTTGGTTTAAGTAAGTTATTCACCTACTTTTGAGTAAGCTACAACATAGAAAAATACCAAATCTGTAGCTTATTTCATAGCTGAGCAATAGCTATTTTGAGGTTCTCATTATTGAGTAAATCAGTTGTAACTTGAAATTTATTGGTTTACAGTATTTTGTTTAAATATGTTGTACACCTACTTTTGGGTCAACTATAACATACTGAAGTTACAGACCTATAGCTCATGGCATAGGTGAGCAATTGCTACTTTCGGGCTGTCGGGGTATTGTTTTCACCCATGGTGTCCAGATGGGAGGGCGGGTGGTGGGAGAAAGTTTGTCTGGGCTGTATCTCAGAAACCGCCAAGTGTAGGAAGTTGATACTTGGTAGGGACACTTGTAGGTGTGCAACATCATGGCCTGACCTTCCTTTGACCTTGCCATAGTGACCTTGAGTTTCGAAATATTGTCCGGGTTATATCTTGGAAAGCGTAAGGTGTAGGAAGTTGATACTTGGTTGGGACATTGGTTAGGGGGTGTAGGTGTGCAACATCAAGCTGTGATCTTAATTGACCTTGCTGTAGTGACCTTGACCTATAAAATCTTGTCCGGACTATATCTCGGAAACTGTAAGGTTTAGGAAGTTCATACTTGGTACGGACATTGGTTCGGGTGTGTGGGAATGCAACGTCATGGTCTGACCTTGATTTGACCTGTCTGTAGTGACCTTGACCTATAAAATCTTGTCCGGGCTATATCTCAGAAACCGTAAGATGTAGGAAGTTCATACTTGGTAGGGACATTGGTTTTATGCACAACCACTCTCTGTACACCTTTCACACATGAAACACACATTAAGCCATTCTACTCTGCCAAACCCTAGATATGTGACCGATTCATTCGGTCACTGATTGCTTGTTAAGCCCTGTAGCTGTCAAATTTCTTTTTACATGTGCCAAATCCAAGGTGGGACTTTTCTGTACAGTCTGTACACATATTTTGCATTGTAACTAGAAATGTATGTTCAGTTTAATCCCATAATTTGGCATTGACAATAAATTTTGTCAAAGGAAGGCCCTGTCTACCTTAAAATTTAAATGTTAATGATGTTATGGCTATCTTAAATTTTTAAAATTGTATCAATCCCATTGCTCACTGAGTTTTAACTTTTTAAAATTAAACTTGTTACACATATTAAAGTGGACAAAAGAGACATTCTTAGTTTCTGGCGAACTTATTGTCCCATATTAATGAAATTATGGCTTCCTAGCAGTACAAAGGGGAATTTTCAGCCGTTAGCTAGTTTATTATCATTCAACGTATCTTAGTTAAATTTGATGCATCTCTGTCAATTATAAACTTGTTTCAGTTGATAATGACACATTAATAAATCAGAATTTTAAGTACATTATATTCCATTTTGGAGTTACACTTAATAGTTTATGAATCTGGAGATACAAATGTCCTGTTGGATATTCCTTTTTGATAATTTTGTTTGTTTTATAGCTTATAACATTAACTAAGCTTTTTAGGTTTCTAAGTTTGTAAAATGCATAGACTGGACAAATCATAGACAAATCGGCCCTTTACCAAATCGTCCCCATTAAATCAGCCCCCAAGATAGAATAGTTAAATTATTAACCATGGAAATTATTGTACTCTCAAAGAGAATATGTTAAATGACAAAATTCCCAATCTAATAAGAATGTTCTCTAATTTGTCTTACAGCACTTAATTTCCATTAAATCAGTAATTAAGGTGAGTAAAGGACAGAGGATAAAGGGTATTGATTTACAGCATGCAAATATCTTTGATACATGTTAACTGCACTTTCCTAAATCTCACTAAACTATTTTAACTATTCTTACCCTTGACATAATGTAATTATCTGATTGCACTTTTAATTATTCTAACATAAACAAGTGTCTGAAAGACCTAAATTAAAAGAACTTGATGAAACATCCAAATCTTTACTATATGTTAATCATACTTTAGGTATCACAAAAGACCACTTTAAAAGTTGTCACCCTTATAAAATGACATGCCATTATTTATCATTAATAACCAAATACATGCCTACCTGATTTAACTTTCATACTAAATACCTGTCAGCTTAAGAGTCTGTAATCTGATACAGATTAAGTGTTACAAAAGTATTCTTATTGTATCACTTTTTTACCTGGGGACCAATATGCTGAGGGTCGAGTTTTAAGGGGGCTGATTTGATGAGGGCTAATTTGGAAAATGCCGAATTGTACAGCTTCCGACTGGACGATTGGTGATATCAGTATTTATATTATCCCTTTAATATATACTGGATTTGTTGACACTAAAAAGACAGTTATAGAATAGAAACTCCATTCTCCACACCCACTGGGGAGAATTGTTCAATTGTTGATTATCTTTTACAATTTATACACTTCGAATTTTTGTTGACATAGTATCAATGAAAGAACTAGGTGAAGAGAGGGAGTGTTCAGGGGACTTTATTTCTTGGTAAAACAAAAGTGGGTGAGGGGTTTATACTGTGTCAGATAGTTAATTAGATATGCACGAAGTATACTCAAAGGTAATGAGTAACTGAGTTCTTCCACATTAGTAAAACAGAAAAACTCTAAAATTAAAAGTTGGTTGTTAGGATATCATCCCAGATTTTAAAAATAATATTGATCTATCAACTATCATATCAAGGGATTAGTAAAAACAGGCAAAAATAGTTAAAGCTTGCTCCAAAACAGCTATATATTTAACTAGTTTTTCTCTAAACTTTCGCCAATCCCTGATATAAACAAGAGTATTCAGAGAGTGCAATTCATCCACCGAGCCGAAACACCTCCATTGTTTATGAGTGCAATGATAGAAAATCCTTTAAAGCATCTTGGATCCAGAATTGGTTTCAGTTTGATTCTATTTCCAAAATTAACACTGTAGTAAGTCCCTTTGCTTTGCAGTCATGCTAGCAAAACACAAGAAAAGACTTTTGAGTCGTTGAGCAGTGCCTGCACTAATGAATGATGCTAAAGTACTCTTTAGCAGTCTAAATTACACATGCTGTCAGTGTAGTACACTTTGTCATAACAAGGCCAAAATGGGTTTTGGTCTACTAGCTCGACCGCAAAGCCATCAGAGACATGAGTAGAGCACTGAAGAAGTCACACATCCCAGTACTAATGTAGCCCATTGCCGCTTAACTTCTGTAATAGACAGAAAGTGATTGTGGCCATGCCACAACTTCTGTAGAAGAGAGAGAGTCATTGTGGGAATGCCAAAAATTCATGAAAGTCCGGATACAGTCCTAGGAATTATACCATCCAAACCAGTCAAATCTGAGGGAAGGCTTATCTGCTCCCCCACTGTAAGTGTTTATGTTATCTGAAGACCATGTAATTGATAGCCCATCATCTGCATGTGTCTTGTGGTTGTAAATGACTGCTCTCTCATTTAAAATGTGTTGCTAGTACTGGAAGAAAACAAGTATACTTATCAAACTCCATCCACATTTAGTTGTCGAATATATGCTTGTAAAAAGAAGCATGTATACTGTTTCTATCTTTTTCATTCACTTTTTCATTGTTATGAAAGAGTTGTGTTTTATTGGTAATGTATTGAAAGAGTTGTATTTTATTGGTACACATACTTAATATCTCCGCCAAGGAGGTATTGTTTTCATGACCATTTGTCTGTTTGTCTGTTTGTTAGCAGGATTACACAAAATACTACTGCTTGGATTTTTCTTTAAAAAGTCATAAGCTGGGTCATGTCTGAATGATTTGGATCACTCTCTGGATGCAAAATAATAATAATAATCCAGATTTTCTCAATTACTTATTAATGAACCTTTTTAGCCTTGTTTTTTATGTCGACTAACTTGTCAGTCAGCTGACATTATGGCATCACTCTGCGGCATACGTGTCCATGTCCGGGTGAATAACTTCTCCTTCAAAAGTACAAGGCCCAGTGACATACCTTATCAATCGAGGATGATAAATTGTTCAGGGATGCAGATCTGTCTGTTCATCTGTTCTCCAAAGCCATGAGAAGAGAGGTACCCCACCCAAAGTGTGAAAATCTCAACACTTTATCACAATTTTCTCATTGACCATTGAAATGATTTCTCCCTTATCTTAGATATATCTACTAGGACACAAGTAGATTCCCTTTTGTGAGTATCAGGCCTGGATTATTTTTAAGATCTGGTGGATACTATGGATTTTGCTTCCTTACGCCGCAGCCGGCGCCCCCACCGCTGCAGTGTATAGAGAGATGTCACTGTTACCGCTCTAATGAAGCAACTGTTATAGCTAGCCTTCTCAAATTTGCAGGATATATTCATAACTCTAAAATCGTGCCTGAAAATATTTTTGGCCTCATTTTGAACAACAAGATGGCCTCCATGGGCGATTTTTTTACTATCAGCAGGGAGTTTTGTTGGCCCTCTAGAGCAAAGGGTGTTATAGGTAGAGATGTCAAATTTGTAGAATATGATCATCATTACAAAATCTTGACTGGGAATGTTTTTGCTTCATTTTGAATAACAAAATGGTCGCTGCTGGCATTTCTTTGGCAGTCATAAAAAGTGCTTATATCTCCCTTATTATTGGTCCTAGAGGTTTGGTATGTCAAGCCAACCTATAGGAAATCATGGGCTGGGAATCTTCTGATGTAGTCAGATTTGACCTTGGACCCCTCCTTCAAGGTCAAACGAGGATTCCCAAACTTAAAAGTGCTTATAACTTGCTTATTACTTGTCCTAGAGATTTGCAATGTGAAACAAACTTATAGAAAATCATGGGCTGAGAATCTTTTGATGTGGTCAGATTTGACCTTGGGCCCCTCCTTTAAGGTCAAACAAGGCTAGCCAAACCTAAAAGTGCTTATAACTCGCTTATTATTGGTCCTAGAGGTTTGGGATGGTAAACCAACCTACAGGAAATCATCGGCTGGGAATCTTTTGGTGTGGTCAGGTTTGACCTTTGCCCCCTACTTCAAGGTCAAACAAGGATAGCCAAACCTAGAAGTGTTTATAACTCGCTTATTATTAGTCCTAGAGATTTGCAATGTGAAACCAACTTATAGGAAATCATGGGCTGGGAATCTTTTGATGTGGTCAGATTTGACCTTGGGCCCCTCCTTCAAGGTCAAACGAGGATAGACAAACATAAAAGCGCTTATAACTCGCTTATTATTGGTCCTAGAGGTTTGCAATGTCAAACCAACTTACAGGAAATCATGGACTGGGATCCTTTTTGATGTGGTCAGATTTGACCTTGGGCCCCTCCTTCAAGGTCAAACAATTATAGCCAAACCTAAAAGTGCTTATAACTCGCTTATTATTAGTTATAGAGATTTGCAATGTGAAACCAACTTATAGGAAATCATGGGCTGGGTATCTTTTGGTGTGGTCAGATTTGACCTTGGGCCCCTCCTTCAAGGTTAAGCGATGGTTGATTGGCTTTGGTGAGTGGTCTTTCTGGTGGATACAATTTGCATCAGTTCTCTGATCCTCTAGGTTTAGTTATTTATTTGTGAATTTTTAAAATAATTTTTAATGCATTAAAAAATTCATGAATTCATGCCGTAAATCACTTATAACTTGAAAAGTATTGCACTTAAGGCATTTTCTTAAAATATGTTGTTCACCTTCTTTTTCCATAGCTACAAGATAATGAGTAACTTGGGAGTCTATCCCAATAGCTAAGTGAGTAATAGCTACTTTCTGACTTTTCAGTACCTTCCATAATGAGTAAAAAGCTTGAAAGCTATTGCATTTAGAGTATTTTGTATAAATATATTATTCAGTTACTTTTGGGTCAGCTATAACATAGTAAAATTGCAGACCTGTAGCTCATTGCATAGCTGAGCAATAGCTACTTTGGGGTTCTCACTGTTGAGTAAATCACTTGTAACTTGGAAACTATTGCATTTAGAGAATTTTGTTTAAATATATCGTTCACCCACTTTTGAGTCAGCAATAATATAGTGAAATTGCAGAACTGTAGCTCATAGCATAGCTACTTTCAGGTTATCACTGCTGAGTAAATCACTTGTAACTTGAAAACTATTGCATTTAAAATATTTTGTTTAAATATATTATTCACCTACTTTTGGGTTAGCGGTAACAGAGCAAAATCAAAGAGCTGTAATGCGTTGCATAGCTGAGCAATAGCTACTTTCAGGTTCTAACTATTGAGTAAATGTACTAATACTAAATTACTTGTAAGTTGAAACTATCTAAAATATTTTGTTTAAATATATTATTCACCAACGTTTGGGTCAGCTCAAGCAGCTCATTGCTTAGCTATGCTATAGCCAATTTCAAATTGTCACTGTTGAGTAATTATTTGTAGCTTGAAAACTATGGTATATAGAGTATTTTGTTAAAATATGTTTTTATATACTTTTGGGTCAGCTATGACATAACAAAATTGCAGACCAGTACCTCATTACATAGCAGAGCAATACCAATTTGTGGTACATCCTCTTCTACTTTCACTTGCACTCTGGACATTAAAACACAAAGTCAGCTTACACAGAGCCTGTTCTGGACACTGATTGCTTATTTAATAGTACGTGTCTTACACATTGATGGAGGTACAGTTTCTTTTCTTCATGTACATATGATCAAGTAGGGAACCATAATCTCTTGTGGGTGCTGTAGTAGGGCTATCCAACCTTCGTGATTATACGACCAATCATGATGTGATGGGCAATCACATGTGAATCTTTTACAGCTGGATTGATTTCAATTCAACTTTTTACAATGTATACAATCTTATCTGAATCTGTAGTTTTCCTGATTTCAAATGGATTGAAATCATTGTAAAAAATCCATGATTCTTATCTAATTTTACAATCATATGTCGATTGCAGTTTGATCGTTGATCTTTCCAATCTTAAGTCAGTCCTGTTACAATATTTCAATCATTTTACAATCGTTAACATGTCAATCGTAAACCTTTTTCCCTGAGCAACAATTTCAAAAGGATTGTGTTTTAAACAATCAGATTTGTGTAAAAATGCAAAGAGAGTGTCCGATTGTCAAAAGAAGCCATCACAAAGGCAAATATTGGGTTTGCAATGAATAGGATTGTTATGCGATTGACTTAGGATTAAACATAGCGACCTGTGATTAACATAGGATGGTTTCACGATTGACATACAATTATGGCCAAAATTCAAAAAGCGTTCTCCACAACCCTTCTACCATGGCCGATGCAATAGCTGTAGACATGCTGATTCAGGTGCATGGATCTCTGGGAGAAGGGTTTTATCCATCTAAGGTTGAAGGCGTCATCACCCAAGATGAAGAAATGAACCTTTGGGCCTTTATCTGTGATGTACTACACAGGGGAGAAGCCAATGGTCCCAATGGATTTTGGCCCAAAGTTCATTCGCCCATAATATCTAGCCATCAGAACTGGACCCAGTGTTGTAGTCAGCATCTACCAGGGCTAGCAGGTCTATAGAATGAAACTTTGTAATTGAAGCACTCGCTGCCACCATGTCCTGGGCATCTGATTGGCATGTGCTTGCCATCCAGGGCACAGATGGCATGCAGAACATCCCTCTTCCTCAGAAGCACAACTCAATCTGGGCTTGTTGGACACATCACAACCTTGTCTCAGTAGTATCTCATACTGGCATCACACACCTCAGGGATGATACGGTTAATGGTAGAGCACCCCACCCTGAAGCTATACTGCAATGGCACATAGCTCTCCCTCATTGCAAAATGTCTCAAGGTGATAGCTAACTTCAATCCAGCCAGGATTGGTTATGTGAAGGATGTGGTCTGCCTATGGAAGTCAGGGGTCAGGCGCTGCTCCATTTCAGAGAATATCTCAGGAGACATTCTCATGAGGCTGGCTGATCTTCTTCGTAAAATCCAGAGATGTGGTTGTGGTACTGCCTCCTGAGTCCTCTTTTTCTGATTAAATCTTTGACCCAAACTTCTGCAGCTCTTTTCCTTTCTTCTCCCTTGAGATCTATGACACCTTAGTTTATTTATTTATTTATTTGGGGTTTTACGTCGCTTTCAACACTGTACAGGTCATATCACGACGGGTAGTTGGAAGGGCAGAGGAAACCAGTACATAGAGTTTGCTAGGGTTGTGCACTGTAAACTGCCAACCAACGGCAAGCAACTACCAGCTTTCCCACTTAAGGCCATCACGGGGATCGAACCCCGGCCTCAGAGGTGGGAGGCGAGAGTGTTACCACTCTGCCACCGTGGCCCCTATGACACCTTAGAAATATTGCCATCAGTTCATCTAATTCAATCACTTAGTTAGCTCACTTAGTTGTCGAGCAATACTGGTTCTTGCTACTGCAGGGGGGGCTCAAAAATGTGTAAGACAGTGATCGTTTCCAGAAATTTGCAAACGTAAACTGATCAGAAGCCAATCTTTTGCAATTGGATTCATCATAAGTTGAACCTAACACTTTTGCATGGATTGGACATCAATCTTCTTAAGAATCACAAGTGAATCTTTCAAATCGTAACTCATTCTTTGCAATCATAAGTCAATCCTAAGTCAAACCTAAAGTAATCTTCCTCGAATTGTTACTCAGTCAAAGTCTTTTTTGGCATGCTGAATTGTAGAAAAAACAAAGGATTGCTCAATCTCCACCAAATCACATTGCACTGCAGAGATGGAAAATGTAACAAATAAACAAAATATGTGGGTTTGAATGGGTCACCATACAGTACAGCAAATAAGGACAATAAAAGTTACAGAAAAGCCCTCTAAATTCTCCTATTCAATTAGTGTGTGATTTGTTGAACAAATGACTTTGTGTGTTTGCTGTTTTTTCTTTCTTTTTGTTTGCTGGACTATGCAAATAGTATACCTTGGACCTTCTTAAAAAAATTGAACATGGGCCTTGGTTCAACTTAGATCCTTGTTAATTTTGATCTGATCAGGATCACCAAGCTTTTCACCATACTTTGCCATGTCCAGCCTTGGGATGCACTGGGTAAAATCAACACAGTTTCTAGTTAGATTTTACATGCCTTGGCAGAGGTTTTTGTTCTCTGAGTACTCTTATTACATTATTAGATGCTAGTGACAAATGGGCCAACATTGCTATATCTGTGTATAACGTAATACATGCCTATGAGAACAGAGTAAATTGGGTTGTAGGACAAAAATTTTTCATAGTAAAAAATTAATCTCCCTGACTAGGCACATTTTCTTAAGTTCAAATTTGCATCCTAAGATCTGTGGATACATCCAAAACACATAATCAGTAAAGAAAATATTACATCCTTAAATAATGGACCAATTAATCTATTCCTTATTAAAATTTGACCCAAATGTTTGTATTACTTTGTTTAATCAAGCTTCAAAAAACTTGCATGGTTGCACAAAAATCAGGTAAAATGATACATGAAATACTCCTGTACACAACTTTATAAAAGAGGCTAATTGGTGTAGTGTACTATGTGAAATACAGGGGAAGATTTTTCAAAGGGACTTAAGTCCAGATTTAGACTTAAATTTAAGACTTTGGCCTTAAATTTTGTCAAAAGAATGTTAAGTCTGTGGTCTTTAAGTCTGGGAGGTAGTGGGCTTAAAATTTTGTAAAGAGGACTTAAATATGGCCGCCATAAACTTTTCTCCACTTCAAAATTTGAAATGGCTGTAAATAAAGTACAATTACACAGGACATCTCATTAAAGTAGTCTTTGGGAAGTTTATATGTGGCAACAAGGTTTTCCCTTTCAAAACAGCCCTTATCCTTAGATAAAATAATCAAATGCAGGATGTATGGCACCAATATTATATTTTAAATAGATATAAAAGGTCACATGACACAGAAAACCACTGTGGTTATTTGATAAGCTTGGACTTAGCTAAGTCACCTTTGTGAAATCCATTTTAAGTCCCAGACGTAGCTAAGACCAAAGTCTTAGATTTAAGTCCCTGACTTAGCCAATAGAGGGACTTAGTTTAAGTCCTTTAGTGAAATCGGCCCCTGGATTACAGTTAGACAAGAAACCCCAGATGTGAAATCAGTTGTGGTTTGTAATAATTCATTATCAGCACCCTACCTAGTTAAAATAAACACAGTCAGGGCGAGAGCAGATAGACCTTCCCTCAGATCTGAGGGACTTTGATGGTATAATTCCGAGGACTGATCTCTAGAAGCACAAGCCTCGATAGAGCTCACGCTTAAAAATACCGGTTACAGACTCTAGGAGAATTTCACTTGTGTTGTTTTTGCTTAAACTACTTGACAATCTGCCAAACACCATAGGAAATTAGTCAAACTCATGTTATTTCAACAAATAAATACTAAAGGGGCATTAACGTACTGATATCTGACATATTTTTGTCAGAATCTTTTTGTCAGGCACTAGTATTGTGTGCAGATTTAAATTTATTCACGATCAGCCAGTTGACAAAGGGAATTAATACGTATTTAAAGGGACGTTATTGCATACTTATGTCACACATATTTACATATATGTTAAGGGAAGATTCAGAGATTGTATCTGTTATGATCATACATATTTAAAGATTTGTGAGTATTCAAAGACTGTGTCTGTAATAATCGTGCATTGCATTTCGGTACTTGAATATCAAACTGTGATACTGTTTATTCCGAACAGAAATATATACAGTGTGTATAATTTCTATACACTAGCACATAAGCACCACTCAAACATTAGTCGTAAGTAATTATGCGTCTCAAGTATTTTCATGTAATAATAATGTGTCACTAACAAGGAACAAAACATGTACTTTGTAGCTTAGTTTATCCTGTCTCGAAAAGGAAAAAGGAAGACTGCTTAAACAAATATAACTTCATTCTGCTTGTTCAAAATCTGAACAGTAAATGTCATTGTGGTGTAATACGGAACTATATATCAAATGATTGAATAACCTAAATTGAGGTTTGATAAATACATATCAGTGTTATATTAATTCAATCATTTCAGTTTGAAGTGAGTATATATTTACAAATAACACCCATACAAATGAAAGTATGACGTAAGAACATGAGTTGAGAATATAATTGCCAGCCTTGTTTGTATGGATGATACCAATCATAATGTGAATTATAATACCATTTATAGGAAACCATTGAATTTTAAGGAAAAGCTATCACTTCTACGATGGAATGCTCCACAGCGCTGCTGTATCTTGTCATAGCATATATCTTTTACAAAGTCGTTGACTATTTTATGAGGAAGGTTGCCATATGGAGTGTGAGTTCTCGCAGAATCTTGATTACAGGATGTGACACCGGCTTTGGTAATCAACTGGCAAAACAGCTAGATATTTACAGCTGTCATGTTATTGCTGCCTGCTTGACAGAAAAGGGGGAAATGGATTTAAAAGATGAGTGCAGTAAAAGACTGAAGACTGTACGAATGGATGTAACAGATCCTACAAGTGTCAGGAGAGCATATGCAGAAGTGCTGCATTTCATACCAGAAGGGTTAGGTACGTCTCTGTATTATTCAACAAATGAGTAATATTTAAAAGTCTGGATTGGCTTCATTAAAACCATCTAAAGTCATTTTCAAAGTTAAATATAATCCCCATTATTTAGGATTGAAATCGTAAATTAATTAAAAATGAAACTCAAATTTGTTTTACACTCAAATATAAAAAAAAACCTATTCTCAAGTAAGTATATACTTAAACTCAGATTCAAAATCATTTATAATCCCTATATTTATGTGTTTGTGTCAGTAAACATCAGCTGAATTTGATAGCTGCTAGACCACTGAAGTCACAGAAGTTTCGAATAATTTTCTTGTGTCTTCCCTGCTGGACGCACCCCATGAATTCATTGGCTGATACATAATATATTTAATACTCATGCATGGCCTAGTGGTTGGCAAGTTTGAATTGAATCACAGGCTGCCACCTCTGTGTCGGTTCAAGTCCCACAGCTGATATGGAGGGCCTGTTCCAATATGAGTCTTGCTGTTGAACAGGATGTGAAAGCCCAACTTTTGCTTTTGTAATTTTTGTCAGCACTTCCAAAGAAAAAAAACTGTTCTACCTAGTTAGCTCTGGCAAGGAGTATTATTTCCATGACAATTTGTTTGTCCATTTGTCTGTATATTTGTTTAGCGGGATTACACAAGTACTACTGGCTGGAACTTCATGAACAAGGCCGAAAGAGATTTTGGTGTACCAGTGCAAGAGCAAAGCCATCAGAGACACAAGTAGTGCAATGAAGTGGTCACCCATCTCAGTTCTTATGTAGCCCATTGCTGGTTAATTTCAGTGAACAGACATACTCCTCATGCTATACTACAATTCATGAAAGTCTGGAGACAAAAAAATGAAAAAACAGTATCCTCTAGAAGCACGAGCTTTGGTAGAGCTCGCAATTAAAAAAACCAGATGATTGGTCTTCGTCCAAGGTAGATCCCATAAATTTTGAGAGTTATCAGCATCACCATCTGAATACAAAAAACTTAAACTGAATTTTCCCATTTACTTATTATTATGTGCCTTGGAGGAGGTCTGCCCTGTCATAACTTCACCACACCTTCATTGGCATGGAAGTTTCATATTGCCAAATTAAGCCAATGATGGTCTCAATATACTTCTGCTTATAATAACTGTTTTATAATGGAGTAAACTCTTCATCATAGCAGTTACAAAACATAAGTTAGATATGACAAAGGGGGTGCTTTATATCCCTTTCAGATCTCATCCGCCATGTTGATAACGGCTGTATTAGAAGTTATAAGTACAGGTCTGAGTCCAAACTGACTTTTTGCCAGACTTGTTATCCACTCAGCCACTCAGGCCTATTGATGAGAAGGCATATTTACAAAAAGTTTTGAAAAGTCATTTTCATTTTGCCAATCTCCTTGCTATATTGTTCTATCTATGTAAGATTTAAGTATATTTGAAAAAAAATTAGTAAAATTTAATCACATATTTCAGGTGCATAGTCACTAACATTCTTGCATGGTTATTATAAAAAATTAAAATATTATACAGTAGCTTCGCTAAAAGCAGGTTATTAGCTGTTCAGCACAAAGATATTGCTCATGGAAATTTATGGTGTAAATCAACTTTAATGTAGTTCTGAGCTATTCTTATTCTTCTTGATCTTGGTGATGTTTCAGGGCTGTGGGGTTTGGTAAATAATGCCGGCATTGCTGGACCTATAGGTCCTGCTGAGTGGCTTCAGCTGGAAGACTACAAAAAAGTAAGTATGGAAATCAACAAACTATCAACAAATGCAAGTGATAACACCTCGTATACCAACACTATATATAGGTTAAAGGTCAAGGTAGTGTTCATGCAAAAGTTTGTCTATCTGCCTGAAACCCCTAGCCAATCAAATGCTCACATGTAAACCAACACATGTCCACTGAATGGAAATGCTTATTTAGATTCTTAAAATTCAAAATATTTATCCACATCTGTTACAGGCATATTACACATCTCTGTAAAGGTCTGATACTTTACTTTGTAACCCCATTGAATTCCCCCAAATTTAAATAAAGGATAAGTACTCTGTATTTAGTTTTGTGCAAAGTTTAGATGTGTGCCAATTAATGACGCCAGGTAGTCAGGAACGTTATCATAATTCCTGTCTTGTCCATTTGTTTGTCACATGATAACTTTATAGCTCTAATGCCCTTTTTCACACTATAGGGGATATACCTCTTATAGTTAGAAGGTTTACTCGGCGGCAGAACCTTATACCTTCCGCAGTGTGATGTACCCAGGCTGCTGATAGGGTAGTGTCACTGTGGTGTTTGCAGTTTATAGACTGTAAAAGGAAAACTGCACAAGGTATTCAACCATCATTTGCTGTGATCGACGATGAAAAACGACGGTGCTTCATCCTTTGAAGGTTGTGACCTTTTCTTGTTTCAGTATCACATGGTCATACAACATTTGTACTTCTGTCATGCTACTGTTAGTGACAGTTATCTCTCAGGTATAATACGGCTACCAGATGCCAATAAAATCACAGTGGGCATCCATTATGTCTTCCTGGGATTTCAACAGCTGACAGAATTAGATTGATTTGTGCACTTCCGCAACTTTAAAATGAGACTTAGGCGAAATGTTGCTATTCATCTTGATTTGGCTGATGCAGATACCAGAGACAGTGTTGAGTTTGAAGCTGAATACTGGAGAAGCCAATGTTTGGCCAGTTTGAAGTTCTGATGGACGAGTTGTTAAATATTGACAAATATGGTTACAAAAACTTTGTGTGATTGTCTCTAGAACTATTCAGGGAGCTTTTGGAAAGAGCTGGACCACAACCTTAGGCATGAGAATATTTTTCCACATGCTTAAATTTGATCTTTATCGAGGTCACATGATGAAAAAATAGTTTTTTGGGTACACCTGCCCTTCATCACCACTGATCAAAAAAATCTGCTGGCCGTAGAGGCTTATGATTTTACACACTTGTTCATACTATCAAAAATGCAAGCTGATTAAATTATGGGAGGGATCCAAATTAAAATTGACTGATTTATGAGCAATTTTCTCACAGGTATCAACCAGAAAGCTTAAAATTCATGTGAACGTCACTATTATCTTTTTAAGTATTGCATTTAGAGCCATAAAATGTATTGGGAGGTAGTGGGAAACCATATAAGGAGAGTCTAGCAAGTTAAATATCCCTCCGACCCCCCAGTAGGGGTCAAACTGGGGTCATAAAATAGCGTTTAGAGATTTAGAATGTGTTAAGAGGTATTGGGAAACCATATGTGGAGAGTCTAATTAGCCTGTCCGATTTACCCCCTGACCGCCCCTTATGGGTCAAACTGTCATAATAAAATAGCAAATTTGATCCTTTTGCCTTATATCTTCTTTATTATCACTTTTACAGCTTTAGAATGGATTTCATACCAAGAGAGTCTAGATAGCCGGTCAGATTTACCCATTGATCTCCTCTTATGGGTCATAAAATAGCAGATTTTGTGTTTTTGCCTTATATCTCCTTTAAAACTACTCTTCTTACAAACTATAGCATTTATTAAATTAACTTTTCAAAATTTGTGATCATAGAAAACAAAATAAAGTTTAAATTTTTCTTTCGTGCTAATGCATAAACTTCCACACTGTAGCTTTTTCTCTCAGCGCTGCATGTTTTTCTTTTCAAAAACCTTTTTCTACTTTATGCTATAAAGAATCTAACCTTTTGGGAGGCTTTGTTTTTGTTAGCAAAAACATTTTTCTATTTTTTTTAAAAAACTATTTTGATAAAATCATCCAAAGAAAACATGAAAAGAAGAAAGAAACAAGAATTCAGTAGAATTGTACTGTGTCACCAGCTTTGTAAAGACTGAAGCGGATGAAATTCGAAAGGAGAAAAATTATGCTGGATAGACAAAAATATTTGGCTGACTGGCAGTATTTTTGCAGATCGAGACCATCTTACAGAAGGATTGAGCTATGGTGAAGCCCCACCTTGTTGAAAAATATAACTTAGTTCCAATATACAGGTTATGACAATTGCACACAGTCGGACAGTGAGGCAAACACACAAAGTTATCACTTATCAAGATTTCAATAGATGTCAGTAGTCAGCAGAAAATTCAATAAAATATCATTTTGATAACCTACTGTAAAACTGCTAGTCATGTGACCATAGTATAATAATGTAATTTTATAGGGCAATCTGCTGTAGAAATGGACCGCCATCAGGGTCCTGTCTTGTCTGCCTCCTCTCTTCATTGAGGAAAAAGTATGTATATTTGTTCACCTCCTCTCTTCATGGAGGAAAGAAGGACTTATATTTGTCCACCATTTTTACGGGACAGTAAACGAACATTGTCTAATATTGTGGAGTGTTAGGTCACTTTACCATACAGGTCTTCTTCAGGACTTTTTATATCCACAACCTGGAAACAGAAAAAAGTGTTGCCATGGCAACACTTGCTTTCAGATATTGCCGAAAAGGTAATCAGCTGCAGTCTGTGCAGGACTTATGAAAGCAAAGAACCCATAAAAATATTCATGAGTCGAAGAATCAGAAAAATGCCAGGTGTTGCCGAAAAACTAATCAGCTCCAATCTGTGGAGAGGTTTTGAAAGCAAAGACTTTCCAAAGAACTAATAAAAATATTTATAAGTCCAAGAAACAGAAAAAAAGTGGCAAAGGTGTTGCCAGTTATTGTTGTTAAACTCATCAGCACCAATCGATGCAGGAGTTTGGAATGCAAAGAATCCCAAAAAAGATTTTTAAGTCTAAGAAACATGAAAGTGTTGCCATGGCAATACTTGTTGCCAGATATTGCCAAGAAAGCAATTACACATAAATTCTCATGCCATGAAACCTTCACACCAATTTTAGCTACCTGTAAATGAGCAGCAATTAAGGTAATTCAAAGGGAAAGGCAAAATAATTTCCATGTCCACTAGGATGGATATAACAATTAAAATAAGTTATAACCTAAAACTCGTTTCTTTAATGAACAGGTTTTTATGGTAACATTACTATAAAGATCGTTTTTGGTCTCATCACATGTACATGTTTAATTTAAATGAAGAGTCTCAACTACCACTTTAATATTGCCAAAATATCATAAAAATCTGTCCTAACCTTAAACTGAATGCAAGTCAATGCAAATGTTTAATGTCATGAGTTTAAAGAGTTTAATGTCATGTTAACAATGTAGACTCTGATCAAGGTTACTTATATCCAAAATTTAAGTGTGCTTAAAATCTATTGCAAATAATATAAGATATTATCCAAAATGTTTAAAGAAAAGTAATTATAATTATGCCATTACTGAGAGTTAAAAGTCACCTCAATGTAGTCTTAGGGCATTTCTGTAACTTCAGTTACATGTACCTGCAAAATATAGATCAAATATGTCATGCCATTTTTGGTATACTTTGTGGAATCATAGAAAAAATTAAGCTCAGTAACATTCTTTTACACATGTGAGTTTAAGGTCACCTTAAAATAGGGCACACCTTCAGGACTAGATACATAAACATGCCAAATTTAAATTAAATATGTCATGCAGATTTGAAATACTCTCCAGAAATTGAAAAATTTAAATTCAATATAGTTATGTTATCACTAGGTGTTTAAAGTAACCTCAAAATAGGCCACACCTTGAATACCAGTTACACCCACGTACCAAATTTGATTTAAATCTGTGGAGCCATTTTTAAGCTATTGCCCACAAAATTGCAAAAGTAAAATTCAATATAAATGTGTTATAAGTGGGAGTTTAAGGTCATCTTAAAATCGGGCACATATCGATGACCGGCAACACCCACATGCCAAATTAATATTTCATCCTACTAGCAATTTTTGACATATTTTCCAGAAACAAATTGTGATGACGATGCTGGTCCTATAGGTGATCCATCACAGCTGAGTGACACGAAACTGTTACAACCTTAAACTCACAAGTTTCTAAAATATCAGCAATTTATTATAACCTTACCATAGAGACCTTTTTCTTTTTGTCTAAATATATGTACATGATGAATATCGATGAAAAACTCTCATCTCAAAAACACATCAAATATCTTCCAAAAACAAAAACAATTGTCCCAACCTTAAAGTCAATGTTAATTTAAGGTAAGGAGTTTAAGGTAATCTTTTCCTGAAGGTTCTTTGTCAAGGTCTGAAACATGCCTAGAATTGCACAGTATTTGAAATACTTGTCAAAAATTGCCAAACTTAAAGTGAATATAATTCTGTTATTACTGGGAGCTTAAGGTCACCTTATTGTATGACACTGATCTATGGCCAGTTACATATTCATGCAAAATTTGAATGAAATTTTCTCAAGTTATTTTCATTGTACTCTATGGAAAAATAAAAAATGTAAACTCAACAAATAACTTTTTAATACATGGGAGTTTAAGGTCACATTAAAATAGGGCACACCTTGAAAACCAGTTACAACCACATGGCAAATTTGAATTGAATCCATCAACCCATTTTTGAGATACAGTCTTGAAAGAAAAAACCTTAACCTCAATATAAATGTGTTACTACTGTTCACTTTAAAATAGGGCACACCTTGAGGAACAGTTAATGCACCTGCCTAATTTGAATTTAAACCATCATGCCATTTTTGAGGAACTCAATGGAAGAGAAGTGTGATAACGACACTGATCATATTTGTCCTCAAACATAGCTCCTAGTGACACAAAAGTAATGCAACCTTAAAGTCATTAGTTTATCAAATATCAGGAATTTACTATAACCTTACGAAAGAGACTGTTTTGGTGTAGACAGATGTAAATGATGAATATCAAAGAATAAAGTCTTAATTACACATCAAATATCTTTCAAACAACAAAAAATTGTCCCAACCTTAAACTCAAAGTTAGTTTGCAGCTGTGAGGGAGTTTAAGGTAATCTTATCCTGTAGGTTTTGTTCACGGCTTGTTACATCCACAACTTGAAAGATGCTTAGAATTGCAGTGTTTAAAAAATTGTCAAACTTAAAGTGAATATAATTCTGTCATAACTGGGAGTTTAAGGTCACCTTATTGTATGGCACTTACCTGTGGCCAGTTACATATACATGCAAAATTTAAATGGAATTTCTCAAGTTATTTCCAGTATACTCTATGGAAAAATAATGTAAACTCAACATAACTTTTTAAGACATGAGAGTTTAAGGTTACCTTAAAATAGGACACACCTTGAAAACCAGTTACAACCATCAACGCATTTCTGAGATACTGTCTGGAAACGAAAAACCTTCAACTCAATATAAGTATCTTACTACTATGAGTTTAAGGTCACCTTAAATACGGTTCACCTTGAGGAACAGTTACATCAACATGCCAAATTGGAATTTAATTAATCAAGCCATTTTTGAGATACTGTCTGGAAAGTAAGTGTGAAGATGACACCGACCATGTATGTCTCCCATCATAGCTGCTACTGACACTAACTAATGCAAGCTCAAACTCATAAGTTTATAAAGTATCAACAATTTACTATAACCTTACAAAAGAAACCATTTTTGGTGGAGATTTTTGTACATGATGAATATCAATGTAAAAAGTCCTAATTAGCATATAAAATATCTTCAAACACCCAAAATAATGTCCCAACCTTAAACTCAATGTTTGTTTGCACTGCTGTATATTGTAGCGAGTTTAAGGGAATCTTTTCCTGAAGGTTCTGTTCAAGGTTTGTTACATCCACAACTGAAACATGCCTAGGATTGCACAATATTTGAAATAGTGTTCAAAATTACCAAATTTAAAGTGAATAAAATTCTGTTATTACTGGGAGTTTGAGGTCACCTTATTGTATGGTACTTACCTATGGCCAGTTACATATACATGCAAAAGTTGAATTAAATTTCTGACGTTATTTTCAGTATACTCCATGGAGAAAGAAAAAATGTAAACTGGACGTAAGTTTTTTATATGTTAGAGTTTAAGGTCACTTTAAAATAGGACACACCTGTAAAACTAGTTACAACCACATGCTAAATTTGAATTGAATCCATCAGGCCATTTTTGAGATACTTTCTGAAAATGAAAAAAACTTAAATTCACTATAAGTATCTTACTACCACCAAACTTTCCACATGCCAAATTTGAATTAAATCTGATGAGCCATTTTTTGAGATACTGTATGGAATACAAAGTGTGACATCGACAGATGACGCCGACACCACTGACCCCACAAAATGAGATAATGAAGCAATCCCTATATGCCACGCAGCATAAATGCTGGTGACACAAAAACTACATAACTATTAAGTACCAATGAAGTGATTTAGTAAGTATTGGCTTTACATCTGGGATAATACTTCACTATAAAGACAACTCAGATGTCAGCGATACGTATGTACAGTTCAAACTAACTATAACAGCATACAAATGAATGCATTTTATCCATAATGGTTGAAATCATTTAATAGGACAAAACTTTGTACACAAAATGGCATTTCAAATACAGAATAAAAACCGATTGTTAACTGAAACAAAGACCACGACCCAGAAAAATAAATAATGACTTGTACTCAGAATTCTATTTATCATCCTGTATTGAAACCAAATGAACCTGTGATCCTTAATTGTTTTAAAATAAATTTCATAGAAACACTGCCAATCTTTGTCACTGATTTTGGATGTCCCCAATTCGGCACACCATTTAGATTTAAGTGTGATATTGTCATGATTCTTGTTTAACAATTTATAGAATTTCTTTGATATGCCACTGCTACAAAATAATTACAAATAGCAGGATATAAAGGTCGATGAATGTGAAAGTTATAATTATGTGAATGTTCAATATATTTCTCCATATTACTTGACCCTGCAGTAATCAAGGACTCATAAAAATGTGAAGAAAATGGTATTTAAATTCTTTAAACATGTTTCAGATGAAGACTGTAAAGATGTACACCAATCAATGAAATTGATCAAAACAAGGGATTTTAAAGCATTAACTTTTCCAAGTGATGTTAATAAATGCTTTTTCCAGTGGCTCAAGTAATCTTTGAAGTTAGAGGGCTAAAATTGAATTCTGGTACATTGTTAAGGTCACCTGAGAATTTAATACCAAGGTAAGAGAACTGTTACATTCCACTCAAGACACATACTTTGTTTTGAATTTATCCATTCATTGTTTTTTCTTCCTGAGCCACATTAAGTTAGTCTTCTCTGTGTTTAGTTTTAAACCAGCAATATTTCCTAATATTATAAGTGTATTAAAGGCTGCCAACAGAGACTCCTTGCTACCATCTAGGACTAAAGTTGTATCATAGGCAAATTGACTTAGTTTGAAAGAATGATCCTTAGCTGTAATACCTATGATATATTTATTGTTGTCTATCATCAGAAATAATATCTTTGTACAGAGTAGAAATAAGTAAAGTGCAATGGGGTCACCCTGTCTGCATCATCTTTCAATGGCAAAACTATCAGATAAGAAGCCCATGTAACAACTTATTTTGTATCAACGACTTATTTTGTATTACCTGACTTATTTCGTATCAATTTTTGACTTATTTCGTATTACCAACTTATTTTATAGTAAAATTGCCTTATTTTATATTACTTGGCCGACTTATTTTGTACCAACAGTTGACTTAATATGTTACAAAACGGTGCACAGAATTTTGACCAGATTTCAGGGTGATACAAAATAAGTCGATAATACAAAATAAGTTGCTCTATAGACAACTTGTTTTGTATCAATGACTTATTTTGTAGTAATTTCAATTCACCTTTTATAGTGGCTTGTCTTTCCATAAAAGGATGGACTCAGTGGAATTTAATCCTTACTGTATTCAATCTTGAAGTCCATTTACCATTCACCTGATGGTAATTCTTTTTTTCAGCACTGACATTGATACAAAATAAGTCGATAATACAAAATAAACTGCAATATAGACAGCTTATTTTGCATCACTGACTTATTTTGTATTATCAGGTTATAAAACTCCAAACTGTGTAACGAATTTTGTTTTTAAAACTGTGGAACTCTTTGTTTATTCATTATTTTAATGTTACATTAACACTTTGGAATAGATTACACTAAAACATAGATCATAAGTTAGAAAATGCATCCAAATTGTTATAATTTTCAAATATTTGCCTCTTATTAGCCATTCCATAAAAGACCATGCAATTTTCCTTGGATGTGTTTCCATTCCTATTGCAAATTGAAGATCCTTGGACATCTCAAAAACTACAACAGGTACAACATGTTAAAAAGACATAGAAATATTTTGGAATGATGATAAATGTGCCAAACTTGACATTGTTTTTCATCCTTTTCATGTAATTTTCATGATAATTTTGTAGAACGAGGACTTCTTACAATGGTAATTAGCAGATAAGAATTGGAAAAATTGTATTTTTCCCTGAAAGTTTAGTATTGCAAAGATTATGGTTATTAAAATGATACACAGTCATTCTTGTTTTCTTTCTGATACATAAAAAATGCTACCAATGGATCAACACATGTGCCACCTTCTCTATATTCTATTGAATAATGCTGAGCTGCCATGTGATTACCATTTGCCTGTTGACTATAGTATTGGACATTTTGCAAAACAGTATTTGGGACATGTGTAGCCCAGGTATTGGTGTCAGGCTGGGCAGTTGGGCAGTCTCTCAGCCAAATGGACGGGCTGGCTTTAGTAATAACTCATCCCTGCTGTATCTCATAAACCATAAGGGGTAGGATGCTAAGCCTTGACCGAGACATTGAGAGACATCGGGTAAGGGGTGTAGGTGTACAGCATCATAGTATGACCTTGATTTGACCTTTGACCTTGCTGTAGTGACTTTGATCTTTAAAATCTTATCCAGCCACTATGTTTCAAACTATAAAGTGTAGGATGTTGATACTTAGGAAGTATAGGTTAGCAATGTGCAGTGTAACATATTGACCTTTGAGCCTGTCATAGCAATGCTGAACTTTATAGTCTTTAAAAGGTTGATACTTCACATGAACATTGGCCGGGGGACAGGTGTATTGTTCAACTTTTTTTTTGTTATTCATAGCTATAATGATTTACAATAGAGTATATAGTATAACAATGGAAAAAATTAATATGTACGTATTAATTTCACATACCAAAAAAATAGACATATTATTACTGTTTTCATACACGCAACTTGCCACAAAAAAAGACGATGCTCACACACACAAAAAGGGGACGCTACACACACACGCACACTCTGATGCATTGTGACAAGTTTGTATACAGGAATGCACTCACAATAATCCATACAAAGTGCAAAAATGTGTCTCTGATGTATTCAACTCGTTTTTCTTATTGTATATGTTGTGTAGAACATGTAGCTTAGACTTTAAAATTATTAAAAATTTGGTAAAGTTAATTTCCTTTTTGCAATTTTTAACTTTGTTTATGTACCATTTACCTATAAGTATGAGGTAGTTGATACAGTAAAATGGTATAAATTTAGCCCCAACATAATTTCACAAACAGTAAAATGTATATTAATATCAAAAGTGTATTTTATTTTTTGGGACATTTTTTCCCAGAAAACTTTACTACTGCTACAGTAATATAAATGGTGTTCTAGTGTGTCTATTGACATGCAATAGTCACACTTTGGACTATCAGTTAGTTTCCACTTGTGCAAGTTTTCTTTGCAGTTTATAATTCTGTGAATTACTTTATACTGAAAACTTTGATAATATGGCTCACTAATAACTTTGAATGGTAGGGTGTAAGTGTCTTCCCATGAATGATTTTCCAGGAATGTAAATAGATTTGACCATGTATTTTGGGATGTTGGTTGTTTGACAGTTCTACTAATTAATTCTTGATATATCTGTTGCGGCTTTATTTCTGTTATTTCTTGCAATTTTGTTCTCACTCGTCCATATATTTTGTCTGGTAGTCTATTACTTTCACCATTGTATTGTTCAACTTCATAGTCTTACATCAATGCTCCCTATAACTTTCACTTGTAATGTTGAACATGAATATAATATTTAGGCAGATGTTTTTTGAGTGTATGAAGTGTACATTTTAACATCTAATCACATTGAGTTCATTGATTTTCCCAAGGTTGTGGGATCTGGCCGTCTCTGATCCTATTTTTTATCGGGAAACAATATGTTTGTTGCAACCAGTTGCAGCATTTTAACCTTTTTATGCTAGTGTTTCTACTGATAAACCAAATCTGAGCTCTCTATATGTAAACTTTATCTGACTCATCAAGGGCATTTATACTTCCACAAATATGTTCCAGTCCAAGATTTAACACCAAATTCAAGTTCATTTACAGATGCAGATATTATCTTCAATATACTATTAACTAGTCTAATTAATTATAACTCTGTTTAATGTCAGTGCTGAAAATAAGAATTACTATCAGGCAAATAGTAAATGGACTTCAAGATGGAATACAGTAAGGATTAAATTCCTCTGAGTCCATCCTTAGATTGAGACAAGCCACAATAAAAGGTGAATTGAAATTACTACAAAATAAGTCAATGATACAAAACAAGTTGTCTATAGAGCAACTTATTTTGTATTATCGACTTATTTTGTATCACCCTGAAATCTGGCCAAAATTCTGCGCACCGTTTTGTAACATATTAAGTCAACTGTTGGTACAAAATAAGTCGGCCAAGTAATACAAAATAAGGCAATTTTACTACAAAATAAGTTGGTAATACAAAATAAGTCAAAAATTGATACAAAATAAGTCAGGTAATACAAAATAAGTCGTTGATACAAAATAATTTGTTACAAGCCCATCTGAGGAATAGAAGCATGTTTGAGTTAAAAGTTTTTTTTCATATTTTAAAACTTGAACCAAAATTGAAAAAGTCAAGAACTGATTAGAGAAATGGCTAAGAGAGGAATCAAAGGCTTTTCCAAAATCAATGAGCAAATGTAGCCCCAAAATATCTTTCAACTTGAGATAATGCAAATTGTCATTGATAAGCCTTGTGCTATCACCTACAAATCTCCCACTGATAAAGCCTGATTGAAGGAGCAAAAAAAAATCTGGAGGGCTTTTCACCTCTTCCAACCATTGCACCCTGACTCTAGTGGCAATACTCTGGATGCATTTTTGTCTGATATCTTCAAGTTCTTTTTATCCTCTAATATATCAGAAAGGCCAAGGTGTAATCCAAATTTTTCTGAGATCTCAAAATCAGACATGAAGTTTTTTCTTTCGCTTCCATTTTCTTTTTCAAAATTAATGCATATTTGATAGGTTCACTTCTAGGTTTCAATATGAGGGTGTACAGGAACAGATCATCTGTGATTCATGTAGTGACATGTATAAATAGGATCAGCATATTTAACAATCTCCTCCTTAACATTTTTAAGATATTTTTGTTCAGAAAGCAATTTAAAATTGAACTTCCAAATCCCCTTTTCTTTAATGAATTTATTAATTACCAAGTTAATTTCAATTATAGAGTGATCGCTTCGTAACTTTGGGTAGCACGGCCTGTAAGGAGTCTGCTAAGTCAGTTAACCAGGTTATTGACAAGACTATTCTTGTTTGCCTCCATTTAGGATCAATTACATGTCAACTTGGTTATACGGCCAATAGGCTTACAGTATTTTCCCTCCAGTAGGCGCTTGTTTTCATCACTGCCATAGTAAATTTGTTGTCAAAAGGTAAACAAGAAATTTTAAAGTGCAGACTTTAGGAGGTTTTCTGTCATCAGATACTGGAATTTTAGTGTGTTTATCTTGTCAGTTATTGATATTTTATTGTCACAATGACCTCTGCACATAAAAAGACTCCTACTACGGCTATGAAGAATAAAACACGGCATCAGCGAGGGCCAAAGTTAATATAACAAAGAAATCGAAGAAGAAACAGGACCTGACCCATAACGATGGATCTTATCCGGGTGAGTCTTCAGCTATTGGCGGTGACCATGTTGTCATGCAAAATAACACTAGAACACCCATGCTACAAGATATTAAGGCTTCCAATGACGTGCTAGTCAGGCTATGTCCATTCCTATAATGGAGCAGATTAGGCAAGACAAAGGAATCTCCGCTAAAGTTTCCCAGTTGCTGGTCCAATACGACTTGCAGTCACGTTCTGAGACGATCCAAGGTTAGGGTTAGTGCAGGAAATCTGGCCGGTATAACGTCACAGACATCATGTCGGCTGCTCCTAAATTCAGATGGCCCAATGAGGGCTTTATCTCGACGTCGTTGGGTAAAAAACATCTTATGATGACATGATGTTGGCTAAATGGGTGTCAGGAACACTTAATAATATAATCTAGATTGAAGATGCGGGTACACTTTGGGAAGTTTTGAACCAGGTGGCTCTCGCAGTTAGGGATGCTGTGTCCATACCATGGCAGCCGTACGAGGGACATGGGCCCTCTCTATGACACAAATTGAAGAGGAACAGCTCAGATGGGGGTATGTGACACAATGGGCACTGAACCATATTAATAGTTTGCCGGTGGCAGTGCTCAACAGCCAGGGCATTTTCTCAGTTCATAACATGCATAGCAGAATCTGCAAATTCTATAATGATGGATGATGAACTAATGATGGTCATCATGGCCAATAAGCATCTCTGCTATCTCCAGGGGAAGTCTCTAGATCATCCTGAGTTCAAATGCACCGACAAAACAGTGCCCAAGGGGCATGAGGTGAAGACATCTAGTGATAAATAGGTTTCGGCTCTACCACACTTGCTGCATCTTCAAACACAGGTGGGGGATGGTTTTCCTGAAAAGCATTTTACATATTTTGTTTTATGCATTGTACATGCACAAGTTGCTTTTAGATGGTGCTATGAAATGTCTATTTTCACAGGTCTTCTTGCTTGTAAACTTTTTAATCTTGTAAATAGTGTACTAACATGTAGAATAAACCCACAAGCAGCATCTTGCAGTTTTATCTAACACCATGATCTCTCTTGACACATATATCTGATGCATGATTTCCTCCTGAGCAGTTTTGGTACACTCCACTGAGGAAAGGAACTTTTAAGCATCCGTCCCTTGGTTGACCACACCCCATTTTCCTTATCCCGGGAATTGGGAGTTCTTCTGAGGACACTAAGTATTGATATAGTCATCCTTAGATTGGGAAAGGCAGGACCAGGCCGACCCTGGTAACCCCTTTTATGAACATGACATTCATTATGATTTACCCTTAGGATGTATAGAGTAGCTCTATGTGAGGGTTATGTTTTCAAAACTATGTAGAACTGGGTAACTGGGATTAATTGACACACCAGATACAAGGTCAGTTAAACATTCCACTTTTAACATTCAAAGTATCAACATTCTATCAGTTACTTCACTGTCTACATCTTCTCTTGTATAAACAAGTAGGATGAAATAGCTTTAATGCCCCTGTTCCACCAAAGGACTAAACCCCAATCCTGTCTGCGGCCCTTAATCGTGGACAGTCGGTGAAGAAAATGGTAAAATGGGCGGGAATACTGAATCGGTATCAAAGCCTGGGATTAAGTTCAGATCGGCCTCAGGAAGCCTGAGGAGGCCCCAGGCGGCTCCAGACAGTCCCTGACTGTTCTGCGACTAAGAACCAATTAAGCCATTTTTCTGGTCGGTTTGAACCATGATCTTGTTGTACACATACCAACTGGGTCCCAGGATGCCTCAGGACTCCTGGGACTAAACCCCGACTAACCCCCGATTAAGTCCCGGCTTCCTCAGGCATCCTGAGGACTCCTCAGTGTTCCTCAGACCACGATGGCCGATTCTTGTTTTGCAAAATAACTGGATTTTCTAGGTATATATATATAAATTCTGGGAAGTAATTATCATTACTTGTCTATGAACACAGCAGGATGCCAGCTTTCAATGGAAGACATCTTCAGCAACAAATTAGGGTTTTTTATTTTTTATTCAGTTACATATACTAATGTATTTGCTATTTCTACGTCGACCACAGCAACCACCACAAGCAGCACCACCATCATCACCAGCCATACAGAGACCTAGAAAAAGGCACAACATGTGGGTCAGGCCACGGCTACTGCAGAGAGAAGAGAGGGGGCCTACCACAACATTATGGCTGAACTGTATGCCACAGACATTCCAGGATTCACCAATTTCATGAGGATGACCCCTGAATTCTTTGAAATGATAAAGACCAGACTGGAACCATGTCTAGCCAGGCAGGCCACCAACTACAGAGCTCCAATCAGTGTTGGGGAAAAGTTATCCCTCACCATCAGATATCTGGCCACTGGAGAGTCATACACATCAATATCCTGTCAGATCAGGGTTGGCAGATCCACCATTTCGAAGTTTCTACTAGAGGTCTGCAGGGCCATCCAGGATGAGTTCACCAGAGAGTACCTCAGATGTCCTACTACTCCAGATGAGTGGAAAGAACTGGAAATGGAATTCAGGATCAGGTGGAATGTTCCACATGCCCTGGGAGCCCTTGATGGCAAGCATGTGGCCCTGAAGAAACCCAAGAACTCTGCAGCCCTGTACCATAACTATAAGGGATTCTTTTCAATAGTAATGTTGGCCTTGGTTGATGGACAGTACAAGTTCAGATGGGTGGATGTGGGTACAGCTGGATCTTGCTCAGATGCCCAGATATTTAATACCTGCCACCTGAAGAGGAAGATTGATGATGGCAGCATAGGCTTCCCTGACCCAGCACCTATAACCCAGGGTGGTCGAGATGTCCCCTACTTCATCCTGGCAGATGATGCGTTTGCCCTGAAGACCTGGTTGATGAAACCCTATGGCAGAAGGATGTTAACCAGAGGGGAAAGGATTGCCAACTACGGAATATCAAGGGGCAGGAGAGTTGTTGAGAATGCTTTTGGCATCCTAGTCTCAAGATTTAGAGTCATGATGACCACTATTGAACTACCCCCAGAAACAGTCAGGGATGTGGTCATGACCTGTGTGGTTCTGCACAACATACTGAGAAGCCAGTATCAAGGTCAACATGGTGCTCAACAGCCTGGTGGTGATGATGATGATGATGTGCCTGGTGATGGTCGGTTGATTGGTGGTGCTGCTGATGGTGGTCATGACAGAAACCCTGCCAGAGAAGCTAAAAGACTGAGGGATTACCTCAAGGACTACTTCAATAATGAGGGAGCAGTGGCCTGGCAAGATGGCAGAATATAACTGCTACTGCACTAACCAGTCCTTTTCAGGACTAATAAGCAGTCCTTTTCTGGACTACCAAATATTCCAAAAACAATTAATCAGCTGTGCTTGCTCCAAATAACCCAATCATTACCAAACATAATTCACCCAACCAACAAACAGACAAACCCAATGCAAAACATAAATCACCCAAGCAACAAACAGACAAACCCAATGAAAAACATAATTCACCCAACCAACAAACAGACAAACGCAATGCAAAGCATAATTCCCCAAAAAATAACATACAAACGCAATGCCAAACATAAGTCACCCAAACAACAGACAAACAGACAAACCCAATGCCCAACATAATTCCCACAAAAAAAACAGACAGACAAACCCCATGCCAAACTTGGTAAATGGAATAAATTTTGCATATATTTGGAAATCGACACCCTAGTTTCAGATTTGGTTTTTATTCTGGAGAAATAACTGAAACTGAAAGTTTTTCCTCTATTGCAAATCTCAAAATTAAATTTTTTTATTCCACTTCAGGGAAATTTACAAAATATAACCACCCAAGTGGTTCTCTTTACAGTATGGTTTATCTGTCTGTTTGTTGTGGGGAGTTATGTTTGCAAATTCGTTTGTCAATTTGTTGGTTGGAGGTTATGTTTGCTATTGGGTTTGTCTGTTTGTTGGTTTGTGGCCATGTCATATAATGCCAGATAATTTTTTATCTCTAGGGATGGTATCAGTGTTGGACTGTTTCATTACAAATTTAAAGCTATCCCATGGATTTTAAACTACAAATGGGCAGATTATTGGCCATATTGGGAGTTTATTTATCTATTTTTTTTCTATGTGGCCTTCTGTTGTTATGTGTATTACCATGGGTTATTTCTTTCATGTTTGGGGTGGTGTGGGTGTTGGGCTTTTTTGTTTGTTTTGTGATAAGTATTTGTACTGAACTGTTATGTTTTGGGAGGGGAATTTGAACAACTTACAGCTAAATAATTGTTTTTGGAAGATTTGGGCGACCCTAAAAAGGGCCTATGGGGGGTACGAGACCCACCCAGACTGGCTGGCTACTGAGGAGGCTGCTGCTGTTGAGGCGGTGCTGTGGTGGTGATGGTGTAGAGCTGCTGCTGAGGCTGCTCAGTGATCTGTGTTGTTAGATCTGGTAGCTGGCTTAGTATTCCACTTAAGTTGTGTCTGCTGCCCTCGTCCTGTAATGTCAGCACTGATGGAGGATTTCCAAAGCCAATGGAGCTGGGTGTATAGTAGACATAACTGCTGGAACTGCTGCCTACTGCAGCCTGGGTGGAACTAGATGCCTGTTGAGTGGTTGTTGGCAGTATCCCGACCCTCTGTGACTCTTTGGTAATAGTGGCTGATCTCTTGGGTAGAACTTGACGTCTATTAGTGTTCTTTACTTCTTCAATGTCTCTAAAAATCCTGCCCTTGAGGTCCTCAAACTCCTCTTGGGTCATCTTTTCAGCCTCTGATGCCACGTAGTCAAAGAAGGGCTGCCTGTCCGACTTCTGCTGCAGGGAACCTGGGATCAGTGTCCTCATCTGGTTGAAGTGCTCGAGTATCTTTGAATCTGTAGAAACTGGTGTAGATGTAGTAATTGGTTGACTTGCACTCTCCCTCAGGACACTGGACTGATGTTCTGTATCAGTAGTAGATCCACACGATTCTTCATGCCTGCTGGTGTTGGGACTGGCCTCGAACCCAGAACTTCTGTTGGCCCCCTTTCATCTGATGTGGATCTTAAGGAAACCCATCTGTTGGTAGACCCAGGACTGTCTCTTGGTCATCTCCCTTGGGGCTTGGCCAGACTGTAGCTTGGAGAGCTTTCCATAACAAGTTCTCTGTGACTCAAACCACCTTCTGACATCAATGGGCTGGAGCTTCAGTTCTGCAGAGATTTCTGCCCAGAGAGCCTCCTTCCTATGTCTGTCATGGAAACGTCCATGCTCCTTGTCGTACAGCTCTGGGTGCTCCTTCACTAACTCAACAATGGTATTTTCTTGGCTGTCAGTGAATGTAGCACAAACCCTGGCTTTCTTGGCTGCTGAGTGGCACTCTGAATCTTCTTCACACCTCTCGTCTTCTTCGCAAGCTTCCTCAGTAACTTCTAAACCTTCCTCTCTATCGTCTCTTCTGTACCCTCCTCTGTCCTTTCCTCTTCCTTTCCTCTGTCATCTCCTCCAACTCTCCACTTTCCTTCTCCCTCTCCTCTTGCCTCTCCTCCATCTTCTTCTTTCCTCTCTTTCCTCCTTTCTCTCTCCTCATAACTCCAGTGAATATCACAAAAAAGTAAAAAAAACTGAAATGTGTCTCCTAACTGTTAAATTTGCCCTAACTCAAGTAAAATGTGAAATGTAAAAAAACTGAAAACCTCTAAGCAGTAAGTGACCCACGTCTCTTAGTAGCCAACCAGTCTAAACACAGAAAGCGTGTGTGCGGTCGCTTATATAGTCCCAGACCCCCTCATTGCCTCTTTTTGGTTTCAGACGCGCGGAAAATAGTCGGTGCTTAATCGGTACTTAGTCCCAGGCCTCCTGGGGCGTCCTCAGACCGTCGCAGACTAAATTTCAGTGCTCCCAGGAGGCCAGTTTGGATCAGTTTGGATCGGTTTGGATCGGCTTCTCTTAGTCGGGGCTTAGTCCCAGACTCAGATTTCTTAGTCCCAGGACACCTGAGATGGTCTAAGGCTTCCCTGGACTAATGAAACAGATTCCTTTTCAAACGCATGAGATCTGTTATGAGTCGAGGACTGACAAACAGGCTTCTTGGGACTAAGCTACGGACACCTGGAACTAAGGGTCGCAGGAAGCCACAGACAACATAGGACTGTGTAAATTTGGGTCTGAGGAGGCCTGAGGAAGCCTGGGACTGGACATTTTGTTGACATTGGGAAATGAGAATCGGTTTGGATCGTGAGAAATATCAAACATGAATAAAAGCACACTTCACCAGTGCCGATAAACATCACTTCGCTTTTCTTTTTAGGTACAAATATTTCCATATAGTTGTCCAAAGGCCATACAAAATTTACCACTTTCCCCTTTCTGTCATAGACCTGTTTTTCTATTATAAGATGATGTTTTAAGGTTGCGATGTAGTCCATTAAACTAGGCCTTTTTGTTACAAATATGGATGAAAAATTTGCCAATTAATACACAAAATTTAATTACCGTGTTAAAAGTTATAGTTCTGTGAATTCCAAATATAATATCTTCTATTTTAAATTCAAGATTAATACTCGTAATGTGGTTAAATCCAGGTTTTAAAAATTTGCCAGAAAGTTTTTATTTCTTCACACTCGTAGAAGGTATGCACAATATTTTTTTCAATGTTACAGTATTCACATTTTCCACTTATTGCAGTTACAAACTTTGATACTTTGCTTTTTGATGCATAAATTCTGTGAAGAATTTTTTTACTGTAACATTGTTATTTTATTATTGTAAGTGGTAAATTTTGGCAGAAGAAATAATTTCTTCCATGTTTCATCATTAAACACAAGCAGTTGTCTCCATTTGGTTGGTATAGCAAGTGTTACCGAGTGCAATTTTAGCCAGTTTATTCTTCTGTTAAATTTTCTTTGAAATTCCCTGTGACTCAGGAATCTGCCCTTATTTTTAACAATATCACCTATCTTCAAAGTTTTAGGTTTTAAAAATTCTTCATCTGAAACCATTTTATTATTTATTTCAATAAATTTATTCAAACAGATGTATTCTTGCAAAACTTCATTAGCTGAGTTTGGTTCTTAGTTAAGGTTAAACCAGCAGTTAAAAACGTGGTTATTAAACTTTGGCAGATTGAACATCTCATTTGCAAGCTTAGCATTACATCTTACAAAACTTTCTAGTGGTACAGGTAAAAGTGATTCTAGGTAACTTTTCATTACACTGTTGCTCATTAACCTATTAATCCAGCTGCATTTTTGTGCCATTACATAGCTTTCAATGGTGTTGTATAAAGTACTGGTTTTGATTTTATTTGGTTTGTATCCCATAGGAATTGCAATGCAAGCTGTTACACACCATTTATGAACCAGTCTGGTGTATATGTTACGCCCAATCCACGAAATTGCCCATTTCGTGAAATAGGCAAGAATTTTGCCCATTTCATGAAATAGGCAACTGACTTGCCTATTTCGTGAAATGGGCAGTTTATTCAATTGTGGCTTGCCCATTTCATGAAATAGGCAATGTTATGCATGGAATTATAAATTTCATGCATAGATGAGGAAAAACTTTGGTATCACTTTTGAAAAACATTCTTTTGTATACTTTATTAATAGAAAATTTACAGATATGTAGGAAATATTGAAATTATGTTACTTAAAAAAATTAAAGTGTAAAGAAGTAAAAAATTAAAGTGTAATTAAATAGTGTTTATTTCTGCATTAATTGTTTCATATATGATATATATTTGTTGGCCCTTTATACAACTAAAATATTTAGAAATCTAAGTAGTACAATCAGAATTTCTACTTTATAACAGTTTACTATTTCCAGGGTGAAAATTTTCATTATGTCATAAAATACATAAAATAGTATAACCCACCCCCACCCCAGGGGGATGGACATAAATATCTAAAATGAAAAGGATATATGATCAAATTTGCATTAATTTATCATAGATGTTCTAAGTATAAAAAAGATTAAATGTTAACAGAAATGACCTCTTTTTGTAAGATTAGCATTTATGTTTTGTGGGGTTAAGGTGCAACTTTGTAGCCATTATACCCTCTGCAAACACTGAACCTGAGGTGTGATTGCAATTGGGTTCTGTAGCTATAAAGGTTTAGCTGGCTTTTTTATCATACTTGTGATCAGTTTTCATAAAATCTGTACAAAGGAGTTTTACACAATAGTCACATTCATGACCTCTGCCATAAGTTACCTGAGTAGTCAAGGTGGGTTAAGACACTTGACAAACCCTGTGACAATCTGGTTATATAACAAAGATAATATACATTGACTTCTAAATCATAAACACAGAAAACACTGTTCTAATACTGTTCATAGACACTAAAATATGTGTGTTTTAATATCTAGGTGATGTTTGAGTTTAATAATTAATCTTAATTAATCTTAATGTCTTATAGTATGAAATATGTTGTGTTATAACAAGTGTAGCACAATAAATTAACAATTTTTGCTGTAAAATATACTATTTTCTAGCAAAATATGAAAATAAAGTGTGATTAAATGTTTACAGGAACATTAAACCAATAAAATACTTTTATGCATGAAACTTTATTTTTCGTACATGCTATTGCCTATTTCACGAAATAGGCAACATAATTCTTGCCCATTTCATGAAATGGGCAAATGAATATTAGAGTAATTGCCCATTTCATGAAATGGGCAAGTCACTTGCCTATTCCACGAAATGGGCAAAATTCTTGCCTATTTCATGAAATGGGCACTTTCACATATTGGGCGTAACATATATACACTGCTAATTAAGAAATTTATATTTGCGTTAAATTGAATTTTGACCAGTGATTCAAAATATTCTGATTTTTTCAAGTTTGAGGTCATGATTCTTTTTAACAAGATTGCTTATATCACAAGAAAACCATATCCCAAGTGACATGACTTCATTGCTCTCCCACTGTAGACCAAATAAATTTGTTTGTGGTTTGTGACAGCTTTTCCCAATAGGCAACACAACTCTTTTGCTATTGTTTAGCTTTAAGCCAGATGCACAAGAACAGGAGTAAGGCATTTATCGTAGTCTGTATAGACCCTATGTCTCTAAGAAACAAGGTTGTATCGTCAGTTAATTGTGTAATTTTCCTCTCTACACATCCCATTATGATACCTTTTATGCTATTTTTGTTTTTATATGTATTGAGAGACATTCCACAGCAATTATGAATAACAAAGCTGAGATTGGACATTCTTGTCTGATACCTGCTGTAATTTGGAAATATGGTGATGTATAACCATTATTAGGATACAACTTTGAATATCAGTATACAGGATTTTGATCCACTGAGTATAATTTTTTTCAAAGGCAAAATTATGAAGAGCATTTATTAAAAATTTGTGCTCCAATTTATCAAAGGCCTTTTTGAAATCTAAAAATAGTTAATAAGCTTGTTGCTTTTTGAGAATAATATGTTATATTGTATCTATAATTGTCCTTATATTATGTCCAATAAATTTTCCCTGGAGGTAACAATCTTGATCAGTGGAAATTATTTCTGGCAATACTTTTTGAAGTCTAGAGGCAAGGATGTGTGCGATTATCTTATAATCTGTATTTAACAAGATTGCTTATACCACAAGAAAACCATATCCCAAGTGACATGACTTCATTGCTCCCCACGGTAGACTAAATAAATTTGTTAATAAAATAAGTATATTTTGTGTCAGTGAAGAGTGAGTCAAGACTTTAAATCTCTGCCTTATATTCACAGATTAATAGTTGTGAATATTTCGATCTGATTCTGTCAGTTCTCATCAGAGGCTGTGAGTGGGGTTGGGGGGATCACCTGAAGTACAAAAGTGAGATCCTCTCTGATCCTGAGGATCAGATCCGGTGTCCGGCGGATCGGATCAGATTTTTTGTATCTGATTGAAAAAATGTAATTTTACATAAAAAAGTGACCAAATATCTTTTTGTGTGAAATTTAGTTCATATTATTAGTGAATTATTGTGTTGTACTTACTATAGAGATTATTATTGTAAATCTTCTATTCAGGGCCTGGCTAGTGGCCAGAAACATTAATTCAACATTCATATTACATTGAATATGCTGGTGATATGTAATAAATAATACAACTTATTGAATTGTTTTATTCTTGTGTTTGGTCTAATATACTCATGTCAAAAGATATATTTGTCATGAATATACATGCCTGAAAATCCTTTTTCCCAGTGAGAGTGGAGTTGCACTCTCAAAAGCATTGTCTCAAAATGTGTATTATGAGGGCTGAAAATGGATCTATTTCAGTCACCTCTTGCAATACCCGTCCAGATTGGGAGGATAAGGGGGTGAATATACCAAGATCAGTCTTGTGGCACTGAATTAGATCTCACAACCCAATTGTAATGATTTTTGTGAATGAAAGTAAATGGTGAATATTCATACTTATTCACCCATAATTCGCACTTTCGTTATATTATATAAACCGGAATAATTGTCGGTAAAAATAATAATATAATGAAAAGTTGGGTGGCAATCCAACATAAATTGTGGATGCCTAGAGTTTGATTATATACAAAAATGTTAACAATAATATATATTGGAGACAAAAAAGCCCAAATTATTTTGTGTGAGCTCTTATAATGGATGTCTGTGAGAGTTATTTTATATCAAAAATAACAGTGCTTCACAACCAAAATCTTTTAATGCAAGTTTAGTAGTGGTAAATATTTAATCAATTTTAAATATCAACATTATATGTACATTTAAGTCAAATAAAATAGTAAAAATAATGATAATAACTATTTATAAAGTTCAAGACTATTCTGTAGTCATGAGTCCGTTATTTACATCAATATGCCGGTAAATAATCCGTGAATTAAATATAAATAAACTATATGTTCATTTATAAGTCCAACCTTTCAATCACTGGTATGTGGTGGTGTGATGTTCTGACACAAATTGTTCATGTATTCCAATTATTTTTTGTCACACAAAAATCAACTCTGCACTAGTGAAAATGCTATCTTCACAGCTTTTGAATTTAAAGTCAAGATTGTAACTTAGTGACCTTATATGTTACTAAGTAATTTTTACGTAAATAGCAATGATCACAGGATGATGTCATGAGTCATTCTGCGTCATTTGTGACGTGAATAGGTCACTGACTAATTATGATGGGTTTTTGTGCCCTTTGGTGAGGTGCCCAATATATAACAAAATAAACAGGGAGACACCTGGGTTAGGGGTGCAATAAGAGGGCATAAACTCACACAAATATGTTGATACCCGTTGGATGAAGGGTGGGGAAGGCCTAGATGTAGAATAGTTCCTGTCTTTTACGTTTAGTGGAAGAATCTGGGTTGTTTTCCTCCCCCATCCATTGCACAATGCTGAACTCCATTTTCCTGACACTATGCTTGGGTTGTGTAAAGTGTCTAGAGACAGGGGTGGAATTTAGATCATTGAATTTTTGAACACTTCTGTAGTGTTCATACATTCTCTGTCTAATTGGTCTTTTGGTCTCTCCTATGTATTGGAGACCACATTCAGTGCAATTAATGATGTATATCACATTACTTAATTCACATGTGTATCTATGCCTTGGTGGTAGGTTAATACATTTGAAGGTCTTTTTAGTGTGGAAACTAGTTATGTGGTCCACTTTGGTCAGTTTGGGACAATATGTACATTTTCCCAGTCTAGTACATACTGTATTGAAAGCTAATTTTTGTTTAGTTTCAGTAGCTGGTGGGAATGTGACAGTGGCTCTTGTAAGCATATCTTTGAGATTTGGTAATCTCTTATACCCTATGAGGGGTTTGTCCTTGAAGATTTTTTTGAGTTCATCAGTGTTCTGGATTATGTTCCAGTTGTCTCTGATGAGGGGTTTGATGGGTGGATTCCTGGGGTTAAATTGAGTCACCATGACTGGTGTGTCTATGGTTTCTCTTGGGTTGTCCTCCAGTAGGTCTGACTGTTTAAACTGATTGGCTCTATTGAAATGTTTTTTGAGGCTGCTTGCTGGGTAACCTCTTTTAAGATAATAGCCCTATACAACAAACCCACAGACACCCACCTGTATTTAGAATACAGTTCAGCCCATCCCAGCACTGTACTGGAAAAGGGACCTTATGGACAATACCTAAGGTTACGCAGAATATGCACATTG
The DNA here is from genome assembly GCA_964017235.1 of Sabellastarte sp. h YS-2021. Classification (NCBI taxonomy): domain Eukaryota; kingdom Metazoa; phylum Annelida; class Polychaeta; order Sabellida; family Sabellidae; genus Sabellastarte; species Sabellastarte sp. h YS-2021. Next base: position 30,300,149 of record OZ024938.1, read on the forward strand.
GACAAAGACTTCAAAACCAATGCCTTTAAACTAACTGGCTATTATCTTAAAAGAGGTTACCCAGCAAGCAGCCTCAAAAAACATTTCAATAGAGCCAATCAGTTTAAACAGTCAGACCTACTGGAGGACAACCCAAGAGAAACCATAGACACACCAGTCATGGTGACTCAATTTAACCCCAGGAATCCACCCATCAAACCCCTCATCAGAGACAACTGGAACATAATCCAGAACACTGATGAACTCAAAAAAATCTTCAAGGACAAACCACTCATAGGGTATAAGAGATTACCAAATCTCAAAGATATGCTTACAAGAGCCACTGTCACATTCCCACCAGCTACTGAAACTAAACAAAAATTAGCTTTCAATACAGTATGTACTAGACTGGGAAAATGTACATATTGTCCCAAACTGACCAAAGTGGACCACATAACTAGTTTCCACACTAAAAAGACCTTCAAATGTATTAACCTACCACCAAGGCATAGATACACATGTGAATTAAGTAATGTGATATACATCATTAATTGCACTGAATGTGGTCTCCAATACATAGGAGAGACCAAAAGACCAATTAGACAGAGAATGTATGAACACTACAGAAGTGTTCAAAAATTCAATGATCTAAATTCCACCCCTGTCTCTAGACACTTTACACAACCCAAGCATAGTGTCAGGAAAATGGAGTTCAGCATTGTGCAATGGATGGGGGAGGAAAACAACCCAGATTCTTCCACTAAACGTAAAAGACAGGAACTATTCTACATCTGGGCCTTCCCCACCCTTCATCCAATGGGTATCAACATATTTGTGTGAGTTTATGCCCTCTTATTGCACCCCTAACCCAGGTGTCTCCCTGTTTATTTTGTTAAATAAATTTGTTTGTGGTTTACAACATTTTTCCCAATAGGCAACACAACTCTTTGCTATTGTTTAGCTTTAAGCAAGACTTATTACATTCTTCATCTGAAACCATTTTATTATTTATTTCAATAAATTTATTCAAACAGATGTATTCTTGGAAAACTTCATTAGCTGAGTTCGGTTCTTCATTAATGGTTCTTCTGTAGACCAAATAGTTGAACCAATTCTTTGTGACAGTTTTTTCCCAATAGGCAACACAACTCTTTTGCTATTGTTTAGCTTTAAGCAAGACTTATTACATTCTTTATCTGAAACCATTTTATTATTTATTTCAATAAATTTATTTAAACAGATGTATTCTTGCAAAACTTCATTAGCTGAGTTTGGTTCTTTGTTAAGGTATGATCTTACAATGTCCCATTTTGTATTTTTATCATGAATATTATTGTATTTAGTGTTCCAATACGTACATTTTTCCCTCAGCATTTCAATGTCTTACAATGTCCCATTTTGCATTTCTATCATGAATATTATTGCATTTAGTGTTCTAATACGTAAATTTTTCCCTCACCATTTCAATGTATTCGTTGTTTTGTAGTAGTGCTGCATTAAATTTCCACAGGCCTTAAGGAATGCATGTTTGTTAAATCTTTGTCCTTTTTTTGAAATAAGTTTTAGGATTCCTCTCCATTGTTCTGTACTAAGAATTTTATTTTGAAAAGAATAATTAATACTATCATATAGGTAATCCTTAATATTTTCAAAGAAAAACTGATAAAACTCAGCAGCTACACCAATTTTTTACTGCCTATTTTATTTCTTCACTAGATATTGACTCCTCACAGAAAGTTACACTATTGTAAATTATTTTTGGAATATTACTATTCAAAAAAGCCCATAGTTCCTTGAGTCAAGTTTATTATTTTATGAATATAGGTCACTGTAGAAACATTTTAACATGTTTAAGATTTCAGTGTCTAATTTTATTTCCTTTCCATTTTCTACCAAGCGACTTATGGTAGTTAACTTACCATTTTGTTTTTCTAAATTAAGAAAGAAAGCAGTGCATCTTTTACTGTCTGCTACCCAGTCTACTTTTACTCTAAGTTTGACACCTTGTGCTTTTGCACTATTTATGATTTTAATTGATTATGAATATTTTTATATTCTGATAGTAGACTTTCAGAGATTTACCATTACACGTTGTTATTGCTCATATAGTTCATTTTCTAAATCTTTATTTTGTTTCGCTATCTTTTTACCAAACTTCTTTGTTTCAATGCAAATTAACGATCTTACAATGTCCTATTTTGTAATTTTATCATGAATATTATTTATTTAGTGTTCCAATATGTAAATTTTTCCCTCAGCATTTCAATGTATTCATTGTTTTGTAGTAGTGCTGCATTAAATTTCCACAGGCCGGGTCCTTTTTTTGCATTCAGATTACTTAAAAGAGTTAAGGAGATAAGGCTATGAGATAAGATTTAATTGATGGTTTGATTTTGCATTCTATTACATTGTAGGTTAATGTTACTGAAATTATCCAATAATCAAGTCTAGCTTGTGTTAAAGGATTATTCCGATGCCAGGCATAATGATGGCTATTTGGATTTTTAGTACGCCATATGTCTTTCGCTTAATATATGTCTAATAAAGGATTTATATATAGGTTCAGATCTCCACCTATAATGCATGCTTCTGGACTGTTATTAGTTAAATCTATTTCAAATTTTGAAATTGCGGTTAACTGATCAGCTTGTTTTTCTTTTGTTCGGAAGTATACGAATATGAATTCTTTAGTTAATATGTCACCAAATTGTCGTTAAGTTTTGGTTAGTTTGCTATTTTATGAATGCTAAACATGTCTGTGCTAATCAGCTGTTGAATTTCCCAGTGTTAATCTTTTGCTGACCATGTTTATGTGAAATATTTGCTGAACTTGTCAGTGCTAATCATTCGCTGAACTTGTCTGTGTTAATCATTTACAGAACTCGTGAGTATTAAGCATTTGTTGAACATGTCAGTGTTAATCATTTGCTGAACACATTAGTGTTAATATTTAGCTGATCTTGCAGTGCTAATTATTTGACAAACATGTTTGTGCTAACCCTTTGCTGAACGTTTCAGTGTTACTTTCTGCCTGACCTTGTCAGGGTTAAACATTTGCTGAACTTGTCTGTTTTAACTATTTGTTGAACTTGTCAATGTTAATCTTTGCCTGAACTTGTCTGTGTTAATCATGTGCAGAAATTGTCAGTACTAACCTTTTGCTGACCATGTCAGTGGTAATCAGTTGCTGAAAACATCAGTGTTGATATTTTGCTCAACTTCTCAATGGTAAACATTTCCTAAAAATGTCTGTGTTAACCAGTTGCTGAATTTTCCAGTATTAATCTTCTGCATGCCATGTCAGTGTTATCACTTGCTGAACTTGTCCGAGTCAACAATTTGCTGAACTGTTCAGTGTTAATCATTTGCTGAACTTGTCTGTGTTAACCATATTCTAATTGTATTCTTGAAAAAGAATTAATGTGTACAAAAGTCAGATCTTCTAGCAATACAAATATCATTAAATATGTTATATGTAAGCAGTGATATCCTTTTGAATACAATAAGTCTTATTAGCAAGCATCGCTGACATACTGTGGGTTATTGTAAAATACTATATTTCTTTCAAGTTTATCGTAATGTGGTTCCCAATCGAGGAACGATTATGTCACTCTTCTTATACCTCTTCTTAAACCTGCTCTGTTTTCATGTTTCTTCAAAATACTAGTGATACAGTAAACATTTCTTTCAAGTGTTTTAAAATGGTTAGTTTAACAATGAACTGATCATACTACTGATCACATGATACTGATTTGATAGACAAAACTTTGTAACTAAAGAAAGGAGATTTCAGCAATATACTGTAATGTGTCTCCTTCAAGATCTAGTTTTGACATGACAAAGTGTTTTCATATTTTTTTCACTATTATGAAAATATCGCATTCCCATCAACCTCCCTGTAAAAAAAAAAATTTTAAAGTTTTGATGTTAAATGGCCTGTAAATACAATATAATTGTTCTTATGTGTTTTGTTCTAATGTGTACAAGGGTATCAGAATACATGTTTTTTCATACAGTTGCATGTTTATGAGAAGTAACGCTATTTTTGTTGCTAGTATATATAAACTATTTGACCTTTTTTGTATACTTAAAAATGTGTTCAGATTTAATAATCCTAATCAAAATCAGTTATTTACTTTTAGAGTGAACTCAAGCAAGTATTTCAATGATGTCTAGCGAAGTTGGTGTGTTGTCAGCAAATTGTCAAGGCTTACGAGACAAAAACAAATGTCATGACCTTTTAAACTACCTTGAAAATTTAAATGCATCACTGGACTGATTGCGACACTAAATACTTAAAAATTATTTGGAAAGGAGATGGCATTATAGCAGGATCAAAAACAAACACAATAGGAGTTGCAATCCTTCTGAAAAAAATTTTAATACCAAATAATAGAATTATTTACCAATACTATTCTCAACCTTATTTTCCTAGATATAAATATCAGTCACATAAAATTAAAACTTATTAACTTCATTTTAGAATAAAATCAATGATATTATTGAATCTAACAAACAGGATTACATTGTAATCTGTGGTGATTTTAACCTTGTAATGGATCCAAATCTTGTTTGCCACAACTATAAACAGTTAAATAACCCAAAATTGATAATGAAAAATTAGCATATTCAGTTATGGTTTACAATCCTATTAATATTGCTTCTATTCCTAATTCTGAGCTGCAGTTTACTATAGCTAATGACACCTTTCTCGAAATTTTGTTACTCAAAATTAGAGGAGAAACAATAAAATTTAAAACTGATATTGAAGATTTAGAGAAAAATTGCTTCCCAGGTAGCATTGAAAAACTTTATGATAAAAAGCAAGAATTGCAAAACATTAGAGAAAACAAAATCCAGGCAATAAAGATACGCTCGAAGGCAAATTGGCTAAAGGATGGTGAGAAACCTTCTAAGAATTTAACATCACTAGAAAATAGAAACTGTATAGAGAAAACCATAAAACGTTTAGAAAAACAAGATGGCCAAATCTTAACTGAACAAGATAGCATACTAAACGAAGTAAAAAAAATTTATGAGCATTTGTTTGCTAAATCAACAGAAATAAGTCATCGAAAATTGGCCAACGTACTGGAAAATTCTACATACCCAAGACTAAATACAGTGAAGTCCGATCGATTAGAATATGAGTTATCATAGCCTGAAATTTAAAAAGGCCTTCAGAATATGAAAAACGGTAATCTCCCAGGCATAGATGGATTTCCTGTGGAATTCTTTAAAGTGTTTTGGAACAAAAGATTTTGTCTTACAAGCATACAACTGGTCCTATAAAACGGGGAACATGACAATCACCTTGCGAATATGTGCCATGTTGTGTATTCCAAAAGGAAATAAATGTAGAACGCTGTTGAAAAATTGCCGGGCCATTTCACTACTCTTTGTTGTATACAAAATCATATCTTCAGCCATTGCTAATAGAATTAAAATTGTTTTAGATAATTTAGTATCTGAAACTCAAACAGGATTTGTGGCTGGAAGATTTATTGGTGAAAATTATCACCTAATCTATGACATTCTTCATTACACCGAGAAAGAAAAATATCCCGGGACTTCTTATGCTTATAGATTTTGAGAAGACCTTTGACTCTATATCATGGGAGTTTCTCTATGGAACATTAAAACTGTTGGGCTTTAGACCCAAAATGATTAAATGGATTACACTATTCAACACTAATATTATTGTCTATGTCCTGCAATGTGGTTTCTTTTCACAGCCTTTTTCTATTAACCGTGGTTGCAGACAAGGGGATCTTATCTCCTCCTACTTGTTTATTCTTGGTGCACAAATATTACAGATATTGATCTCTGAAAATCAAACAATAAATGGAATCAAAATAAATGAAAAAGAAATTAAATTGTCTCAATTTGCTGATGACACTACACTCATATTAGATGGCACTACGAGTTCACTCCAAGCAACATTAAACACTTTAGAAATATTTGGTACATTCTCAGGTTTAAGGATGAATACAAAAAACTCAGATAGTCTGGATAGGTAAGAAAAAGCACTGTAAAGATAAATTAAATGTTACTAAAAGTCTGGTATGGGGAAAAGATAATTCAATCTCTTGGGAATTAATTTTCAGTTGATTTAGACTTAATAATAAACCTAAATTATGATCCAATACTTGATGATATTAGCAAATCCCTAAATGTATGGAAGAAAAGATTTCTTACACCTCTGGGTAAAATCACTGATAAAAACTCTTATTTATCTAAGTTAAATCATTTGTTTATGTCCATCCTGAATCCTGATCAAAGTCTACTTTTTTCACATTTATATGGGATGACAAACCGGACAAAATAAGCAGGAAACATTGTGTAGTCACTATATGAGAGGAGGACTCAGTATGATTGATTTACAGAACTTCATATGTAGTCTAAAATCCACCTGGATACGACGTTTGCTAAAGCAAAAATACTCTCCATAGTGTGAGCTATGACTTTATAATCTAATAGACTATGAGAAATGTTTTAATCTGCACTCTCTGTGGCATAAAACCTTAGCAAGAAACATCACCAACAACTTTTGGAAGAGTACTTTACTATCATGGGCCAAAGTAATAGATAGCATTTCTATAGACCAAAATGATCAAGTACTCAATAGTCCACTTTGGTATAATCCATTCATCTCAAAAGTCCCCTTATTTATCAAGATTGGTACAGTAAGGGTGTAATATTTATTGCTGACCTATTTTGTGAACTTAAATTACTCTCTTTAGAAGACCTGACAAGAACTTTAAAAACAAAGACTAATTTTCTGGATTATCACCGTGTACAAGCTCGTTTGAAAATTTTTTAGTATACATCTACAAGATCTAGTTGACAAAATTCAAAAAAGGAAGTAAAGATTTCTACAGGTTACTCACAAATACAAGTCAACTTCATACTTTCTCTTATAAAACAAAGTGGGAAGCAGTAGTTGATGACAAATTGGAAGATGAGGATTGGAAAACAATCTATAAACATTGTCTTAAAGTTATTCAAGATAATAAGATAATTTGGTTGCAATATAGGATTATAAATCATATTTTGGGAACAAAAAGTCTCTTGTTTAAGATTAAAAAAATCAACCAATAACTTGTGTTGCTTCTGTACCAATACATCTGAGACAATATCCCATGTATTTATCCAGGGCTCTATTCTGCATGAATTCTGGCAAAAAAATCAAGCAGTGGGTTCAAGAATGTGTAGATTTATCGTTTAGTCTTAATGTTAAAACAGTGCTCCTGGGACTTGTCGATAAAAAACAACTTTGGATCATATTCTTGTTAGCTAAACTGTACATCTACAAAGCATTGGTGAATAACACTCCTCTCACTTTCACTGCATTTCAAAAAGTTTTCAAACAAAAATATGAGGAACAACAATATCTGGCAATTATCTCCCTTACTGAGCAAAAATTTAGGAACAGTTGGAGTTTGCTTTCTCTTCTTGCCCAGAACACCTGAGTAATATCTAGTTGGTCTTTTTAACAATTTGATACTAATGTGCCACAACAGGAGAATGTTTGAATTTAATAGCTACTAAAATGCTTTCTACTTCCCTTTCTTATTCTTGTGATGGTGTAAGAACTATAAACTGTATGGACAATGATGTGCTTCTGGTAAAATGTTCTATTTCTGTGCCCTTTGTATGTCAATAAAAAGATAAATAAAAAAATTATGAATGCTTTGATTTACAGGCCCCAGTTCTGTCAATATGTTGCTACAGGCCCCAGTTCTGTCAATATGTTGCTCAAGAAACTGTAACTTCTCAAGTATGTACTTTTCTTGGTCAGTCCAGCTCCCTTAGTCCATCCCTAGATTTGTGGTCGATCAAACCTGCCAAATCTAGTTTGAACACCCATACACCAGACTTGCAGCTCTTGCAACTGTAGCAATAAAAGCAGACATCAACAGGGACAGTTTTTTATAGTATTCAAGAAATACATGATTACATGGTACATATATTTTAACCATTCACACAATTGTTACCTCTGTAGCAACCTACAGTTGCAGGAAGGTCTAGAATTAGGAAAAGTCACCAATTATTACTACACCCTCTTACAATGACTGATATGCTGGGGATGTACCTTTGCTTGGTACTGAATTGCTACAATTCATGGTAGTGTCAACATTTACCATGGAAAATAGCTGATAGGCTCAGATAATTAACTAAAAATTGAAGTGTGATAAGACACTATATAAGTGCACACTGTTATATGTGATGATATGTCTTACACAATGTTTATGTGTTTATATATTGTGTTTCGAAAGTGATTGGGCAAACTTTCGCATCAGAGGCTGGTTTTCTAATGAGCAACTCCTCCCTGAGGTACTAGAAATAGGTGCAAAAGCACGGTGAATTAGGTGACAAAAATACACCTGTACATGTGCACAGGTGCAATGCACTTTATCCACTTTATGTGTTTATATGGTAAGTAAAGCTTTTTGGGAGTACCTTTGTAAGTCATATTTGGAATTTTTGATATTTTTAAGTATGTGAGGTTTTTACAGGCAATTCATTATTCATATAACATTCAAATCCATTGCCTCTTAAATGACTTAAGAAGGTTAGGTACAGGTTGCCTGGTTGGTAAGTCTACAAAAGGTTGCTGTTTAATAGGTAAGTATCTAGTTATTATAGTTCATATAGTTGTGGGCCATTATTGCATGTTTTAGTTACATCTTATATTGCAGGCATATGACCACTAGATTCAAGTTATCAATTATATAATTAGATATAATTATAGTTAGGCATTGATTCTACCTAGGCACTGAATTAGTCTTTTTATAGCCTAAGAGTGCCATTATATAATTGGGTAGGACAAAGGGGGCACCTGGGTAATGGGTGCTGTGAGAGGGCATAGCTTCAGACAAACATGTTGATGCCTGCTGGGTGGAGTGTGGGGAATGCCCAAATATAGTATAATTGTTGGCGCCTGCGCCTGGTTGTGGCATTTGGGCTGGTTGGATCCCCCATCCATTGCAAGATGCTTAATTCCATATTTTTCACAGAATGATTTTTCTGTGTGAAATGCCTTGAGACTGGAGTGGCCTTTTCGGCTTGGAATCTCTGAACACTACTGTAGTGTTCATACATCCTATTTCTGATTGGCCTTTTGGTTGCTCCTATATATTGGAGATCACACTGGTTGCAATTTATCATGTAAATTACATTAGATAGCTCACATGTAATTTTGTGCTTGGGTGGAAGTGCTTGACATTTAAATATCCTTTTGCTGTGGAAACTGGTGATTTGCTCCACTTTCTTGATCTTAGTGCAGTAGGTGCATTTCCCTAATCTGGTGCACTGGTCAATATGTCCTTGAGATTTGGTAGTCTTCTGTATCCAACTAAAGGTTTGTCCTTGAAGATCTGAGTGATTCTTCTGTGTTTTGGATAATGTTCCAATTAGTCCTCACCAGGGAACCAATGGGTGGATTGGTGGGGTTAAATTGAGTGACCATAACAGGTATATCATTTTGTGGGCGTGGGACAGTGTCAAGTAATTCATCTTGGGTGAATTTCCTTGCCCTGTGGTAATGTTTCTTTAAGGACTTAAAAGGATACCCTTTTTTTAGATAGTATCCAGTGAGTTTTTTGGCATTAACCTCAAAATCAAGGTCCAGACTGCAAATCCTCCTTAGCCTTAGGTATTGTCCATAAGGTCCCTTAGTAAGGATACTATTAGGATGTGCTGAGGAGTGTTCCAGATACAGGCGGGTATCTGTGGGTTTGTTGTATAGGGTTGTGATGAGTGTCCTATTTTCACCAAATTTGACTGTAGTGTCAAGGAAGTCAATTTGAGTGTAGCTCATTTCATGAGTGAACTTAATAGTCTCGTGTAGAGAGTTAAGGTATTCAATGAATTTGTTCAGAGAGTCCTCCCCATGAGTCCAAATCATGAAAATATCATCAATGAATCTTTTCCATGTTAGTGGTTTTAGTGGATAACCATCTAAGGCTTTGGTTTCAAATCTGTCCATGAACAGGTTGGCATAGTTGGGGGCTAAGGATGTGCCCATGGCTGTGCCACCTGTTTGAAGATAATGGTCACCATTAAAAGTGAAATTCATACTGTGAAGAACAAGTTTGAGTAGATCAAGTATGAAATTGGCGATTGGTCCTTTAGAGGGGTCTTGCCTCAGTTTAGCTGCTACAGCTAATATCCCCTCATTGTTGGGGATGTTAGTGTACAGAGAAGAAACATCTAAGGTGCATAGTATAGCACCTTCAGGAATTGAACCTAAGGATTTGATTTTCTTAATAAAATCCTGAGTATCTCTTATGTAGGATTTAGTATGAGGGACATATTCTTTGATATGTTCATCCACTAATTTACTGATTCTGCTAGTTGGGTGGTTGACCGAACTGCAGATAGGTCTGCCTGGGACACCTTTTTTGTGGATTTTTGGTAACATATAAAACCTGGCTTCAGTACAGTTGTCTGGGTTAAGGTGTTCAAAATTCTTTTCAGTGATGAGACCTTTGTGTCTCATCTCTGTTAAGGTTTTGGTGACATTGTCGGCTACTGTGTCAGTTGGGTCATTGGGTAATTTGGTATAATACTTGATGTCGCTCAACTGTCTATAGCCTTCTCTGAGATAGTCAGTGGTGTTCATAACCACTACTGCTGAACCTTTATCTCCCTTTTTGATGATAATTTCTGGATTATTAGCTAACTGTTTCAGGCCAAGTCTCTGTTCTTTGGACAGGTTAGCCTTGGGTTATATTTGGTTTTACTGTTTAATAGCCCTAGTTTAAAAGACCTTTGGAAGATATGAAGAGACTGATGGACTCTATTGGGCTTCCAGGTGCTTTTATTAACAAATCCCTTATGTAAATTTTTATAAGGGTCAATTTCTTGGTCCAAGTTGCTGGCCATGAAATTAATCAGATCTAGTTCATTTTCTGATAGGTGGTCAAACATTTGGTTATCATTATAGAAGTGGAATTTCAGGCATAGCCTTCTGTGGAATTCCTTAAAATCCATCCAAATGAGGGATTTATTTGGTGGGCCAGGTGTTGGGCAAAAAGTTAATCCCTTTTCTAAAGCTGAAACTTGGGCTTTAGTCAGTGTGGTGTCAGACAAGTTAATGACGGTGTGACCAATATAACTATCCATACTTTTCCCTTTAGGGAGGATTCCAGGTGGAGCAATGGTAGCTTCCTCCTTAATCCGCTTGAGGATATTGTCCATGTCAGGAGTTGCCATCATTTTAAAAAAATGTGGAACATAGTTGATGGGTCTGTGACTCTGAGGTAAGATTTACCTATCCACTTGGATCCGCTATTTCAGGAGGATAATCCATTATTTGTCTTCCTTAAGGGGATCTAGGGGATTAGGGATAGACCAGAGAAGGATAGATTAGGATAGATTATAGACCAAGTATAGAAAACACAAAATAAACTGAAAATGTATAGTTTATATTTTAATAAGAATTATACAGTTTAAAAGACTAGTGAAATGATAATGTTCATTTTCTACTTTGAATAAGTTTATTCAGTCCAGTTAACAGCATTTTGAGCTGTCTGTCTTGGTTTCTGTTGGGCGGTCTTCTCTGGTTGTTGTTTCTCTTGACCTGTTTTGACCGAGGGACTTGTTTCTGGGGACCAGTTTTAAGCTTCTTCTGGAGTGAGGAGGGTGCTGCTGACTTGAATTTATATAATTGGGCTTGTTGGGTGGCTGGCATTTGTGCTCCCTGAGTGCATTATTAGAGTGTCATTTATTTGACAGCTTAAATGTAGTTACAATCATAGAACACAAGTAAAACACCATGTATTTTTATTTATTCATGGTACAAAATTTTATTCAAACACAATTTATAAAAGGTATATGGATATAATACTCTTTAGATTCATGTAGATATTTGGTTATAGTTATTATTTATCGATGTAATAATAAAAGTCAGTGTGATTATATTATATATTTGTATTTACAAATATATTGATAAATAGTACAAACAGGATTAAAAGCTGTTTTAATTGTTAATGCATAATGTCTAACTTATTGGTTGACATCTGGTTTGGAGATCAACAACTTTGACCTTCTGCATGTTGGTACATATAGGTTTGGCCTAGTTGTTTTTCTTGTGCACATTAGCTCAAGCAAATCCTATTTGTTCAACTCTGCTGATTCTGAAATACCCTCTAACTGGGACCTGGTTTGGTCAGAGTGTCAACTTCCATGGTTTTGTTAGTGTGGGTAGCGACTTTAGATGGTCCTGGTTTGCACAGAATACACTGAGCTGCCGTTGATTTTGCCACTGGTTTGGGGGTATTTGATTCCTCAAACAAAGAAGCAATTCACTCCATGGGTATTTGATTCTGCACTTTGGGGATTGACTAAAGGCACCAGGGGTGGGTCTGGTGTCTAGCTCTGACTCTGGGGGTTCGCTAGATTAGAAGGGGCCTGGTCTTTGGCTTGGCTTCTTTTACTGTATCCAGGCAGACTAGATAATAATCCAATTTGGGTGGTTGGTGTGCTTGGTCAGTCTAATCTTGGTTTGCAATAGACTATATCACTGCCAATTGCATCTATGAATATTTTAAGACTCTCTTAAAAGCTGGCTATGGTTAACCCATCCTGAAAATTTATAACTTCGTCAGATGGCAGAAATATTAGTGGTTCTATATTCGTGGCCTTATCCACCATGTTTAAGCATGAGATGGTTGTGTTTACTTCTCTTGACATTTTACTACACAAAATGGCACTTTCTAGTTTCTTTGAGTCTGATAATGTTATGTCATTATCATCCTCAGGGTCACTTACAGTTAAGCCCATATATACATTTGTAATATCACTAGATGGTGTGTTACTGTCAGTGTTAATTCTGAGTGTGGGTGCACTGGGAGTCAAAGGGAGCTCAGTGGTGACTGGGGCTAGGTTGGTTCTCCTGGTTATCTTTGTCCTGTTCAAGACATTTCTCTGTGTGCCTGACTAGGTCTTATTTGCTTATGTACACTTTGTTGTAGTTAATACAATTATATCTAATACCTAAATGCTGGTTGGTTTTATGTCTTTTAAGATTAGACTGCTTTGTAAAAGCTTTCTCACAAATCCCACAAATTTACTTGACTTTGAGATCCATTTTTGTATGATTTTAAATTCTTAAGGTGTTAAAATACAAAAATATACTTTATTGTTTAATATTTTTAACATTGAAAACACATAATCAATATTCTGACTAAGGTAAAAAGTGTGATTTCCAGCCTTCATCAAGGTAATAATGTACACTAGTAACCTGATTTCTGACATAATTATGTTACATGATGTCTCTTCTTACGTCATAGGTACTATTACATCACAAATAACACATAATGGGGGATTCCCTGAGTTCGAGGTTATGCTCAGGCACATTATGTGGGGTACCCTAGGGGTGTCTAATTGGTGTATTAGAGTGTAGGGATTGTTACTCTGTTAATCTAGTGTGTGTGTATACAAAACAACAAGAACAAGGGATCCCTAGAGTGTGAAGAGGGACCAAAATACACAAACAACTAGATAAATTGGTTAATGCCAATTGGGTGTATAGCTGCAATATTCCACATTCACCACTGCTCACTCCATCTGTGAGCCTGTTTGTGAGTGTTGTAGTTTGGAGTGCACCATTCCAGGATACAGAACTGCATATTCCTAACCGAATGTCCTTTTCCAGTTAAATGTTTGGAGACAGGTGTGATTCTGTTATCCTTAGGTTTTGTGACAGAGAGTTTGTGCTCATAGATTCATGCTCTAAATGCTGTCTGTCCTACATAATACATTTCATATTTTGTGCATGTGATTAGGTATACAATGTCACTTAATTCACATGATATTGTGCTAGGTATGTTTATTGGTTTGAATTTCCTACCTGTAATTTTGCAGGTGATATTATCAGTTTTTTTATAATTGGGCAGTATGTGCATTTACCCAGTCTGGTACAGTGAGTGGGTAATGTTTTTGGGACTACAATGTCTTTGGGTGGGTATGAAATTGTAGTACTAGTAAGCATGTCTCTAAGGTTTGGTAACCTTTTGAAGCCAATGATTTTTTTGTGACTGAATGTATTTGAAGAGTCACTACTATTTTTGATAATAATCCAATTGTGATGGATATATTTCTTAATTTCTGGGTTGGATGGGTTGAACTTAGTGGTCATACCTGGGACTTTGTTGGGTTCTTTAGTTTTGATCTCTAATAGTTCATCTTGTGTAATTTTGCAAGCTCTAAGCATATGTTTTTTGAGTTGTTTAAATGGGAACCCTCTATTGAAGTAATATTTTAACATGTTAATACCATTTTCAATGAAATCTTCATTTCTAGTGCATATTCTTCTTAGTCTAAGAAATTGTCCATGTGGACCTTTGGTGTGGCGTGGGCCATGAAGGGCAGAGTCATAATGAAAGTACAGGTGGGTGTCTGTTGGTTTTTCATATAGTGTTGTGTATAGGTTGTTGTCTGTGTCTACTTTGATTGTTGTGTCTAGAAAGTTGATACTAGAGCTACTGACCTCTGAAGTGAACTTCATCTTTTCATGAATGTCATTGAGGTATTTAATGAAATTATCAAGTTCTTTTCTACCATGTGGCCATCCATGTAGGGCCTTAAGTTTCGAACCTATCCATGAATAAGTTGGCATAATTTGGTGCCACTGCTGTGCCCATTTGTCTTCATTGAATGTGAAGTTCATACTATGGGGCACCAATTCTAATAATCAGAGTAGATATGGTGTTATGGGGTCCTTGTGAATAACACTCCTCTCACTTTCACTGCATTTCAAAAAGTTTTCAAACAAAAATATGAGGAACAACAATATCTGGCAATTATCTCCCTTACTGAGCAAAAATTTAGGAACAGTTGGAGTTTGCTTTCTCTTCTTGCCCAGAACACCTGAGTAATATCTAGTTGGTCTTTTTAACAATTTGATACTAATGTGCCACAACAGGAGAATGTTTGAATTTAATAGTTACCAAAACACTTTCTACTTCCCTTTCTTATTGTTGTGATGGTGTAAGAACTATAAACTGTATGGACAATGATGTGCTTCTGGTAAAGTGTTCTATTTCTGTACCCTTTGTATGTCAATAAAAAGATAAATAAAAAAATTATGAATGCTTTGATTTACAGGCCCCAGTTCTGTCAATATGTTGCTCAAGAAACTGTAACTTCTCAAGTATGTACTTTTCTTGGTCAGTCAGCTCCCTTAGTCCATCCCTAGATTTGTGGTCGATCAACCTGCCAAATCTAGTTTGAACACCCATACACCAGACTTGCAGCTCTTGCAACTGTAGCAATAAAAGCAGACATCAACAGGGACAGTTTTTTATAGTATTCAAGAAATACATGATTACATGGTACATATATTTAACCATTCACACAATTGTTACCTCTGTAGCACCTACAGTTGCAGGAAGGTCTAGAATTAGGAAAAGTCACCAATTATTACTACACCCTCTTACAATGACTGATATGCTGGGGATGTACCTTTGCTTGGTACTGAATTGCTACAATTCATGGTAGTGTCAACATTTACATGGAAAATAGCTGATAGGTCTCAGATAATTAACTAAAAATTGAAGTGTGATAAGACACTATATAAGTGCACACTGTTATATGTGATGATATGTCTTACACAATGTTTATGTGTTTATATATTGTGTTTCGAAAGTGATTGGGCAAACTTTCGCATCAGAGGCTGGTTTTCTAATGAGCAACTCCTCCCTGAGGTACTAGAAATAGGTGCAAAAGCACGGTGAATTAGGTGACAAAATACACCTGTACATGTGCACAGGTGCAATGCACTTTATCCACTTTATGTGTTTATATGGTAAGTAAAGCTTTTTGGGAGTACCTTTGTAAGTCATATTTGGAATTTTTGATATTTTTAAGTATGTGAGGTTTTTACAGGCAATTCATTATT
The DNA here is from genome assembly GCA_964017235.1 of Sabellastarte sp. h YS-2021. Taxonomy (NCBI): domain Eukaryota; kingdom Metazoa; phylum Annelida; class Polychaeta; order Sabellida; family Sabellidae; genus Sabellastarte; species Sabellastarte sp. h YS-2021. The sequence goes on from OZ024938.1 coordinate 30,316,035, forward strand.
CATATAACATTCAAATCCATTGCCTCTTAATGACTTAAGAAGGTTAGGTACAGGTTGCCTGTTGGTAAGTCTACAAAAGGTTGCTGTTTAATAGGTAAGTATCTAGTTATTATAGTTCATATAGTTGTGGGCCATTATTGCATGTTTAGTTACATCTTATATTGCAGGCATATGACCACTAGATTCAAGTTATCAATTATATAATTAGATATAATTATAGTTAGGCATTGATTCTACCTAGGCACTGAATTAGTCTTTTTATAGCCTAAGAGTGCCATTATATAATTGGGTAGGACAAAGGGGGCACCTGGGTAATGGGTGCTGTGAGAGGGCATAGCTTCAGACAAACATGTTGATGCCTGCTGGGTGGAGTGTGGGGAATGCCCAAATATAGTATAATTGTTGGCGCCTGCGCCTGGTTGTGGCATTTGGGCTGGTTGGATCCCCCATCCATTGCAAGATGCTTAATTCCATATTTTTCACAGAATGATTTTTCTGTGTGAAATGCCTTGAGACTGGAGTGGCCTTTTCGGCTTGGAATCTCTGAACACTACTGTAGTGTTCATACATCCTATTTCTGATTGGCCTTTTGGTTGCTCCTATATATTGGAGATCACACTGGTTGCAATTTATCATGTAAATTACATTAGATAGCTCACATGTAATTTTGTGCTTGGGTGGAAGTGCTTGACATTTAAATATCCTTTTGCTGTGGAAACTGGTGATTTGCTCCACTTTCTTGATCTTAGTGCAGTAGGTGCATTTCCCTAATCTGGTGCACTGGTCAATATGTCCTTGAGATTTGGTAGTCTTCTGTATCCAACTAAAGGTTTGTCCTTGAAGATCTGAGTGATTCTTCTGTGTTTTGGATAATGTTCCAATTAGTCCTCACCAGGGAACCAATGGGTGGATTGGTGGGGTTAAATTGAGTGACCATAACAGGTATATCATTTTGTGGGCGTGGGACAGTGTCAAGTAATTCATCTTGGGTGAATTTCCTTGCCCTGTGGTAATGTTTCTTTAAGGACTTAAAAGGATACCCTTTTTTTAGATAGTATCCAGTGAGTTTTTTGGCATTAACCTCAAAATCAAGGTCCAGACTGCAAATCCTCCTTAGCCTTAGGTATTGTCCATAAGGTCCCTTAGTAAGGATACTATTAGGATGTGCTGAGGAGTGTTCCAGATACAGGCGGGTATCTGTGGGTTTGTTGTATAGGGTTGTGATGAGTGTCCTATTTTCACCAAATTTGACTGTAGTGTCAAGGAAGTCAATTTGAGTGTAGCTCATTTCATGAGTGAACTTAATAGTCTCGTGTAGAGAGTTAAGGTATTCAATGAATTTGTTCAGAGAGTCCTCCCCATGAGTCCAAATCATGAAAATATCATCAATGAATCTTTTCCATGTTAGTGGTTTTAGTGGATAACCATCTAAGGCTTTGGTTTCAAATCTGTCCATGAACAGGTTGGCATAGTTGGGGGCTAAGGATGTGCCCATGGCTGTGCCACCTGTTTGAAGATAATGGTCACCATTAAAAGTGAAATTCATACTGTGAAGAACAAGTTTGAGTAGATCAAGTATGAAATTGGCGATTGGTCCTTTAGAGGGGTCTTGCCTCAGTTTAGCTGCTACAGCTAATATCCCCTCATTGTTGGGGATGTTAGTGTACAGAGAAGAAACATCTAAGGTGCATAGTATAGCACCTTCAGGAATTGAACCTAAGGATTTGATTTTCTTAATAAAATCCTGAGTATCTCTTATGTAGGATTTAGTATGAGGGACATATTCTTTGATATGTTCATCCACTAATTTACTGATTCTGCTAGTTGGGTGGTTGACCGAACTGCAGATAGGTCTGCCTGGGACACCTTTTTTGTGGATTTTTGGTAACATATAAAACCTGGCTTCAGTACAGTTGTCTGGGTTAAGGTGTTCAAAATTCTTTTCAGTGATGAGACCTTTGTGTCTCATCTCTGTTAAGGTTTTGGTGACATTGTCAGCTACTGTGTCAGTTGGGTCATTGGGTAATTTGGTATAATACTTGATGTCGCTCAACTGTCTATAGCCTTCTCTGAGATAGTCAGTGGTGTTCATAACCACTACTGCTGAACCTTTATCTCCCTTTTTGATGATAATTTCTGGATTATTAGCTAACTGTTTCAGGCCAAGTCTCTGTTCTTTGGACAGGTTAGCCTTGGGTTATATTTGGTTTTACTGTTTAATAGCCCTAGTTTAAAAGACCTTTGGAAGATATGAAGAGACTGATGGACTCTATTGGGCTTCCAGGTGCTTTTATTAACAAATCCCTTATGTAAATTTTTATAAGGGTCAATTTCTTGGTCCAAGTTGCTGGCCATGAAATTAATCAGATCTAGTTCATTTTCTGATAGGTGGTCAAACATTTGGTTATCATTATAGAAGTGGAATTTCAGGCATAGCCTTCTGTGGAATTCCTTAAAATCCATCCAAATGAGGGATTTATTTGGTGGGCCAGGTGTTGGGCAAAAAGTTAATCCCTTTTCTAAAGCTGAAACTTGGGCTTTAGTCAGTGTGGTGTCAGACAAGTTAATGACGGTGTGACCAATATAACTATCCATACTTTTCCCTTTAGGGAGGATTCCAGGTGGAGCAATGGTAGCTTCCTCCTTAATCCGCTTGAGGATATTGTCCATGTCAGGAGTTGCCATCATTTTAAAAAAATGTGGAACATAGTTGATGGGTCTGTGACTCTGAGGTAAGATTTACCTATCCACTTGGATCCGCTATTTCAGGAGGATAATCCATTATTTGTCTTCCTTAAGGGGATCTAGGGGATTAGGGATAGACCAGAGAAGGATAGATTAGGATAGATTATAGACCAAGTATAGAAAACACAAAATAAACTGAAAATGTATAGTTTATATTTTAATAAGAATTATACAGTTTAAAAGACTAGTGAAATGATAATGTTCATTTTCTACTTTGAATAAGTTTATTCAGTCCAGTTAACAGCATTTTGAGCTGTCTGTCTTGGTTTCTGTTGGGCGGTCTTCTCTGGTTGTTGTTTCTCTTGACCTGTTTTGACCGAGGGACTTGTTTCTGGGGACCAGTTTTAAGCTTCTTCTGGAGTGAGGAGGGTGCTGCTGACTTGAATTTATATAATTGGGCTTGTTGGGTGGCTGGCATTTGTGCTCCCTGAGTGCATTATTAGAGTGTCATTTATTTGACAGCTTAAATGTAGTTACAATCATAGAACACAAGTAAAACACCATGTATTTTTATTTATTCATGGTACAAAATTTTATTCAAACACAATTTATAAAAGGTATATGGATATAATACTCTTTAGATTCATGTAGATATTTGGTTATAGTTATTATTTATCGATGTAACAATAAAAGTCAGTGTGATTATATTATATATTTGTATTTACAAATATATTGATAAATAGTACAAACAGGATTAAAAGCTGTTTTAATTGTTAATGCATAATGTCTAACTTATTGGTTGACATCTGGTTTGGAGATCAACAACTTTGACCTTCTGCATGTTGGTACATATAGGTTTGGCCTAGTTGTTTTTCTTGTGCACATTAGCTCAAGCAAATCCTATTTGTTCAACTCTGCTGATTCTGAAATACCCTCTAACTGGGACCTGGTTTGGTCAGAGTGTCAACTTCCATGGTTTTGTTAGTGTGGGTAGCGACTTTAGATGGTCCTGGTTTGCACAGAATACACTGAGCTGCCGTTGATTTTGCCACTGGTTTGGGGGTATTTGATTCCTCAAACAAAGAAGCAATTCACTCCATGGGTATTTGATTCTGCACTTTGGGGATTGACTAAAGGCACCAGGGGTGGGTCTGGTGTCTAGCTCTTACTCTGGGGGTTCGCTAGATTAGAAGGGGCCTGGTCTTTGGCTTGGCTTCTTTTACTGTATCCAGGCAGACTAGATAATAATCCAATTTGGGTGGTTGGTGTGCTTGGTCAGTCTAATCTTGGTTTGCAATAGACTATATCACTGCCAATTGCATCTATGAATATTTTAAGACTCTCTTAAAAGCTGGCTATGGTTAACCCATCCTGAAAATTTATAACTTCGTCAGATGGCAGAAATATTAGTGGTTCTATATTCGTGGCCTTATCCACCATGTTTAAGCATGAGATGGTTGTGTTTACTTCTCTTGACATTTTACTACACAAAATGGCACTTTCTAGTTTCTTTGAGTCTGATAATGTTATGTCATTATCATCCTCAGGGTCACTTACAGTTAAGCCCATATATACATTTGTAATATCACTAGATGGTGTGTTACTGTCAGTGTTAATTCTGAGTGTGGGTGCACTGGGAGTCAAAGGGAGCTCAGTGGTGACTGGGGCTAGGTTGGTTCTCCTGGTTATCTTTGTCCTGTTCAAGACATTTCTCTGTGTGCCTGACTAGGTCTTATTTGCTTATGTACACTTTGTTGTAGTTAATACAATTATATCTAATACCTAAATGCTGGTTGGTTTTATGTCTTTTAAGATTAGACTGCTTTGTAAAAGCTTTCTCACAAATCCCACAAATTTACTTGATTTTGAGATCCATTTTTGTATGATTTTAAATTCTTAAGGTGTTAAAATACAAAAATATACTTTATTGTTTAATATTTTTAACATTGAAAACACATAATCAATATTCTGACTAAGGTAAAAAGTGTGATTTCCAGCCTTCATCAAGGTAATAATGTACACTAGTAACCTGATTTCTGACATAATTATGTTACATGATGTCTCTTCTTACGTCATAGGTACTATTACATCACAAATAACACATAATGGGGGATTCCCTGAGTTCGAGGTTATGCTCAGGCACATTATGTGGGGTACCCTAGGGGTGTCTAATTGGTGTATTAGAGTGTAGGGATTGTTACTCTGTTAATCTAGTGTGTGTGTATACAAAACAACAAGAACAAGGGATCCCTAGAGTGTGAAGAGGGACCAAAATACACAAACAACTAGATAAATTGGTTAATGCCAATTGGGTGTATAGCTGCAATATTCCACATTCACCACTGCTCACTCCATCTGTGAGCCTGTTTGTGAGTGTTGTAGTTTGGAGTGCACCATTCCAGGATACAGAACTGCATATTCCTAACCGAATGTCCTTTTCCAGTTAAATGTTTGGAGACAGGTGTGATTCTGTTATCCTTAGGTTTTGTGACAGAGAGTTTGTGCTCATAGATTCATGCTCTAAATGCTGTCTGTCCTACATAATACATTTCATATTTTGTGCATGTGATTAGGTATACAATGTCACTTAATTCACATGATATTGTGCTAGGTATGTTTATTGGTTTGAATTTCCTACCTGTAATTTTGCAGGTGATATTATCAGTTTTTTTATAATTGGGCAGTATGTGCATTTACCCAGTCTGGTACAGTGAGTGGGTAATGTTTTTGGGACTACAATGTCTTTGGGTGGGTATGAAATTGTAGTACTAGTAAGCATGTCTCTAAGGTTTGGTAACCTTTTGAAGCCAATGATTTTTTTGTGACTGAATGTATTTGAAGAGTCACTACTATTTTTGATAATAATCCAATTGTGATGGATATATTTCTTAATTTCTGGGTTGGATGGGTTGAACTTAGTGGTCATACCTGGGACTTTGTTCGGTTCTTTAGTTTTGATCTCTAATAGTTCATCTTGTGTAATTTTGCAAGCTCTAAGCATATGTTTTTTGAGTTGTTTAAATGGGAACCCTCTATTGAAGTAATATTTTAACATGTTAATACCATTTTCAATGAAATCTTCATTTCTAGTGCATATTCTTCTTAGTCTAAGAAATTGTCCATGTGGACCTTTGGTGTGGCGTGGGCCATGAAGGGCAGAGTCATAATGAAAGTACAGGTGGGTGTCTGTTGGTTTTTCATATAGTGTTGTGTATAGGTTGTTGTCTGTGTCTACTTTGATTGTTGTGTCTAGAAAGTTGATACTAGAGCTACTGACCTCTGAAGTGAACTTCATCTTTTCATGAATGTCATTGAGGTATTTAATGAAATTATCAAGTTCTTTTCTACCATGTGGCCATCCATGTAGGGCCTTAAGTTTCGAACCTATCCATGAATAAGTTGGCATAATTTGGTGCCACTGCTGTGCCCATTTGTCTTCATTGAATGTGAAGTTCATACTATGGGGCACCAATTCTAATAATCAGAGTAGATATGGTGTTATGGGGTCCTTGTGAATAACACTCCTCTCACTTTCACTGCATTTCAAAAAGTTTTCAAACAAAAATATGAGGAACAACAATATCTGGCAATTATCTCCCTTACTGAGCAAAAATTTAGGAACAGTTGGAGTTTGCTTTCTCTTCTTGCCCAGAACACCTGAGTAATATCTAGTTGGTCTTTTTAACAATTTGATACTAATGTGCCACAACAGGAGAATGTTTGAATTTAATAGTTACCAAAACACTTTCTACTTCCCTTTCTTATTGTTGTGATGGTGTAAGAACTATAAACTGTATGGACAATGATGTGCTTCTGGTAAAGTGTTCTATTTCTGTACCCTTTGTATGTCAATAAAAAGATAAATAAAAAAATTATGAATGCTTTGATTTACAGGCCCCAGTTCTGTCAATATGTTGCTCAAGAAACTGTAACTTCTCAAGTATGTACTTTTCTTGGTCAGTCAGCTCCCTTAGTCCATCCCTAGATTTGTGGTCGATCAACCTGCCAAATCAAGTTTGAACACCCATACACCAGACTTGCAGCTCTTGCAACTGTAGCAATAAAAGCAGACATCAACAGGGACAGTTTTTTATAGTATTCAAGAAATACATGATTACATGGTACATATATTTAACCATTCACACAATTGTTACCTCTGTAGCACCTACAGTTGCAGGAAGGTCTAGAATTAGGAAAAGTCACCAATTATTACTACACCCTCTTACAATGACTGATATGCTGGGGATGTACCTTTGCTTGGTACTGAATTGCTACAATTTATGGTGTCAACATTTACATGGAAAATAGCTGATAGGTCTCAGATAATTAACTAAAAATTGAAGTGTGATAAGACACTATATAAGTGCACACTGTTATATGTGATGATATGTCTTACACAATGTTTATGTGTTTATATATTGTGTTTCGAAAGTGATTGGGCAAACTTTCGCATCAGAGGCTGGTTTTCTAATGAGCAACTCCTCCCTGAGGTACTAGAAATAGGTGCAAAAGCACGGTGAATTAGGTGACAAAATACACCTGTACATGTGCACAGGTGCAATGCACTTTATCCACTTTATGTGTTTATATGGTAAGTAAAGCTTTTTGGGAGTACCTTTGTAAGTCATATTTGGAATTTTTGATATTTTTAAGTATGTGAGGTTTTTACAGGCAATTCATTATTCATATAACATTCAAATCCATTGCCTCTTAATGACTTAAGAAGGTTAGGTACAGGTTGCCTGTTGGTAAGTCTACAAAAGGTTGCTGTTTAATAGGTAAGTATCTAGTTATTATAGTTCATATAGTTGTGGGCCATTATTGCATGTTTAGTTACATCTTATATTGCAGGCATATGACCACTAGATTCAAGTTATCAATTATATAATTAGATATAATTATAGTTAGGCATTGATTCTACCTAGGCACTGAATTAGTCTTTTTATAGCCTAAGAGTGCCATTATATAATTGGGTAGGACAAAGGGGGCACCTGGGTAATGGGTGCTGTGAGAGGGCATAGCTTCAGACAAACATGTTGATGCCTGCTGGGTGGAGTGTGGGGAATGCCCAAATATAGTATAATTGTTGGCGCCTGCGCCTGGTTGTGGCATTTGGGCTGGTTGGATCCCCCATCCATTGCAAGATGCTTAATTCCATATTTTTCACAGAATGATTTTTCTGTGTGAAATGCCTTGAGACTGGAGTGGCCTTTTCGGCTTGGAATCTCTGAACACTACTGTAGTGTTCATACATCCTATTTCTGATTGGCCTTTTGGTTGCTCCTATATATTGGAGATCACACTGGTTGCAATTTATCATGTAAATTACATTAGATAGCTCACATGTAATTTTGTGCTTGGGTGGAAGTGCTTGACATTTAAATATCCTTTTGCTGTGGAAACTGGTGATTTGCTCCACTTTCTTGATCTTAGTGCAGTAGGTGCATTTCCCTAATCTGGTGCACTGGTCAATATGTCCTTGAGATTTGGTAGTCTTCTGTATCCAACTAAAGGTTTGTCCTTGAAGATCTGAGTGATTCTTCTGTGTTTTGGATAATGTTCCAATTAGTCCTCACCAGGGAACCAATGGGTGGATTGGTGGGGTTAAATTGAGTGACCATAACAGGTATATCATTTTGTGGGCGTGGGACAGTGTCAAGTAATTCATCTTGGGTGAATTTCCTTGCCCTGTGGTAATGTTTCTTTAAGGACTTAAAAGGATACCCTTTTTTTAGATAGTATCCAGTGAGTTTTTTGGCATTAACCTCAAAATCAAGGTCCAGACTGCAAATCCTCCTTAGCCTTAGGTATTGTCCATAAGGTCCCTTAGTAAGGATACTATTAGGATGTGCTGAGGAGTGTTCCAGATACAGGCGGGTATCTGTGGGTTTGTTGTATAGGGTTGTGATGAGTGTCCTATTTTCACCAAATTTGACTGTAGTGTCAAGGAAGTCAATTTGAGTGTAGCTCATTTCATGAGTGAACTTAATAGTCTCGTGTAGAGAGTTAAGGTATTCAATGAATTTGTTCAGAGAGTCCTCCCCATGAGTCCAAATCATGAAAATATCATCAATGAATCTTTTCCATGTTAGTGGTTTTAGTGGATAACCATCTAAGGCTTTGGTTTCAAATCTGTCCATGAACAGGTTGGCATAGTTGGGGGCTAAGGATGTGCCCATGGCTGTGCCACCTGTTTGAAGATAATGGTCACCATTAAAAGTGAAATTCATACTGTGAAGAACAAGTTTGAGTAGATCAAGTATGAAATTGGCGATTGGTCCTTTAGAGGGGTCTTGCCTCAGTTTAGCTGCTACAGCTAATATCCCCTCATTGTTGGGGATGTTAGTGTACAGAGAAGAAACATCTAAGGTGCATAGTATAGCACCTTCAGGAATTGAACCTAAGGATTTGATTTTCTTAATAAAATCCTGAGTATCTCTTATGTAGGATTTAGTATGAGGGACATATTCTTTGATATGTTCATCCACTAATTTACTGATTCTGCTAGTTGGGTGGTTGACCGAACTGCAGATAGGTCTGCCTGGGACACCTTTTTTGTGGATTTTTGGTAACATATAAAACCTGGCTTCAGTACAGTTGTCTGGGTTAAGGTGTTCAAAATTCTTTTCAGTGATGAGACCTTTGTGTCTCATCTCTGTTAAGGTTTTGGTGACATTGTCGGCTACTGTGTCAGTTGGGTCATTGGGTAATTTGGTATAATACTTGATGTCGCTCAACTGTCTATAGCCTTCTCTGAGATAGTCAGTGGTGTTCATAACCACTACTGCTGAACCTTTATCTCCCTTTTTGATGATAATTTCTGGATTATTAGCTAACTGTTTCAGGCCAAGTCTCTGTTCTTTGGACAGGTTAGCCTTGGGTTATATTTGGTTTTACTGTTTAATAGCCCTAGTTTAAAAGACCTTTGGAAGATATGAAGAGACTGATGGACTCTATTGGGCTTCCAGGTGCTTTTATTAACAAATCCCTTATGTAAATTTTTATAAGGGTCAATTTCTTGGTCCAAGTTGCTGGCCATGAAATTAATCAGATCTAGTTCATTTTCTGATAGGTGGTCAAACATTTGGTTATCATTATAGAAGTGGAATTTCAGGCATAGCCTTCTGTGGAATTCCTTAAAATCCATCCAAATGAGGGATTTATTTGGTGGGCCAGGTGTTGGGCAAAAAGTTAATCCCTTTTCTAAAGCTGAAACTTGGGCTTTAGTCAGTGTGGTGTCAGACAAGTTAATGACGGTGTGACCAATATAACTATCCATACTTTTCCCTTTAGGGAGGATTCCAGGTGGAGCAATGGTAGCTTCCTCCTTAATCCGCTTGAGGATATTGTCCATGTCAGGAGTTGCCATCATTTTAAAAAAATGTGGAACATAGTTGATGGGTCTGTGACTCTGAGGTAAGATTTACCTATCCACTTGGATCCGCTATTTCAGGAGGATAATCCATTATTTGTCTTCCTTAAGGGGATCTAGGGGATTAGGGATAGACCAGAGAAGGATAGATTAGGATAGATTATAGACCAAGTATAGAAAACACAAAATAAACTGAAAATGTATAGTTTATATTTTAATAAGAATTATACAGTTTAAAAGACTAGTGAAATGATAATGTTCATTTTCTACTTTGAATAAGTTTATTCAGTCCAGTTAACAGCATTTTGAGCTGTCTGTCTTGGTTTCTGTTGGGCGGTCTTCTCTGGTTGTTGTTTCTCTTGACCTGTTTTGACCGAGGGACTTGTTTCTGGGGACCAGTTTTAAGCTTCTTCTGGAGTGAGGAGGGTGCTGCTGACTTGAATTTATATAATTGGGCTTGTTGGGTGGCTGGCATTTGTGCTCCCTGAGTGCATTATTAGAGTGTCATTTATTTGACAGCTTAAATGTAGTTACAATCATAGAACACAAGTAAAACACCATGTATTTTTATTTATTCATGGTACAAAATTTTATTCAAACACAATTTATAAAATGTATATGGATATAATACTCTTTAGATTCATGTAGATATTTGGTTATAGTTATTATTTATCGATGTAATAATAAAAGTCAGTGTGATTATATTATATATTTGTATTTACAAATATATTGATAAATAATGTAAACAGGATTAAAAGCTGTTTCAATTGTTAATACATAATGTCTAACTTATTGGTTGACATCTGGTTTGGAGATCAACAACTTTGACCTTCTGCATGTTGGTACATATAGGTTCGGCCTAGTTGGTTTTCTTGTGCACATTAGCTCAAGCAAATCCTATTTGTTCAACTCTGCTGATTCTGAAATACCCTTTAACTGGGACCTGGTTTGGTCAGAGTGTCAACTTCCATGGTTTTGTTAGTGTGGGTAGCGACTTTAGATGGTCCTGGTTTGCACAGAATACACTGAGCTGCCGTTGATTTTGCCTCTGGTTTGGGGGTATTTGATTCCTCAAACAAAGAAGCAATTCACTCTGGGGGTTCGCTAGAATTAGAAGGGGCCTGGTCTTTGGCTTGGCTTCTTTTACTGTATCCAGGCAGACTAGATAATAATCCAATTTGGGTGGTTGGTGTGCTTGGTCAGTCTAATCTTGGTTTGCAATAGACTATATCACTGCCAATTGCATCTATGAATATTTTAAGACTCTCTTAAAAGCTGGCTATGGTTAACCCATCCTGAAAATTTATAACTTCGTCAGATGGCAGAAATATCAGTGGTTCTATATTCGTGGCCTTATCCACCATGTTTAAGTATGAGATGGTTGTGTTTACTTCTCTTGACATTTTACTACACAAAATGGCACTTTCTAGTTTCTTTGAGTCTGATAATGTTATATCATTATCATCCGCAGTGTCACTTACAGTTAAGCCCATATATACATTTGTAATATCACTAGATGGTGTGTTACTGTCAGTGTTAATTCTGAGTGTGGGTGCACTGGGAGTCAAAGGGAGCTCAGTGGTGACTGGGGCTAGGTTGGTTCTCCTGGTTATCTTGGTCCTGTTCAAGACATTTCTCTGTGTGCCTGACTAGGTCTTATTTGCTTATGTACACTTTGTTGTAGTTAATACAATTATATCTAATACCTAAATGCTGGTTGGTTTTATGTCTTTTAAGATTAGACTGCTTTGTAAAAGCTTTCTCACAAATCCCACAAATATACTTGATTTTGAGATCCATTTTTGTATGATTTTAATTCCTAAGGTGTTAAAATACAAAAATATACGTCAAGGATTACACCCAAATACTTATATTTTGATAAAGTTTTTATTTCAAGACCGTTTACTTTAAAAATGTGATGTGTCTGCAATTTATTTGTTTTTCTAAAGTGTACAACACCACATTTGGCAACATTTACAGAAACTCTCCATTTTTTACACCAATTTGTTAAATAATTTAACATTTTCTGTAATTTTTCTTCTGAATCAGACAGCAAGACCATGTCGTCTGCATATAATAATATGCACAAATGATTTTTTCCAAAATTGATACCCAAGTGTAGTTCATTTAGTTCTGTTGCTAAATCATTTATGTAGATATTGAATAACGTGGGGGAGAGGGTGTCACCTTGTCTAAGATACAGTTTTTTCTTTTTTTTTGCAACTACTGCATTTGTTACCAGAATTAATAACACTTTCCATGTATGTGGAGATTTTTAGCTGATTTTGACAGACAATTTAACATAGATGTGAAGCAAAAGTCATTGTAAGGCAAAAAGACTGAAAGTTGCTAAGTGATCATTATTTTTTACATAAATGAAATCACGTATATCCATTTCTTCAAAGTCAGTTTTTGGTAATGAATACTTGTCAAATACCTATTTTATTTTATTTGTTTGTCCAATAAGACGATATGAAAGCATATTTAATTGTTATAAATACTATGTGGTTAGTAAAGCACTTTATTCGAGAAACAAAATTGTCTTGGTAACTTTAGCTGCTAGATATTAGACATACATATGTTATTAAAGAAAAGTCTCTGGCTCAACTCTGTGATTCATGAAGTTAGTAATTTGTCTTTAGAGTGACAATCAGATAATTTTGTATAAAAATAGAAATTTTCATTGGCAACAAACTACTCCTACTTCGTTTTTACTATAATAAAAAGTAAACGTTACTACACTCTGACTACTACTACACAACTTAGTATGAAAGCTATTCTGGAAGTTCAGTTTTAGGTAATTGGGATAGATTTGGGACAAAATGAAAACAAATGATAAGTTGGTATAATGGAAACCAACTTAAAATTATTCCCTGATCAATTGGTACTGTATTTGTTCAAAAATAAATTACAGTAGTTACTTATCATTAATATCACTCATATGTGTATGTCTAATATCAAATAGGGTATAAATATTGAAATTAAATAATATAGGAAAAAAAAAATTTCTATTTCTGAAACTGAACTTGGTTATTTGGAATAGAAGTCTAGTTTTGTAAAATAATTTTTTTTAAAGGTGTATGATATTACTGCCATGACGTTTAAAATAAATGACTGTAAAAATGATTAATCTTTTAGCTCTGAAAGTATAGCTAAGACTGTAAAGTAAGGATAGTGAAAAAGGAATATGATGGACAAGCTTTGTTTTCCTGACCACTATGACTGTTATGTCAATCAAATTGTTTTTTAAATTTGTCCACTATTTTTTTAGTTTAAGTTTGTTAATCAAATACCCATCCCTAATTCAGAATTACATCTCTTGGGCTAAATTTTGTTTAATTTTGTTAAATGAAACTTACATACGTTATGTAATATTGTATTGTGTTTTTGAATGTTGTCATAATTTTGTGCTTTTATACCTTTACTTCATAACATTACGCTACTACTTTGACCTCTTCTACTTTAGATCAATGCCAATGTTTACTCTTAGACATATTTTTCTTGCTTTCTATTGCCTGCAGAGACTTCCAATACAAGTTTGTAATGCATTCTTTAAGTAGTATAAAGGTGTTGTCTGCAAATTGTCAGGGGCTACGTAGTATTGATAAAAGAATTGATGTCCTTAGTTTTCTAAAGGAAACAAAGGCTTCAATTGTGTGTCTGCAGGATACACACTTGACAAACAAAGATTTAAACTCAGTAAAAAGAATTTGGCATGAATGTTACCTCCATGGGACCAAAACGAACTCTCGTGGTGTAGCCATACTCCTTAATAACAATTTTGAGTATCATGTACATGAAATAAATAAAGACCTGGAGGGCAACTATATACAATTAATTTTGACTTGTGGATCAATAAAGATAAATTTTATCAACTTATATGCTCCAAATTCGGATGATCCAAACTTCTTTACTGAAATTGATAAATTAACCACATATGAAAAAGCAGATTATGTTGTTATGTGCGGGGATTTTAACCTTGTATTGAACCCATCTAAGGACTCCCAAAATTATGTCAATATCAACAATCCAAAGTCTAGGTCCAAAGTGATTACTATGCTTAATGAGAGAGATTTAGTTGACATATATAGAGTACATAATCCAGATGTGATGCGATTCACATGGAGAAGAAGAAATCCGATTAAGCAGGCAAGGCTTGATTATTTCATGATATCATCTTCTATGACTGATATCATAAACAGCACCTCCATTATGCCAAGTTACAGGTCAGACCACTCAATCATTGAAATGAACATTAACCTTAGTGAATTTAAACATGGAAAGGGCTACTGGAAATTTAACAATAGCTTACTTAAAAATAAAAACTATTTGGATTTGATTAATAAAGTTATTGAAGAAGAAAAAGTAAAATATGCTTTACCTGTCTACAATATGAACTACGTAACTAGTAGCAATGACACTATTGAATTTACTATTCCTTCGGATCTTTTTTTAGAGACACTATTTTTGAGAATAAGGGGTGAAAGTATCAAATTTGCAAGTCACCTCAAGAAAAACAATTATTTACAAGAAAAACAGCTACTAAAGGATATATCTGTCTTGGAACAGAATTTGGGCTGTGAAACTAATGTTAACTTATTGGAAGAAAAGAAGTCTGTTCTTGAAAATATTCGCAAACAAAGGATCAATGGATTTATAACAAGGTCAAGAATACAATGGCTTAGCGAAGGTGAAAAACCAAGTTCCTTTTTTTGTCAGCTTGAAAATAAAAATTACACTGAAAAAATGATACGGAAATTACATTTATCTGATGACTCAGAAATAAAAGATCAAAAGAAAATACTATTAGAAGTACAAAAGTTCTATTCTCAACTTTTTAAAGCGAAGGACAAAGATGTATATGACACAAGGTCATTTGAGTATATTAATTTCCAAAGTTTAAAAAAGATTTCAAACCCAAATTTGGGGAATCCTATAACAGTGGAAGAACTAGGTAATGTTTTGAAAAAATTTAAAAATAATAAATCACCAGGAATTGATGGAATCTCATCAGAGTTCTTGAAAGTTTTTTGGAAAAAATTAAAGGTTTTAGTGGCAAATGCAATCAATATGTGTTACTCAAAAGGAGAGCTTTCAATTTCCTTAAGGAAAAGTGTGATAACTTGCTTGCCAAAAGAAAATAAAGATAGGAAATTAATAAAAAACTGGCGTCCAATATCACTTTTATGTGTAATTTATAAGCTGGCTTCAGCAGCAATATCTGAAAGGCTAAAGCCTCTTTTAGATATTCTGATCTCTCAAAGTCAGTCCGGTTTTATACAAGGAAGACGGATCGGTGAAAGTACTAGATTAATATATGATCTTATGTATTACACAGAAGAAAAACGAATACCAGGATTGTTGATGTTGATAGATTTTGAGAAAGCTTTTGATTCTGTCTCTTGGAAATTTCTATATAAAGTGTTGGAAAGTTTTGGCTTTGATGAAAAATTCATCAAATGGATAAAATTGTTTAATTATAATATAAATGAACACATATTACAGTGTGGATTCTTATCCAGTGCAATTCCAATTGAGAGAGGATGTAGACAGGGAGACCCCATTGCTCCATATCTGTTCTTACTTGTTGCTGAAGTTTTGAGTTTATTAATTGAAAAAAATCCAGACATAAAGGGCATACAGGTTGGTAAACAAATGATTAAAGTCACTCTGTTTGCAGACGACACCACATTATTGCTTGATGGTAGTAGTTCTTCTCTGCAGGCTACTCTGAATGTACTGGAAATTTTTGGTTCTTTATCTGGTCTTAAAGTAAATTCAGAAAAGACGAAGCTTGTCTGGATAGGCAGCAAAAAACACTCTAAGGAAAAACTTTATAGCACAGCCAAACTTCAATGGATAGATTCTGAGTTCAGTATTCTTGGTATAGATTTTTCAACTGAATTACTTGATATTCCTAGAATAAACTATAACAAAGGTTTAGCCAAGGCCAATAAAATTATAAATTCTTGGAATTACAGACACTTGACACCCATAGGAAAGATTACAGTTATCAAAACTTTGATATTATCAAACTTTACACACCTATTTATGAGTATTCCAACTTCAAACATAGTCATGCGTGATATAGAAACAATGTTGTATAAATTTTTATGGGCAGGTAAACCCAATAGGGTATCTAGGAAGGATATATGTAAGACAAATTTAAAAGGTGGTATGAAGATGATAAATGTGTGCAATTTTGAAAAAAGTTTGAAGCTTAGCTGGCTAAAACGCCTTGGCACTGATTCTTCAAAAGCTTGGTACAAAGTTTTAGAGACTACAGTTAGAGATGTGAATAAATTGTATGTATTAGGGACAAAATGGCCAAAAACTGTAGCCTCTAAACTTAATCCCTTTTGGAACACAGTTTTTAAATACTCAGATGAACTGAATGATATACGAAAAATTGAAAAAAATCAGGATATTGTAAATCAGTGCATTTGGTACAATAGTAAAATAGGCACAAAAAATATATTTTACCCAGATTGGTTTAAAAGGGGCCTTTACTTCGTAGGAGATGTTTTGAATGAAAAAGGCAATATGTTACAGCTACAAGAGATAAATAGGAAATATAATATGAGGGTTAACTTTTTGAACTATTTTACAATCAGAACGACTTTAAGAAAATTCATATTGCAGTTTATAAATGGAGATGAATTTTTGGCAGATACACCAAACATTCCTTTCCATATGCATATCTATATAAAGCCCTTAAACGGGGGAAGATACTTGTATCATATTCTCAATGACTGTACAGGGGATCCCTCAGATTGCGAACAAAAATGGTGCCAAAAATTAAATCAAGACCATGACATAAATTTTTGGAAACAGATTTATAAAATCAACTTTTTCACAATCTACGATAACAGTGTCATATGGTTCCAATATAGAATCATCCGAAGGATTCTTGGTACACAAGAATTTTTGCATAAAATTAAACAATCTGACTCGGATATTTGTCGACTATGTGGCCAATATTGTGAAACAATTACACATTTATTTGTAGTCTGTAACAAAGTAAATAGCCTCTGGAAGAATCTACAGACCTGGATTGAAACAAAAACTGGTTCAGCATTTAACTTTAGCGACACAGATAAAATTTTGGGCTGTGCTTTCATTGAGCATTCTTTTTGGCCTGTAAATTTTGTTTTACTCATAACAAGATTCTATATCTTTAAGTGTGCAAAAGACAATAAAACTTTGAGCCTATCACAATTGCAAAAGTTAATTAAAACAAAGTATACTGAACAAGAAATGCTGTCTAATATTAATAATGGTATTGACACTTTTGATAGGAGATGGTCATTGTGGAGTGATATTTTTGCTGAAATTTAGATTAATGTATTGATAGTTAAGCACAAAATCTACAAAGATGCTTACTCATTTAGTTGACACTGTTACATAACATGTTACTTTATCATTATATTGTAAAACAACCATGTTTATGTATATGCTTTGAAAAAAATAAAGGGATGGGGAAAAAAAAAAAAAAAAAAAAAAAAAAAATATATATATATATATACTTTATTGTTTAATATTTTTGACATTGAAAACACATAATCAATATTCTGACTAAGGTAAAAAGTGTGATTTCCAGCCTTCATCAAGGTAATAATGTACACTGGTAACCTGATTTCTGACATAATTATGTTACATGATGACTCTTCTTACGTCCTAGGTACTATTACATCACAAATAACACATAATGGGGGATTCCCTGAGTTCGAGGGTATGCTCAGGCACATTATGTGG
Source organism: Sabellastarte sp. h YS-2021 (assembly GCA_964017235.1). Lineage (NCBI taxonomy): Eukaryota > Metazoa > Annelida > Polychaeta > Sabellida > Sabellidae > Sabellastarte > Sabellastarte sp. h YS-2021. The sequence goes on from OZ024938.1 coordinate 30,333,847, forward strand.
GGTACCCTAGGGGTGTCTAATTGGTGTATTAGAGTGTAGGGATTGTTACTCTGTTAATATAGTGTGTGTGTATACAAAACAACAAGAACAAGGGATCCCTAGAGTGTGAAGAGGTACCAAAATACACAAACAACTAGATAAATTGGTTAATGCCAATTGGGTGTACAGCTGCAATATTCCACATCCACCGCTGCTCACTCCTTCTGTGAGCCTGTTTGTGAGAGTCGTAGTTTGGAATGCACCATTCCAGGATACAGAACTGCATATTCCTAACCGAATGTCCTTTTCCAGTAAAATGTTTGGAGACAGGTGTGATTCTGTTAGGTTTTGTGACAGAGAGTTTGTGCTCATAGATTCATGCTCTAAATGCTCTGCCTGTCTCTCCTACATAATACATTTCACATTTTGTGCATGTGATTAGGTATACAATGTCACTTAATTCACATGATATTTTGTTAGGTAGGTTTATTGGTTTGAATTTCCTACCTGTAATTTTGCAGGTGATATTATCAGTTTTTTCTATAATTGGGCAGTATGTGCATTTACCCAGTCTGGTACAGTGAGTGGGTAATGTTTTTGGGACTACAATGTCTTTGGGTGGGTATGAAATTGTAGTACTAGTAAGCATGTCTCTAAGGTTTGGTAACCTTTTGAAGCCAATGATTGGTTTGTGACTGAATGTATTTGAACAGTCAGTACTATTTTCGATAATAATCCAATTGTGATGGATATATTTCTTAATTTCTGGGTTGGATGGGTTGAACTTAGTGGTCATACCTGGGACTTTGTTGGGTTCTTTAGTTTTGATCTCTAATAGTTCATCTTGTGTAATTTTGCAAGCTCTAAGCATATGTTTTTTGAGTTGCTTAAATGGGAACCCTCTATTGAGGTAATATTTTAACATGTTAATACCATTTTCAATGAAATCTTCATTTCTAGTGCATATTCTTCTTTGTCTAAGAAATTGTCCATGTGGACCTTTGGTGTGGCGTGGGCCATGATGGGCAGAGTCATAATGAAAGTACAGGTGGGTGTCTGTTGGTTTTTCATATAGTGTTGTGTATAGGTTGTTGTCTGTGTCTACTTTGATTGTTGTGTCTAGAAAGTTGATACTAGAGCTACTGACCTCTGAAGTGAACTTCATCTTTTCATGAATGCCATTGAGATATTTAATGAAATTATCAAGTTCTTTTCTACCATGTGGCCATCCATGTAGGGCCTTAAGTTTCGAACCTATCCATGAATAATTTGGCATAATTTGGTGCCACTGCTGTGCCCATTTGTGTTCATTGAATGTGAAGTTCATACTATGGGGCACCAATTCTAATAATCTGAGTAGATATGGTGTTATGGGGTCCTTGTGAATAACACTCCTCTCACTTTCACTGCATTTCAAAAAGTTTTCAAACAAAAACATGAGGAACAACAATATCTGGCAATTATCTCCCTTACTGAGCAAACATTTAGGAACAGTTGGAGTTTGCTTTCTCTTCTTGCCCAGAACACCTGAGTAATATCTAGTTGGTCTTTTTAACAATTTGATACTAATGTGCCACAACAGGAGAATGTTTGAATTTAATAGCTACCAAAACACTTTCTACTTCCCTTTCTTATTGCTGTGATGGTGTAAGAACTATAAACTGTATGGACAATGATGTGCTTCTGGTAAAATGTTCTATTTCTGTGCCCTTTGTATGTCAATAAAAAGATAAATAAAAAAATTATGAATGCTTTGATTTACAGGCCTCAGTTCTGTCAATATGTTGCTCAAGAAACTGTAACTTCTCAAGTATGTACTTTTCTTGGTCAGTCAGCTCCCTTAGCCCATCCCTAGATTTGTGGTTGATCAACCTGCCAAATCTAGTTTGAACACCCATACACCAGACAAAAGCAGACATCAACAGGGACAGTTTTATAGTATTCAACAAATACATGATTACATGGTACATATATTTAACCATTCACACAATTGTTACCTCTGTAGCACCTACAGTTGCAGGAAGGTCTAGAATTAGGAAAACTCACCAATTATTACTACACCCTCTTACACTGACTGATATGCTGGGGATGTACCTTTGCTTGGTACTGAATTGCTACAATTCATGGTAGTGTCAACATTTACATGGAAAATAGCTGATAGGTCTCAGATAATTAACTAAAAACTGAAGTGTGATAAGACACTATATAAGTGCACACTGTTATATGTGATGATATGTCTTACACAATGTTTATTTGGTTATATATTGTGTTTCGAAAGTGATTGGGCAAACTTTCGCATCAGAGGCTGGTTTTCTAATGAGCAACTCCTCCCTGAGGTACTAGAAATAGGTGCAAAAGCACGGTGAATTAGGTGACAAAATACACCTGTACAGGTGCACAGGTGCAATGCACTTTATCCACTTAATGTGTTTATATGGTAAGTAAAGCTTTTTGGGAGTACCTTTGTAAGTCATATTTGGAATTTTTGATATTTTTAAGTATGTGAGGTTTTTACAGGCAATTCATTATTCATATAACATTCAAATCCATTGCTTCTTAATGATTTAAGAAGGTTAGGTACAGGTTGCCTGTTGGTAAGTCTACAAAAGGTTGCTGTTTAATAGGTAAGTATCTAGTTATTATAGTTCATATAGTTGTGGACCATTATTCCATGTTTAGTTACATCTTATATTGCAGGCATGTGACCACTAGATTCAAGTTATCCATTATATAATTAGATATAATTATAGTTAGGTATTGATTCTACCTAGGCACTGAATTAGTCTTTTTATAGCCTAAGAGTGCCATTATATAATTGGGCTTGTTGGGTGGCTGGCACTTGTGCTCCCTGAGTGCATTATTAGAGTGTCATTTATTTGACAGCTTAAATGTAGTTACAATCATAGAACACAAGTAAAACACCATGTATTTTTATTTATTCATGATACAAAATTTTATTCAAACATAATTTATAAAAGGTATATGGATATAATACTCTTTAGATTCGTGTAGATATTTGGTTATAATTATTATTTATCGATGTAATAATAAAAGTCAGTGTGATTATATTATATATTTGTATTTACAAATATATTGATAAATAATACAAACAGGATTAAAAGCTGTTTTAATTGTTAATACATAATGTCTAACTTATTGGTTGACATCTGGTTTGGAGATCAACAACTTTGACCTTCTGCATGTTGGTACATATAGGTTCGGCCTAGTTGGTTTTCTTGTGCACATTAGCTCAAGCAAATCCTATTTGTTCAACTCTGCTGATTCTGAAATACCCTCTAACTGGGGCCTGGTTTGGTCAGAGTGTCAACTTCCATGGTTTTGTTAGTGTGGGTAGCGACTTTAGATGGTCCTGGTTAGCACAGGATACACTGAGCTGCACTTGATTTTGCCACTGGTTTGGGGGTATTTGATTCCTCAAACAAAGAAGCAATTCACTCCATGGGTATTTGATTCTGCACTTTGGGGATTGACTAAAGGCACCAGGGGTGGGTCTGGTGTCTAGCTCTGACTCTGGGGGTTCGCTAGAATTAGAAGGGGCCTGGTCTTTGGCTTGGCTTCTTTTACTGTATCCAGGCAGACTAGATAATAATCCAATTTGGGTGGTTGGTGTGCTTGGTCAGTCTAATCTTGGTTTGCAATAGACTATATCACTGCCAATTGGGTCTATGAATATTTTAAGACTCTCTTAAAAGCTGGCTATGGTTAACCCATCCTGAAAATTTATAACTTCGTGAGATGACAGAAATATTAGTGGTTCTATATTGGTGGCCTTATCCACCATGTTTAGGCATGAGATGGTTGTGTTTACTTCTCTTGACATTTTACTACACAAAATGGCACTTTCTAGTTTCTTTGAGTCTGATAATGTTATGTCATTATCATCCTCAGTGTCACTTACAGTTAAGTCCATATATACATTTGTAATATCACTAGATGGTGTGTTACTGTCAGTGTTAATTCCGCTTGTGGGTGCACTCGGAGTCAAAGGGAGCTCAGTGGTGACTGGGGCCTAACTGGTACTAGGTTGGTTCTCCTGGTTATCTTGGTCCTGTTCAAGGCATTTCTCTGTGTGCCTGACTAGGTCTTATTTGCTTATGTACACTTTGTTGTAGTTAATACAATTATATCTAATACCTAAATGTTGGTTGGTTTTATGTCTTTTAAGATTAGACTGCTTTGTAAAAGCTTTCTCACAAATCCCACAAATATACTTGATTTTGAGATCCATTTTTGTATGATTTTAATTCCTTAGGTGTTAAAATACAAAAATATACTTTAATGTTTAATATTTTTGACATTGAAAACACATAATCAATATTCTAACTAAGGTTAAAAGTGTGATTTCCAGCCTTCATCAAGGTAACAATGGACACTGGTAACCTGATTTCTGACATAATTATGTTACATGATGACTCTTCTTACGTCATAGATACTATTACATCACAAATAACACATAATGGGGGATTCCCTGAGTTTGATGGTATGCTCAAGCACATTATGTGGGGTACCCTAGGGGTGTCTAATTGGTGTATTAGAGTGTAGGGATTGTTACTCTCTTAATCTAGTGTGTGTGTGTATACAAAACAACAAGAACAAGGGATCCCTAGAGTGTGAAGAGGTACCAAAATACACAAACAACTAGATAAATTGGTTAATGCCAATTGGGTGTACAGCTGCAATATTCCACATCCACCACTGCTCACTCCTTCTTCTGTGAGCCTGTTTGTGAGTGTTGTAGTTTGGAGTGCACCATTCCAGGATACAGAACTGCATATTCCTAACCGAATGTCCTTTTCCAATCAAATGTTTGGAGACAGGTGTGATTCTGTTATCCTTAGGTTTTGTGACAGAGAGTTTGTGCTCATAGATTCATGCTCTAAATGCTCTGCCTGTCTCTCCTACATAATGCATTTCACATTTTGTGCATGTGATTAGGTATACAATGTCACTTAATTCACATGATATTTTGTTAGGTAGGTTTATTGGTTTGAATTTCCTACCTGTAATTTTGCAGGTGATATTATCAGTTTTTTTATAATTGGGCAGTATGTGCATTTACCCAGTCTGGTACAGTGAGTGGGTAATGTTTTTGGGACTACAATGTCTTTGGGTGGGTATGAAATTGTAGTACTAGTAAGCATGTCTCTAAGGTTTGGTAACCTTTTGAAGCCAATGATTGGTTTGTGACTGAATGTATTTGAATAGTCAGTACTATTTTCGATAATAATCCAATTGTGATGGATATATTTCTTAATTTCTGGGTTGGATGGGTTGAACTTAGTGGTCATACCTGGGACTTTGTTGGGTTCTTTAGTTTTGATCTCTAATAGTTCATCTTGTGTAATTTTGCAAGCTCTAAGCATATGTTTTTGAGTTGCTTAAATGGGAACCCTCTATTGAGGTAATATTTTAACATGTTAATACCATTTTCAATGAAATCTTCATTTCTAGTGTATATTCTTCTTAGTCTAAGAAATTGTGCATGTGGACCTTTGGTGTGGCGTGGGCCATGATGGGCAGAGTCATAATGAAAGTACAGGTGGGTATCTGTTGGTTTTTCATATAGTGTTGTGTATAGGTTGTTGTCTGTGTCTACTTTGATTGTTGTGTCTAGAAAGTTAATACTAGAGCTACTGACCTCTGAAGTGAACTTGATCTTTTCATGAATGCCATTGAGGTATTTAATGAAATTATCAAGTTCTTTTCTACCATGTGGCCATCCATGTAGGGCCTTAAGTTTCGAACCTATCCATGAATAAGTTGGCATAATTTGGTGCCACTGCTGTGCCCATTTGTGTTCATTGAATGTGAAGTTCATACTATGGGGCACCAATTCTAATAATCTGAGTAGATATGGTGTTATGGGGTCCTTAGTTCTGTCCCTTCTTAGGAATGCTGCTACTGCTAATATACCTTCTCCGTTTGGTATTTTCATGTAGAGTGTGGAAACATCTAGGGTTACTAATAGAGCTCCTTCTGGGACGGTGCCAATTGTCCTTAACCTGCTAATAAAGTGCTGGGTGTCCCTGACATAAGATGCTGTTTCGGGTTCATAGTCCTTTATGTAGGCATCCACAAATTTACTGATGTTACATGTGGGGTGCCCTATGAAGCTATATATTGGTTTTCCAGGGACTGGCTTTTTGTGGATTTTAGGGAGTAGGTACAATCTTCCAGCTTGTGGTTCCCTTATATTTAGGAAGTCAAAGTTCTTTTCTGTGATGAGTTTGCAGTCTTTCATTTCTGTGAGGGTTTTGCAAATTCTTTCAGAAATCGAATTGGTAGGGTCATGGTCCAGTTCGGTGTAGAAGGGTGGGTCACTGAGTTGTCTGTAACCCTCACAAAGGTAATCAGTGGTGTTCATTATAACTACTGCAGAAACTTTATCAGCCTTTTTGATTACTCTATGGGGATTTTTTCTAAGTTCAAGAAGGCCTGACCAAAGTTTTGTTTGGAGGGTTTGGTCTCCATGAAGATTTATTGGTGAATGGTTGGTTTATAGTTTGATATGGGTCACTTTGGGTGCTATCCAGTGTGTCCGCATTTTTATTCATAAAGTCAATTATACTTTGTGAAACCAAAGTGTCTGAGTTGTCATCCTTGGGTTGGAAAAACTGCATGAGTACCAACCTTCTGTTGAATTCCTTAAAGTCATTCCAAATTACAGATTTGTCAGGTGTTCATTCAGTTCATAGTTAGAGATGTTTTTTTTTCCTTTTGGCCAATGTAGCTTTCAAATGTAGTTTCAGGTGGAAATGGAAAAAATTAAACCAGTCAGTTCAATGTCAGCTTTGGTGGAAGCCATGAGGTAGGTAAGATAGTAATATCAGATTATTGAGATGCCTTGAGGTAGGAAGAACAGGTGTAATTGTGCCTGTGCCTTTTATGGTTAAGTAGAAATATAGTTTTGTATATATATGACAAACTAAAGCAGCAAGTGTATATATTAGCACATAATCTTAGTTAAAAATAAATGTGTGTATTATTAAAACTATGTGTGTTTTAATTATTTCAACAGTTTCTTTAACTGGTTAACAAATTGATGAATTTGGTTGTTATCAGTTCTCCTATTGGGCTTTTGTTGCCTTGGAGCAGTCTTCCTTCATTTGGCGGTAACTTGTTTCCTATCCTTTCCTCTGTGGGGTTCATATTACCGCTTGCTCCTTTGTGCCAGCAGGGGTGCCATGCCTTGATCTATTTCTTTAAGGAGTCCTCGATTTCTTTGATCTGAGATGTGTCATAATTATGTGTCATGTGTTATCGAGAATAGTACGGACTGTTCAAATACATTCAGTCACAAACCAATCATTGGCTTCAAAAGGTTACCAAACCTTAGAGACATGCTTACTAGTGCTACAATTTCATACCCACCCAAAGACATTGTAGTCCCAAAAAACATTATCCACTCACTGTACCAGACTGGGTAAATGCACATACTGCCCAATTATCACCTGCAAAATTACAGGTAGGAAATTCAAACCAATAAACCTACCTAACAAAATATCATGTGAATTAAGTGACATTGTATACCTAATCACATGCACAAAATGTGAAATGTATTATGTAGGTGAGACAGGCAGAGCACTTAGAGCATGAGTCTATGAGCACAAACTCTCGGTCACAAAAACCTAAGGATAACAGAATCACACTTGCCTCCAAACATTTTACTGGAAAAGGACATTCTGTTAGGAATATGCAGTTCTCTATCCAAGAATGGTGCACTCCCAAGTAAAACACTCCCAAACAGGCTCACAGAAGAAGACGTGAGCAGTGGTGGATGTGGAATATTGGAGCTGTACACCCAATTGGCATTAACCAATTTATCTAGATGTTTGTGAATTTTGGTCCCTCTTCACATTCTAGGGATCCCTTGTTCTTGTTGGTCATAGATAATTATGCATTAATTGAGAAAATAATTTTAAAGTGGCTGAAAATTAACTCACCAGTCAATTCTATTTCAGCTGCCTTTTTCACTCACAGGCAACTCTTCCAGGTGTCCCTGTAGTCACAGAGCCCTTTCTGATACAGATGGGGTTTCTATAATTGTTTTAGGACGCCTCTTTTTTACTAGAAACACTTTCCTGGGTTTATGGCTCATCTGGCTGTTATCCAGTTCTGGCCAGTGCAGAGGTCACTGTCAGAATCATGATCACTTTCATAGATTAATGGTGTCTTTTTTGGTAAACTAACAGATCTTTTCTTTGTCTTCGGCATTTTAAAAGATAGATTTATTAGTTCAAACACAAAAAAGCCCGAAATAAAATATAAAAAGTATAAAAGTTTCTGTTTGAAAGTCGTCGGCAGTTTCAAGAATGGCTACCCACAAAATGCATGTCAGTGAGCATACCCTATTCACAAATCCACATCAGTAATCCATCAACCACAAAACCTCAACCACAGAATTAAGTCAGATGCTTTGCCTTCAGTTACCTTGAATAACGTTATTTGTACTTGTGCAACAGTAGCAAAAAAGAAAATTGACAGTGCTTGAACATCCCCACTGTGCATGAAAGTCCTGTTAAAAGTTTGCCACCTTCACACGCTGTGTGCCATCAGTGGGAGTGCTAGTCATACCTTAATTCACCTTCAGTTATTGTACAAAAAACATATCTAAGACAAGCCACTGAAATGTACGGACAGGGATGGACACACACAGAGACAGGGACGGTGGTAGGACAGACAAGAGAGTGATTGGCGATGATTGACGGTGATTTATGCTCAGGGCTTTAGAGGCGGAAACTTTTCAAAGCTTCTGTGGTTCGCCCAAGGAATAGGACTGTGGGCACTGTCTTACAAGTTTCCACATGGACATCAGGCAATAGTTGAAGGATGGGCATTTTGTCTAACCCTTATAACCGCAAGGTATACCACTACATTGTAGTGTTGTTTATTAATTTATGAAAGGGGTATAAGTTGGTAGATAAATGTGAAATGTACAGAGGTGTTACAACACAATCATTGTTTCAGTACCACACAAGCAATGTTCTCTAAGTTTCTTGAATAAATGGGTTTAAGCACTTTTCCCAATTGACAGGGCACTTTAATAGAAAAGGGACAGGTATTGAAAAATAAACTTTTAACGTGTTAAATTAACAAATATGACTTCTGTTAAAATAACAGGTATGACTTGTGTTTATAATGATAAATGTACATTTAGCCAAAATGTTATTATTACACACTATTTTTTGTTAATGTGGTTAATACTGACTTATAAGCCTTTTCAGGTTGGGTGTTACAGTATGTAGTTGTGATATTGTATTGTATGCATATAACACACTGTCAGTATAATAAAAAAATTATCTATCTATCTATCTATTGACTAGAGTGCCCTTCACCTAGTCCATCTGAACTGCATTGCATTATGGCCATAAATTAATCTAATTTTAGTGACTTTTAAAAATAATTTATATCTCTTTATTTTAGGTTTATGTCTGTTTTGTAATAATATTTAATATTAATAATGCGATAAAATATTTTTTTGTTTTGCATTTTCCTTTAAAAAAGAGCTTTTTTTAATTTTGTGATGGATAATTAATGATTTAATCCTTTAAACTGAGGGAATCATATACAGTTCGGCCCTTTACCAAATCGGCCCCCAGAAAAAAGGATCCTGGTCAAATCGTCACCCTTCAAAATAACATCCTAGTCAAATCGGCCCCCAGAAATTTTAATCTGGTCAAATCGACCCCTAGATGTCAAATGCATACAAATCTGTGTAAACATTCAGGAATAAATGTCATTCCTTAATTTATTGTTCACATTAATACAAGCTTAGTGTTAAAACTATTAAAAATGAACAAATATTTATTTTTCTTTTAAGGTTTAATTCATAAATGAAATTTATTATCATAAAATAAAATATCAACATTAAGAATATTAAGCTCAGTCTGAAAACTTATACAAATATTACATAAATATTAATGACTTGAAACCAATTGTTCTCAAATGATCACATGAGTTACAACAAAGTATAATGTCTAAGCAAAGGGATTATTAGCACAGATACCAATCAAGCACTAGGATACATTAAAAGCTGATTGCTCTTATAAGATCACAAAAGTTAATATCCCCTCTACTGGGCTATGCATTTAATATAATTGCAATTTTAATAATTATGACATAAACAAGGATATAAAGGATATAGGATCAAAGGGATTTATTACAGCATCCAACTGCATTTGATGTGTGTTAATCAAACTTAGTCAAATAACTTTGGAACTGCTCGTCATTATACATAATTATACAGAAATATCTCCCTTTTGTTAATATTAACACGGACCAGATTATGATTCAACACCATTTCAATTAAGGCATGCAGTTTCTGTTGAAAAGTATCCTTTATTTTTCAGTTTAAATGATGCTGAAATATATCTTTAACAATACATATTGCCAAGTTATTTCCATTTTGCTAAGTACAGTTCTGGTTTCCGTAGTATCACTTTTCTACATAATGCCCAGGTCACACTGTGGTGAGGCCACTACGAATTAACTGGCGAATAGGAAGATTTCCTGCGAATTAGAAATTGTGGTAGTTCGCCACAGAAAGGGCGGGAAAGTGTGGTCATGTGGTTAAAATTGGAAAAATCCACGAATTACTTCGATCCGGCTACCATGGGCTACCATCATCTTCATCTTGTGGAAGATCTTGGTATGATGTTCTCATCACCCAGTCAAGAACATCTTGTTTCTGTGAAGAACGTCGACGAACATGAAACAAAGTTCGTAGAAGTATGTACGAATTAATGCGAAGTGTTGCGATTTCCGTGAGATATTCTTGCACCGAGCCACGACCATGGTGGAGGGTCGAGTGAGCTGTGACGAGCCCCCGACGAGGAGGAAGAACGTGCTGAGAAGAAGTGACGACCAATTTGTGGATAATGCCAGTTCCTATATAAACAGCCTGGATCATCTGGATTCACTTCATTTCTCATCAGACGTCGGACAGTGTACATCAAAGGCTATGGATCTACAGAGACTCAGATTATTGCAGCAACTGTATGAGGCTCATCGTTTAAATGTACAGAATCAGATTGTGATTGGACAGATACTGGTTGACAGACAGAGAACGCGTCGACCAAGGCCCAGGAGGTATTGGGTGAAGCCCTGGCTCTCCAGGAGGTTGGACTATGGACACTGTGATCATTTGATGAGGGAGCTGGAGGCTGAGGATGTGGTGTCTTTCAGAAATTTTGTCTGGATGGACCCGGCCATGTTCAGAGAGGTCTTGCAGAGGGTGGGGCCCAGAATTGAGAAATATGACACATGGTTCAGGAAGTCTATCAACCCTGGATGCAGACTTGCAATCACACTTCGTTTCTTGGCCACTGGAGAGAAGTACAGGAGTCTGATGTTTGGCTTCAGGGTAGCACACAACACCATCTCAGTCATAGTAAGACACACTTGTGTGAGGCCATCGTGGCAGAATATGGTGAGGAAGTCATGCAGTGTCCCCTTACCAGTGATGCATGGAAGCAGGTTGCTGCAGAATTTTCTTCCAGATGGAATTTCCATCACACCCTGGGGGCTATAGATGCCAAGCATGTGGCAATCAGGTGTCCTAAGAATGGTGGCTCACTCTATTTCAACTACAAGGGCTTCCATTCCATAATACTTCTGGCTCTGGTGGATGTCAAGTACAAGTTCCTTTGGGTGGACGTTGGCACCAATGGATCCAGTTCTGATGCACAGATCTTCAATGACTGCAATTTGCGCTCAGGCATTATTGATGGCACCTTGGATGTACCTGATGCAGAGCCATTGCCTGGTGATGACCGTGATATGCCATATTTTCTCATTGGGGATGATGCCTTCTCTCTGAGGACCTGGTTGATGAAGCCGTTTAGTGCCAGAGGACTTCCTGATGAGGAGAGGATCTATAACTACAGACTGTCTCGTGCCAGAAGGGTGGTGGAAAATGTGTGTGGCATCATGGCCAACAGATTTGGTTGTCTCCTCACCACCATGAGTCAGAATCCAGAGACTGTTACCTCTATTGCCTGTTGCACGTTGCACAACATCATGAGACTGAGGTATCCAGGTATCCATCAGCGACTGGGTGATGAGGAGGATGATTACCACAGAGTTATCCCAGGACAGTGGAGGCAAGGTGCTTGTTTGCAGGACATTGAGGATGTGGCTGGTGGCAACAGGGATACACAGGTTGCCAAGAGACAGAGACTGTATTTGAAGCATCATTATAATGCTCAAGTAGGGGCCACGGCGTGGCAAAGAGACATGATTTGAGACTTTCACATATGCCAAGGACATTTCTCAATAGTGACTGTATTGTGTTAATTATTTTTATGATTCAGTGCTGCATCATTATCTGTGTTATATTTTGTATTGGGCGTTATATACTTGTTGTCTATAGACTTCATTTACTTATTGGGACAAAGTTATTACTAAACCTAAGAACCTTGAGAATCATCCTGATTAAGTAATGTCATAGGTGTCATGGGTGTTGAAGGCACACTAGGAATACCTGCAAATGACGCATTTAAATCGGACAAATTTAGGTCTGACAGTCCTATTGTCCTTCCCTCGGTGTCTGTGATAACAAACTTGGTGGATGAAGTGCTAGATGATGAACCCACTGACTGTCCAGAGGTACTGGCCCCCGATGGTGTTTGGAAAATAACAGTGGTCTGGCTCTGGGTGTCTGACCCTTGAGGCAAAGGGGTAGAGGAGACTAGAGCTGCGGGCCCAGGTGCGGGTGGCAGAGACATTTGTGTGATGGTGTACTTTTGCTGCTGCTGCGGCTGCTGGAACATAAGTTGCTGCTGCAGCTCCTGTTGCTGAACCTTCATCTGCTGCTGTATACTGTCCAGCTGCTTCTGCCTGTCGTCCAGCTGCTTCTGCCTATCATCCAGCTGCTTCTGCCTATCAAGCTCCTGCCTCTGGATGTCCCTCTGTGAAAGTAGCTTGAACTCCTTGATGGTGGGCCAGAGATCCTCGTGGATCTTCAACATGGCACTTGACATCCAGCCAGCCCAAGCAGTCTTGTCATTGGTCTGTGCCTCCATGGATGTCAAGAGTCTGTCCAGCCTGTCAGAGATTTGTATAGTATATATGTTCAAGAAACAGTTCAGGTAGGTACTGTGAAGTAAGAAGTATGAACTTCTATGTCACTGCAGAAAACTGTCACACAGATTTTTGCAAAACATTAGTGTTACAGCTACAAACCTGTATCCATAGGTAGTCACTGTTTACAAGTCAAGAATACACAATGCAGCAAAAACATCAGGACATCCAGGTGAGTCAGACTTTGAGAATGTACTTACATTGCAGGACTGCCTGGAGGGGACTCTGGAGATGTGGTCTTCCAGGAAGCTGAAAGACCTCAGGATCCAGGTGTCCCTGTCTGTGTGTTCCTTTGTCCCGTCACCAGACTTCTTTGAGGTAAGCTTGCCATACCTTGTCCTCATCCCTTTGAACAAGATCTTCAGGTCGATAGCTGAAAAAGGAAGAGGAAACACGGACACATTAGGTAGGTTGTCAACGTAACAATGGGTTACATTAAGTTTTAAACTGCTTCACATCTGTGGTGTCATCTGCAAATGGGTGAAGCCTAATACATCACATGATAACAGAGTACAATTCAAAATAACATAAATTAACAGAATAAGTAAACATTCAACATAAGGCCATTTACACATTACTGTACACATAGTACCTCCATCACAATTTAAATTATTACCTGAAACTATGAAAAGGTTAAATCATAATGGTTAGTCTAACTCACCTTCCAGGCCCATGGCCCTGGCCTGGATATCCCAAGCAGCCTCCTTCCTGTCCGTGTCCCTGTACTCCTTCTTGGCCTTGTTATACATTTCTGGATGGTTCTTGAGCCACTCAGCCATCTCATCCTCACCAGCCTCTTCTTCTTGAACCTCCCCTGGGACTGGCTGTCTTGGATGGCCTCTTCCAAGTCATCTGTGTCGTACAGCTGGGTGGCCTGAGTGGCTGTATCCCCTGGGTCTAATGCTGAAGCTTGAGTGGCAGGTAGTTCACCTGGCTGTTCTGGCTGTTCAGGCTGTTCAGGCTCTTCCGATGCTTCAATAGGAGGGAGAGTGACCCTCTTTCCAAGTCCAGGTCTCTTCACCATAATTCTTGTATGAAATATATCCAAAAATTTATCCACAGTTCGCCGATGTGTACACATTGAAGAAAAATTCGCAAGTGATGACAATTGTTTGCGGGGTCCTGCTTTTATAGTCTCCAGCCAGTTCGCCGCGACCTACGAAGGTAGTAGCTGATTGGTAGCCAGTTCTTCGCATGCGCAGCCAGTTCGCCAATCACCGACGAACTACTGCGACATCCGCTTCTCATTGGCTGAGAGGAGCGCCGAATATCTCTGGGGCCTCGTAGCATATTCTTCATGGGTGACGATGCATGGCTTCCCTGCTGCGAATATCGTTGTTTGTTCTTCGTCTTTCAGCCGACAATCTTCAAAGGAAAGTTGGCGAACAATGAAGAACAATGAAGAAGCCTGCTACGAAGTGGCGAATTGGGGTACGAGGGTGCTACGAAGTCGACGAACCTACCACCATCTGTGAAGAATTGCAAAGAAATAGATGAAGCGTGGCGATAGTTTTGAACAGTTTGAAACTGTCGTAGCCAGATGACGATCCATGGAGAATGTTGGAGAACAGTGAAGATGGACCAAGAATATGCTACCAACAAGGACGAATTGCAGGATCACGCATATTCGCCACTAAACATCACCACAGTGTGACCTGGGCATATGAAAAGGGTCTGGTATCAGCTACCCTTTTGGATAATTAGCGTTGCTAGTTACACATGAAAAAAAAAATCATATTCTGTGTTTTGCTCAACTTATGTGGTGCCCATTTTTATATTAAGTTCCTTTTTATGGTGCTATGTTAACAGGTAATTATTAAAGAAAATTTGTCTCAAATTGAAAATATGCATCAGTTGGGAGCTGGACGAATCGGTCCCTTGCCAAATCAGCGCTCGGGAAATCGGCCCCCTAAACATTCGGCCCTCGGCAAATCGGCCCCAGTTAAAATCTTTATATTTATATATTAATTGTGGCATTTATAGACCTGCACAAAGCATTCGACTGGGTTGTCATTTATTCTTTATAAAATGCTTTTTGGTTAAGTATACATTACCCGAAACAGGTCATAGAGGTGTCAAATGAGAAGTGATCACGTGACACAACCTGTGTTTTCAGGTGATTGATATCAATCTACTGGGACTTATCGATGTCACAACCACATTCTTACCTTTGGTAAAAAGAGCCAAAGGGCGTATTGTGAACATAGCTAGTCAGCTGGGTAGAATAGCTTTACCAGGCTCTACACCTTACTGCATCTCCAAATATGGGGTAGAGTGCTTCTCTGATACATTGAGGTAATTAGAAATATATTCAGATATGTAGAGATGATTTATCATTTGCCCAAAGTAAAACTGATACTCCCTTGCTAATAGTTACTGCTAAATTACAATTACCAATATCAGTAAATTAAATGTTCACATGTCAGTAACAGCCACATATCTCTAAGCTCTGCTTCAGCTATTTCCTTTTTATCAAGCCAGTGTATCAATTGTTTGTTTCTTTTATCTACAATAAATTATAAGTCAATTATCAAT
Organism: Sabellastarte sp. h YS-2021; assembly: GCA_964017235.1. Taxonomy (NCBI): domain Eukaryota; kingdom Metazoa; phylum Annelida; class Polychaeta; order Sabellida; family Sabellidae; genus Sabellastarte; species Sabellastarte sp. h YS-2021. The sequence continues at coordinate 30,349,462 of OZ024938.1, forward strand.
CTATACTTAAAAATGCAAATGTTTTGTAATATACTGTAGTGTTATTCGTTCATCTGTTCATACACTTGGATGAAATAAATAAATATTTATTAGTTTAATTTATCTTCAGTATTTTAATCAGTTAACTCAAATCTGTAAGAAAGCTGAATATACATGTTATTTCAGACTGATGTCTTATCGACTAAACCACCTGAAGCCATATCTGATTTCCATCCACTGAAAAGGCTCCAAATCAAAGTAACTTAGTGTCAAATACCAGGATAACTCCCATCTGCCCAAATAAAAGTAGGGTAGATTAAATTAACCCAGGTGTAACATTGGCAAGCACACTGTACCCACGGGTATAAATGGCCAGATCATAGACTACCCTCATGTTCAAAATTATGCCTGGGGTAATTGTTACCTACTTCCATGTATAAGCAATGATCAATTTATGGGCCTAATTTTGGTGAATTTTACTTTGAACCTCAATAACACAAACATTATTATACATACTTTTCATGTTAATAGCTTAATTAACATATGTGTTTTCCCTTTATCAGTAATCAAATAATGGGCCTGTTTTGCCCAGATCAAGTGGGGACAAGTGTCTCTGCATGTTTACAGTTTCAGAAAATGAAGAAGTTGTTTGGTGGAAGTCATGATCAGTTAATGTGTCTAATTTTGGTCTTTTTTACCTTTAATCTAAATAACACATCCATTATTTAAATTTTTAATGCTGATAGCTCAGATGTCATCTCTTTATCATTGTACCAGATATCATCTCACAAAATTTGTAGGAATATTAAAAACATGGATTTCTTTGTCTCTCATTGCTGAAAATCCACAGCTCAGTTTATGGGTCTGTTTTGGAAAAAATTGTCGTATTTGAGTGATTATTTCAAACGTTTACCATGTATATACTGTGACCTGTGATCACTGAATAGTAACCAAATTATGATTCTACATTGTCCAACTGTAGATTTTGTTTAGGTGATTTTCTATATCTCAGAAACAGTAAGGTGTAGGATACTGACATTTTGTAGAGGTACTGACTAGGGGTTGTTTATTCCATTGTTTGATATCAATGTCATGTTTTGAAAAATATTTGACTGTTTTTGTCTTGTTTTGAAACTTTGCCTTTGCATACATTTTCTCTCTCTTAAGTGTTTGTCCTGTACCTTTGTATAACGTGCACTGTAAGTTCTATATCAATCGGTGTCTAGTGTTATTTACCCATTTTGTGGGGTACTTGCTTCCCTGATGTGTTTTTTTTTCACTTGTTGAACTTAATTAAGAGTGATGACCAGAAAATATAAATATTAAGACCCACATATACGTATGTATTTACATTTGTAATAATACAAAAACACTTTTTTATAATTGAAGTACTTGAACACATAAATCTCTATACATAGCGATAAAGGGAAAGCACACCTATTATTTGAGATATTACAGTTAAAAATATATGAAATACTATTTGTATTATTGAGGTTCAGTGTGAAAAAATACCAAAATTAGACCCATAAACTGATTAACGCTTCTATGAAAAAATATAAGGCTTCACAAAAATATAAATGCAGGAGGGGTGAGGGGTGGTAGGGGTGGTAGGGATGGATATTCAGGATACTTGTTCTTCAATATTTACTACAAAGATACTATGGTCTTTTTGGAGTTATTAGAATGTCATCAAGCAGAAAATAAATACATACAGATATGACCATGATGAAAGATTTGACTGAGCCAGTACTACATTCCTTATCTAGATGCACCTTTATTTGTATAAATTAAAATTATTATACCTGAGTGTTACTTATGTCAATTTTATTGGCAAAACTCTGGTAACATGGCCTTTTAAAAATGCAGATATAGCAGGGCTATAACAGGTCTGAGTGCCACATGGCTTATTTATGGCTCTCCATTCTGATTACTGAGAACTCATGTTTTATCACCATAGTTACAGGGTGTTATTATAATATTTTTTCAACATTGAAAATAGTCATATATTGATCTGCCTAGATATTGCTCTCTCAGTTATATTATTCTGTAAACACATGTAATTGTAGGCGCGAGTTACACCCATGCGGAGTTTCTGTTCACATCCTGGAACCTGGATTCTTCAGCACACCCATCAATAACCTGAACAACTATGAGGCTGAACTGAGGACAGCGTGGGGTCAATGTGACCCAGCCATTAAAGAGGAATATGGGGAGAATTATGTGGAGGAGTGTAAGTAGACAGCAAATCAGTCCACTTCGAAATAAATCATCATCACCAAATATTGATAATGAAATAATATTTCTCTCTTTTTTCTGAAATAATATTAAGTTTTGTAATTTATTATAAAAAAAATTATGTTATTGGGTTAATACATCCTACCCAATGGACAATTGCTATACTGGTCAGCACGACCAGCTTCACACAGAAAAAGCCGTCCTGTGTTATCCATCAGTAGGATAAGTCAAGTAGTGTCCATTCACAAGGTGGAGCATCATACTTTCTTTCTGTGTAGACAAAATTACGTCATGGCATCATTTTGTTTGGTGCTTGTAGTGTGTAGATGTGTTTTTGAAGTGATCTCGAAGTTTGAAGAAAAGTTGGAATATCTACAATTTTGAAGGACATTTTCATTTGAAGTGCTGTATATTGTGTTCCTTACATATCATGGGCTCTCCAGGATAAAAAACCGAGGCATTTTACGGCATTATATGGCTAGGTTTAATGAAGTTTTTATAGGCTTCTCTGAGGCAGTGGCAGCATGATTCGAGGCTTCTCAGAGATGATCAAGCAGATCAGTCTATGAGGCAAAGCGGACCATTTTTCACAGAGTGGTGCCACAAAAATCAGGTGGACTTCCCTACATAGTCCTTAGCAGATTTCCTTCTGTACTTGTTCCATGACAGGGAGCTGTAGCCCAGTACCATTGATAGCAATAGGTCAGCCATTGCAGACAAACTGGGGAATTTGCCTATTAATGTCAGCGAAGATGAGAACCTTGCTCAACTCTTTGATAGCTTCCACAGAGGCAGACAAGAGGATCGGAGGGGCATCCACTCTTGGAACCTTTTTCCGTGCAACAGCTTATAAAGGCCTCTTTTGAACCCCATAAAGAGACCTTCTTGAAACATTTGACCTTCCAGACTGTCTTTCTCTTAACTTGGGGTTCAGGCAGATGCAATAGTAAGATCCATCCTTGGTAAATAAGATCAGACACCAGTCAGACTGGTCCAAAGTGTCTATTTACCCCTCATCCAGCTTTTTTTTGAAGAACCAGCTGGCCAAAGAGGGTCCTCACAGTATGGCCTCAGTAGTTATTCCAGCCCTGGCCCCATCTCTGGACAAGTCACTCAAGTCTGATAAGTCCCTATGTCTGGTCAGAGCATTGCGCCACTTGGACAGGACCTCAGACCTCTAGCAGAACAAGGAGTTGGCCTTTGTCTCCTTCAAGAAAGGCTTCAACAAAGATATATCCTCTGCTACTATCTTCTCATGGCTCAAGTAGACTGTGATCACATACTATGAGCTCTCTGGTCAAGAGGCCCTCGCCCTACATCAGGTTAAAGCCATGATGTGAGGACCTTTTACTGCTTCTTTGTCCTTTCATTCTGGAGTTTTCCTTAGAATACCTATTATCAGCCTGCCGTTGGAAGTCACATAACACCTTTACAAAGTTTCTTCTGAAGGATGTGGCTTGGCTGATTTAAAGCTTTTCCATTTGGGCCCGGTAGTGGCTGCTCAGTAGATCCACCAGTAGCCCTTATTCACTGAGGTGATTTGCACATGTTTATATATTGTACAGGTTTGAAAAATTACAAGTCAAAAAGCTTGTGATATGCTTCCTTTGGGAGGTTTAATTTCTGGGACTGAATTCATACCTCTCTTCCCCTACCTCATAGCAAGTCTGTGACAAAGGGGGGGATACATCAGTACACTGCCACCGGCCATGTCACTGGTAACCAACCTTCAGGATTCACTGGAGTCCTGGTTGGGGTCCATTAGGTAGGATGAATTAACGCAATAAAATTGCATATTTGATAAATAAATTATAATTAATTTTTATAATTTAATATGATACCCAATGGACAGACTAATCCCTCCCAACCTGCTTAGCAGGGATCTACATAGGTTTAGACAGCGAAAAAGATGCCATGATGTCATGTTGTCTAGACCGGAAGGTAGTATGATACTCCACCTTGCGAATGCACACTACCTGACATGTCCAGTGCCGGTGGATAGTACAGGACGGCTTTTCTGTTGTTTGGCGGGAACCTGCAACACCAACCGGTAGAGCAATTGTCCATTGGGTAGGGTATTAATTGATGGGGGTCTTCCACTGGAACCGACCCTATAGCTGACTCTATGACTCTACGGTTAGTTACACCTCCCTGATTTTCTTCATGATAAGAAGGGAAAGTACCAGACAAGTCGTAAATCCATAAGTTCAGTTTATTCATTCACTTGTTTTGTTGTTTTTTTATATTTTGAGCCAAAGTGTTTTGTGTGGGGTGGTGTAATGCTTCTTGTTTTGGAATTGTTTTTAAACAGCAGCTATTTATTGTTTTTGGAAGATTCCAGTGGTCCTGAAAAGGGCCTTTAAATGTATTACAGCAGTGGTCCTGAAAAAGAACGATTGGAGGCAAGTGCAGTGGTTCTACTGCTGTTGCTGTTTGGCATTGGCTGACTGCGGAGGAGGCTCAGGATGGGCTGGGTGCTGTTGTTCTGAGGATGGTGAAAACGGCTGTAGTGTGGCGATCTGTTGGTAGCTGAGCACTGAGGGTAGATTTCCAAAGAATCCTTAGAGTCGATGCTAAGAAGTTTCACATACTCGTTTCAGAATGTCTGAAAGTCTTTCTCTTCTAATCCCTCCGCCTCCAACGTCAGGTAGTTGCAGAAGGCTGTTCTTGTTGTCTCCTGCTTTTATCAGAGGAATGATGAGAGTATGGTTCTCATCTGTGTGAACTGGTCCATGACCTGCTGGTCAACCAAAGAACACACAAAAACTGGCTGTAATGTGATGTCTGTTGCCGCAAGCTTATCTCCATACTGTCTATGTTGGTAGAAGTCTGAAGATATTGTGTGCTAAAACAGCTGAAGCACTGTCTCCTCGGACCTGAGACTTGAATCGTGCTGATTGGCTGAGTCCCTTGCATCTGATGTGTGACTTCAGGAAGTGAAATTGATCCTGTATCCAGTTTTGACTTTCTGCCATGTCTTTCGGGGCCTGTCCAAACTTGGATTGTGTGAGCTTTTCCATTATATGTCCTTTGCGAGTCAAATCAGGTCTTGCACACCTTGACAGACAGGTTGTGACTGTTGGCAAACATCTCTCGGGGACACTCCTTCCTTGCTTTATCCTTGAAATGCTCATTAGTCTTGTTGTAAACTCCTCATGCTCCTTCACAAAGTCCACAATTGCCTCCTCATATAAGTCTATCAGGTATATTGTTGGTCATGTGCCCCTTCTTGTGTCTTGAGTGCGACTGAAGTGTGCCCCCCTCTCCTCAAGCCTCTTTGCAAGTATCCATTTCTGTGTCACTTTTGTCTGTCCTTTCACCCTTTTCTGACACTCCCTCCTCTGTCGAGTGTGTAGCTTCCTCCCTCCTGGCCTCCTCCTCCCTCTGTTTCTGTGCTTCTTCCTCCCTTTCTATTGCCTCCCTCTCCTCCTACCTCCTCTGTATACCTGCCGTGGTGTCCCCAAGTTCAAATTCTGTGGGACCTCTATCTTCTTCACTGGCCTTCTGCCCTTTTTAAGACAAAATCCCAAAATCTAAAGTCAGCCAACTTCTAAAACTCAACACTGCCCTATATATTTTGAAAAAAAAATCCTATCTTGAAACACTGTCAGATGTAATCTGTCAGATGCCAGATTCCAAATGATGCAAATGATGAAACGTGAAGCCAGCTTGTCCTACTCACTGCCTGGCTTGTCTGTTGCTGTAACGGCCTTGTTGGTTTCTGTTTACGGCTTGTCTGTATGTGTTCCCAGCTTGTCCTGATGAGATGTTACTGACTCTCTGTTTGAGCCTGAGAGTCTTCCTGTCTTGATGGGAAGTTTACAAGTCATGCTGTGTTTATGACATGCCGGTTTCCTTTCAAGTACGATTGGTTTGTGTTGACAGCCTGTCAGGATGTGCATTCCAATTCTTCCAGGCAAGATGGTTAAAGTACAGGTCAAGAGGGGAAGTGTAAACTATAAGCTGTAGAGATGCACGACAGGACAGTTTCCAGGTGGACGATCCAAGTTCTGGATACAGAGTTGTGGAGGGTTAGTGAAATATCAAACATGTTTTGATATTTTGCCGATCCATCACGACATGCCGTGAAACTACAATCGACCTTAACCGACACTGTAAACATTTCTCCTGACCCTCCAAAAATCCATAGTTATTGACAAGTCAGCTCCAGTGGAACACCCAAATTATAAAAATTTAATTTACTTATTAAATTTGCAATTATGTCAGCAATAATGAAAGATTTGACCCTTTAAACTAATGAACATTTTCTATTTATGACAAATTTGATTAAATTAGCATAAATATTTTGTACAATAAAATGGGACATAATATCAAATTGTGCACCATATAAGCAAAACATATAACCATTTTTATACAATTGCTAAGTGTACCAATGCCAATTATCAAAAATGGTGGCCCATACCCTACCTTTTTCTACAGATGAAAACGGCATAAACAGTTGGTCGTCTATGTTTTGGAATGATGATAGTCTTTCCCAAATTTGACACATGCTGGAGAAAATGGTGTAAAAATCAAACTTTGACTGGAGGCATTATTTGTTGTACATCTGCTTTCAGTTCTGACTGCAAACATCCATGGCTTTGTGAAGGAAGTAGTTTCAAATAGAGTTCACATTGTGGTGTCTGCCTATATGCAGGCACTACTGGGACGGTTTCCAAGGGCCAGGTATGTGCTGGGGGTTGATGCCAACCTAGTGCTCCTACCAATACAGAGTCTACCAGAATGGCTGGGTGACTGGTTATTAATGAGGCTGGCCAAAAATAGACCAATACCAAAAGCTGTAAAGGGATAACATATCTCATGTAAAATACAAATATAGAGTGCACTTATTCTGAACAAAAGTTGAAAAAAAAGTAAAAAGCTCAGTGAACTGGAGGGCTAAAACCCCCTTTTTGACATTAAGGTGACTTTAAGATTGCAGATATAGGGCTAAAACTTGGGCATGTGAAAGATTATCAAAAAGTAGCTGAATAAGTTATTCCAACAAAACGCCGAAATCCTGACCATTTTGGAGATACAGATCAAGTACCCATTTAAAAAAAAAAATACGAAAATAAAGCACCTCTCATTCAGGCATCTATAGTTCGATTGATCAGAAAATCCTTTCCGACCTGCAGATTTAGGTTTAGAATGTACCTGATAATTTTATAGCACCTGTCTGTGTGGTTTTTTTTCCGAAACACAATGACGGGGTGTTTTTGTATCAACCACATAAATAACTTGCTTGATGAATCTGGAAATATACTTGGATTCTTAGACTTTGCGCAAAAAATTCAATATTAAAATCTACTCACTCCTAAGACCATAGCAATTAGAAATTTCAGAATTCAGAAAAAATTGGATAAAACATTTCACAGAAAGTACTCCTAGGCCTATTAAAATTTGATAAGGTTTGCAAAAGAACATACTGGACCTTTATGGAACCACTGAACAGAAATGGAGTTATACTCTCAATGAGAATATATCATGCAAAACCTTACAAAAATATTTGTCGTCCACCTAACTAGTACAATTGACTCTAAATTGAGGAGTGTTCAACTTAAAATACTCCAGAGAATTTGTCCATTTGTCCATTTGTCAAAATGTTCTTAGAACAACTTACGGATAAATTTTTAGGGATGCTAGACCTGAATAGTGTTCTTAATTCAAAGTGTATTATTTTAGGAGTGTTAGACAAAAAATGAAAAGGATTTTATAAATAATATATTCAGAAAAATATGTACAAAACTATATTTATGTAGCTAAATTTCTGTCAAAAATTCATGTACCTGATGCTTTGCAATTGATAAAGGTTATGGAAATTAAATATAATATAGCAATTAAAAAAGGTGTAACTGTGACACGATTCAATAAAAAATGGGTCCTTTTAGGGTATCCTTGCTTTAAGAACCACAGCACCACTTTTTTTGCTCATATTTCATATACTCGGTTAAAATATCTAACTCTTGACTGTTCTTTACAATATTAAATACAACTAGACCTATGCATCGGAGAACCGATGCAAATTTGTATCCACCGGAAAGACAACTTATCAAAGACAGTGAACCATCATTTGACATTGAAGGAGGGGCTCAAGGTCAAATCTGAGCACATCAGAAGATTCCCAGCCCATGATTTCCTATAAGATGGTTTCACATTGCAAACCTCTAACACCAATAAGAAGCAAGTTATAAGCACTTTTAAGTTTGGCTGTCCTCATTTGACATTGAAGGAAGGGTCCAAGCATCAAAAGATTCCCAGCCCGTGATTTCCTATACGTTAGTTTCACATTGCAAACCTCTAGAACCAATAGTAAGCAAGTTGTAAGCACTTTTAAGTTTGTCTTTCCTCATTTGACCTTGTAGGAGGGTTCTAAGATCAAATCTGACCACATCAAAAGATTCCCAGTCCATGATTTCCTAAAAGTAGGTTTCACATTGCAAACCTCTAGGACCAATAATAAGCAAGTTATAAGCACTTTTAAGTTTGGCTGTCCCCATTTGACCTTGAAGGAAGGGTCAATGATAACTCCGGTGGATACAATTCTATTAGTGGTATTAATATTTCTTGCAATAGTAAATCTGGTTTTGTAATGACGTAAGTTGTATAAGTATATGCTATATGTACTCCTTTTGTATTGCATATGTGTATGTTTGTAATGTGACTGGACTGGAAAAACAAAACAAAATTAAAAAGAATATGTGGAAAGTGTTCTTGTCCCTTATTATGCAAGGTTTTCTTAGTAATTCTATATATGAATGCCAATTTTTGTCATAGAAAATACCAAACTTTGTTGTTACTTTTCACATTTTTTGCTATCTTCCTTTAAAAAATATATGATTTGTGTTAATATAGAAAAAAAAATTTTTTTTTGATAAATTTTAATTGCATTAAAAAATCAACAAATAGCTTAACTTTTAGATTATTTAATAGACCAAATACGAAATTTTATTTTCTTTGCCAACAAAAAGCCAAATGAGGGGGGAATAGAATTTAGTGTTATAAAACATACTTGTTGGAGGCTGATTCCTTTAATTTTTATATCATAAAACAAAATATAGATTATGCTTTGAAAAAATAGTATTTTTATTGCAAGTAAACTTTTGAAATAATACTTAATATTATATTGAAAGTTGAAGATCACATTTTCATCACACATTGCAATGCATGAGTTGAGATAAGAGAAATAAGCTGTCAATCAAGTTAATGGACTTGCGAGAAGTGAAACTGAAGATCCTGTTTGAAATAGTTGTGTTACACACAGTTGATCAAAATTTTATATCCACTGATAAAATTTTTTGGCTGATTTGAATATTGTAGCCACACGTAATATTGATCAATACAAGATATTATTGGTCTATAACATTTTATATACTGAGATTTTCATCAGCCTCTGATTAGACCAGCCCATGTTTGATCGAAGTATTGCCAAACACTCTGATTGTATGAGACACATACATAATGCTGAGGTCACACCTTTCTATGCAGTCATTTCTGTATGTATTTGATTTATGCTTCATGACCTTGTCCTTATGGCGCCTAAAAGATACTTTGCACAATGAAGAATGGGCCATCTTGTATATTCATTCTGTCCACAGCGCCAGTTTGGTTGTAGCTTACGACTCCAGCAGGGAACAATGTGACCTAGGTACAACTTTGACACAGACTATTAACACTTATGTCAATGGGTTAAAGTTAGTATTAGTGATACTCCACTGTTCAAAGCCAACTTAAAGCAAAAAGGCCAGGCTCCATCACAATTAACATTGTTAGGGTTAACAGGGGTGTAGAGAATGCAAGTTTAGCATCTAATTACTGGTTCTCACCTCTATGTGGGTTCAACACCCAAGTAACAAATACTGAGGGCCTGTCCCTATGTGAACATGGATGTTGAACAGCATGTTAAACAGCAACTTAGTATCTGTTTAATATAGTATCCCCATATTGTAATTTCACACAAACACTGCATTTTTATTATTTTTGGAGTAATCTCAAACACAAACCCCAAACCATTGAAAATTGGAGTTGAATATTTAAGATTCTTTTTGTTTCCAGATTATGATCCTTTCCCCAAATTTAATCACTCCTTCAGTCAGTCAGCTCCTACACATAAAAATTTTCATTCAGATGTGTTTATTAGTTTTGGTGTTACAGCAAACAAAGAGAAACAACAAAATGCCCCAAAACACAACATCCATGGTTGCAGTATGATCCATTGGTCTCCAATACGTAGGAGAGCAGAAACTGTGTTGGCTAAGTCTGTATAAACATCACACAACTGCTCCAAATTTCAAGTCTGAAGAAGTTATTTCTATCTCAAAATATTTTGAAAAGAAATTCAACATCATGCAATGGATTGGCTAGGATACCAGTCCAAATTTTTAATTGGAGGCACAGAATGTCAGGGTTTAATACTTTATTTCGGCCCTGCCATCAACATCTTTGTATGGGGATATGGCCTCATAAACAGCCCTGTCCCGGGTGTTCTTGTATTTTATTTTGAGCAGATATGCCATGGAGATGACCTTGCCTCAAACCTAGTATCTGTGTCTTGAAACTGTGATCTGTGACCCAGATTCAGATAAATATTCAAACTGAAACCAAAAATAAGTTTATTGGGCTTTTATCTCTGTAAATACCAGAATACACATTTTAATATCATAATTTTGGTTGTCAATGTTATATTTATCTGTCCGTTTCCATTTAGGATAATACTGCAATAAACAATGAGTATTTCCTGCACATTGTCATGAGCTGGATTTAAAGCTAAGACTAAGGATGAGAGAGTCAAACAATAACATGCCGAACTTGATGATCTCTTGGCAACAGACATTAAAGAACCCTTGTTCACTTCATTGTTGCATAATTATTTCATACTAATAAGAGGTAACAATTATAGCAAAAAAACTATAAGATAATGTAAATAAAAACAGCATTTCTGTGTTAAAACCTTGAATATATTTATTTTGCAAAATATGTTGCATTGTAAAGCTGAATCATATGCATCAATATAATGTTCATTAAATAACTACTGAAACTGATGTTATGTAGGCACCACTCTTCTAAGTAAAATTATATTATACAAGAACTAAAGGCAGTGAAACAAATGAAACGCATCTGCATATTACAGTAAATGTGTGCACTCAGTAAATTTAGTTTACTGATTTTACATATTTTAATGTAACATATACATACACATGTATACAAATATATAAATATATACATATACGCAGTTTAACTATGCTACATCTAGATATGGGAGCACCTTTGATAACTTGAATTGAGGATAGTAACATTTTATTTTCCAACTTGTATACAATACTGAAGGAGCAATGGTAATTTCATGACAGGTTGCCACATGTGTCAAAGGGATATTGAAATCTGACATCTTTCACAAAGTGTTTTCTCATGAGACATTTTATCCTAAAGAAGTGTCATGTTTTCACATATTTATTCCACTGAACTATGCTATATTGATTATTATACCAAATATTTAACATTCTTACTACTTCCTATAATGGGTGGGTCCTTCAGGTCCTGCTTACATGCTTTAGAAATTGAACTGTCTTACTGGATTGTGGCTCCATGGTAAATGAACAACAGAATTGGAAAGAAAGCCAGCGAACCGTGACAGAAATTACAGCACGCCCTGCAGTCACCGTAATGAACTTGATACTCTACCGTAGGCAGACATTTCAATCAGTTCAAAACTTTTCTCTTTGTGGTCATGGAAAGCAAGGAATTTCACTGTACGCAAACTTTACTAATAGAAGTTTGGCAATACATGTATGAATGGGCATTATACAAAACACTGAAAAACTACTTGTGGTATTATTGAGGCATAATTAATCTGGTAAAACATTCTTTGAATGTAGACATTTTCCTAAACAAAAATTCTAAAAAGAAAAATCTCTTTTTATCCAACGCATATTTTTATAAATGATATTTTTATGTTGATAAACTGCTAAAATACTAATGCTACTTGTTTTCTACATATCTACGGTATCTAATATGTAAGAATTGCCCATAGAAATGTAACAAAAAAATCAAGATTTATTGTGTTACAATAGCTTACCATGTGGAACTGAATGGTTTCTCGGGAGGCAAGCATTTAAAATAAGCTTACTTTATTTCACTGTTTTCTCAGAATATACGTATTGTTGGATGTTAACATTCAGCCATTTATTTTATTTGATATCATAGCTTATTCTAATCTAATCTAATCTACTGCTTTGCAGGTCCAATATCTTCAACACAAAGGGGAACTCAGTGCGCTAACTTAACAAAAATCACTATCATAAGGAGAGTCAAGGGGCGTTGAAGGTCAGTAATCCGGAGTTGTGGGTGTGACCAAGAGGGAAGAAAACTAAGTTGGGAAACTGGAATTAAAGAGGTGGGTTTTGTGGTGTTTCCTGAAAGATGTGACAGAGGGGTTATTTCTTATTTGGAAGGGAAAAGAGTTCCAAAGAACCGGGGCATAGTGACTGAAAGAATTGGAAAAATGTTTGACTGACTAATGAACCTTACGGTCGAAATTGGGGGTGTGAAGGAACTTGAGCTTAGGGGTGCTTTGCCTTGTATTCCTGGAAGAGGAGGAGGGATGAATTAATTCTCTTAGGTAAACTGGCTGACCCTGGTTGAAAATTTTGTATGCAATGACACCTATTTTGAATTGTATCCCATATTTGACAGGGAGCCAGTGGAGTTTTTTTCAGTTGAGGGGTAATGTGAGAGTATTTGGAAGAACAGGTGACAATCCTACAGAGTGAGTTTTGGACTAACTGCAATCTTTTTAACTCAAAATCTGTAAGTGATAAGAATAGGGAATTGCAGTAGTCCAATCTGCTGCTCACCAAAGCATTTGCTAAAAGAACTTATGTAGTAAGATCTAGAAAGGGAAGAATTCTATAGAGGTCTCTCGCATGAACTCTGGTGGACTTTATGACCTGTGACACATGGTCTAAGAATGAGAAATTGGAGTCGAACACCACTATGAGGTTCCTAACACTTTGTGCTGGTGAGACCTGATTACCGAGAATATTGATCGAAACTGAGGAAGGAGTTGTTTACGGCCTATCAGAATAAACTCAGTTTTCTCAGGGTTGAGTTTTAATTTGTTTGCGAACATGAAATTTTGAATGTCTTTTAGGCATGTCGTATTTTAGTTTCTGTATAGAGTGAGAGAAAAGAAATTTGTTGGTGAGAGTGTTATGTATAACTGAGTGTCATTGGCATAGAAATAGTGGTTAATACTACTGTGGGAGTGAATGATTGAGCTAATTGGGTTAGTGTAGAGGGAAAATAGGGACTTCTTCACATGAGACCCTTTCAGTTTCACCTCAAGGAGCACTGGAGATTTCCTCAGTTGTTGGACAGCCTCCTTCCTTGGACAGAAACCATTTCAGCACACCTAGAGTGGTGGTAGAATCCCACAAACGTGATGAAAGATGCAGACCTTCATCCCAAAGACCACAGTATCCTACTCTTTACATACGCCTCAAACAAAGGCTGGGGCGCTCACTTAGAACAAGCCTCTACAGGTCTGTGGTCAGACAGGGAAAAAAGGCTACACATAAATGTTATAGAGCTGAAGGCGGTTTCTCTGGCCTTTTGACCAGTGTCAAAACCAGTGTTGGTTGCTACAGACAACTCAACAGTAGTAACCTACATAAACAAACAAGGAGGAACCCACTCGGTGGAGATGTGCACTCTCCTGTGGAAGATCATGACCTGGTGCCATCATTACCGGATAACCTTAAAAGCCAGACATATTCCAGGGTGTCTGAATGTGATGGCCGACCTTCTGTCCAAGTCCAGTCCACAGAATGGTCACTGCATCCGCAGATCTGTTACAAGTGGTTCACTCCTCATGTAGATCTATTTCCCACTTGTCTGAACCACAAAGTTCCACTATACGTATCTTTAGTCCCAGACCAAAATGCTTGTCACATAGATGCTCTGAACATAAACTGGTCGGGTCTCACTGCTTATGCTGACCCTCCCATGGCTCTCCTTCACAGGGTGATCCAAAAAATCTGGCAATCCAGTTGTCTGGTCACTCTAATAGCCCCAGGCTGGCCAGAAATGACCTGGTTTTTGGACCTAGTGCAGCTCTCAACTGAGATCCCACTTCAACTACCAGTGTCAAGAACTCTTCTCAAACAGTCCCACAACTATGTGTTTTACAGCAATCCACAACATCTGAACCTCCACGTCTGGTGTCTAGGAGTGGACAACTCCAAGAACAAGGCTTCTTTGTGAAGGTGGCAGAGAGAATTGCTGCCCTCAGAGGTCATCAACAAGGACCATCTACAAGTCAAAGTGGGCCCTATTTGAGAAATGGTGCAGAGAAAATTCGGTGGATTTCTATACTCCCTCTGTGAAGCAAGTCTCAGACTTCTTCATGTACCTGTACCAAGACCTAAACAGGCGCCGTTCGACCATTGTTGGTTATAGGACGGCCATTGGTATTATTGCCCACTATCGGGAGTTACTCGGTGATTAGAGTTGTGGTCTGTATTTTAAATTATTCTGCTAGTTGATATTGTGGGTATTATTGTCCTTTACCAGGAGTTACTCTGTGATTTTTGGTTGTGGTTTGTACTTTAAATATTTCAAAGATTGAACAACTGTACTGTAGTTTAAATATTTTATAACTGTGGTTTGGCTTTACTTTTTATGAATTTCTGCATGTTCTGTTTTATTATGTGGTCCCTAATTTCCTTATGATGCGGATTGTTAAGACTCACAACAGAATTCAGAGCAGGTGTGATGTTGGCCTGCATGTATGTAAATATAATGAACCTACTGCCAAATCCATTCTGTTCATTTATGTCAAGTCACATAGAGTTACATTTTGTAAAAAGGCGTCCTTCAGGCAGCTCGCTCTGGTTCTGTTGTTGGGCGATGTCGCTCTCAATCCTGGGCCAATGAAGTTTGGATTCGCTAACTGTCGATCCATTAGGCCCAACTCTTTGTGAAGAAGTTAAAACTGGAAATTTTGATGTTTTTGGTCTCACTGAGACCCATATTAAAGCTCTAGAGACACCCTCATTTCTTAATGAGTTAACACCTGAAGGTTTTTCCCTTGTGCACACCAACAGAGAAAACGTGGTGGCGGTGTTGGCTTTTTTATTAAATCAGTTCTTGATTTCAAAACCATCCATTCTCCTCCCTTGAAAATCACACTGTCTCTCTCACTCTTGATGGGCGTTGCATGTTTCTTGGGGTCGTTTACCGGCCCCCTGCCTCATCTGTTGTAAAATTTTTTGAAGATTTTCTGTCATATGTGGATTTTTTGTCTTCCTTATCCTCCTCCTTTGTCATTTGTTGTGACTTTAATTTTTATGTTGACACTATGTCTCCAACAGTCTCTGAATTTAAATCAGTCATGGATTCTTGCTGTCTGTCCCAATACATTGATTTTCCAACTCACCTTCATGGTCATACCTTAGACTTACTGATGGCTCCATCCGAGTTTTCTGCAACTTCTGATGTAAAAGGTTCAGGTTTCATAAGTGATCACAAAATTATCTCTTGTGTAGTTGACTTTCCATCTTCGGATACTCCAATGCAGAAAGTTGTTACCTTCCGTCAGTATCATAAATTGAATATTGATAAATTCAGAAGTGACCTCCTGGATATTCCGTTTGTAAGTTTACCATCTGATAACATTGATTTATTGCATGAACAGTACATGTCTGGTTTGTCTGGGCTTCTAGATATTCATGAACCAGTGAAGACTAAACAGCTCATCAAACCAGCACCAAGCTGGATAACTGACGAGTATAGAACTGCCAAGTGCATGAGAAGGCAGTTTGAATGTGCTTGGAGAAGAGACAAATCCTCTGTAAATCATCCCCGTCCTCGACAGCAAATAAACAGATGTAACCACATTCTAAATAGAAACAAGGGGCGTTTCTACCGTGATCTGATTAGTGATAATTGCGGTGATGGTAAGAAGCTATGGCAGGCACTGAATAGAATATTGAGTCGGTCAAATTCCACTGTCCTCCCATCCTTTGTTGATGAAAAATCATTTTCATTTTTGGTTCGTTTTTCATTGATAAAATTAAAAAGATCAGAGACACCTTCAAACACACCCAATCTAAGTTTCTTCACCCAGACAAGGAGCCGCCAACTTTTAGTTCCTTTCATGTTTTCACTGATAGCGAAGTCCTCAAGTTTATCAAGGAACCCCCTTCAAAAACTTGCTCTCTAGATCCATGTCCCACACATATTGTGAAACAATGTATAGACATCCTTCTCCCTTCATTGACAAAACTGGTTAACTTGTCCCTCAAAAATGTCATTTTCCCAAATCCTTTTAAACAAGCTATTGTCACGCCTCTCCTCAAAAGGTCCGACCTTTCAAAAGAGGACTTGAAGAGCTATCGACCGGTGTCTGGTCTTACCTTCTTGTCAAAATTGGTTGAGCCAATATTGGCTGCCCAAATTAGATCTCGCATGGATTCTCATGATTTTGGTGAGACACTTTCCAGTCAGCCTATAAGGTGGGGCACTCAACAGAAACTGCCTTGTTGTGCATCAAAAATGAGATTCACTTAGCTCTGTCCAAGGGCATGCCTACAGCACTGGTGCTACTTGACCTGTCCGCGGCTTTCAATACTATCGATCATGACACACTCCTATCCTGTTTGTCAGCTAGGTTTGGCTTTGCTGGATCAGCACTATAATGGTTTAGATCCTACCTCCAGGATCGTTTTCAGTCAAAATTGGTTCCAGTCTTTCAAATTTGTTCAAATTGAAGTTTAGAGTCCCCCAAGGTTCTGTCTTAGGTCCTCTTCTGTTTTTCCTCTATACAACACCTCTTGGGCAAGTCATCAGAAAATATATTGGAGTCAAATACCACTTCTATGCTGACGATACTCAGCTGTTCATTCACTTATCCCCTGATGATAGTCTCAAGTCTTTTGAACGTCTTAAATCCTGTTTGAATGATATTCAGGTCTGGATGTCTGAAAACAAACTCAAGCTAAATCCTGATAAAACAGAATTTATAGTCTTTGGTGCCAAAGACAGATACAAATGGTTCAGTGACTCATTTCCCGTCAATATCCTGGGTAATTGTCTCTCTCCCACAGATGTTGTACGCAATTTCGGTGTTCTGTTTGATGCAAAGTTTTGTTTTACCAATCACGTAAATTCTGTCATCAAATCTTGTTTTATTAGCCTCAGGGACCTTCATTGTATCAGGAGGTTTCTTTCCATTGATACATCAGTGGTGATTGCAAATGCTCTGGTCAGTAGTCATTTGGATTATTGCAATTCTCTATTTCGCAGTTTGTCATCCCGTAATGCTACAAGGCTCCAATATGTTCAAAATGCTCTTGCAGGGTTTGTCACTGGTGCTTCAAAGTACACTCACATCACATCCACCCTGAGGACACTTCATTGGCTACCCATCAGACAACGTATTATCTTCAAAACCCTAGTTTTGGTTTATAAGTACCTCACCACTGGCCAGCCTAAGTATTTTGCATCATATCTCTCCTTGTACAAATCTGCCATGAATACAAGACGTTCCAACCCCAAAAATTTGTTCCTCCAGGTTCCTCATTATTGTGCTTCCATCCATAAATAAAAGGTCCATTTCAACAACAGTTTCTCATATGATGCCCCGAAGTTATGGAATGATCTTCCACATGATATCCGCAGTGCTTCAGAAATCATTTCCACCATAGCTTCTAACTACCGAACACCGGATCACCTCTCTGGGTACGACTTGGAACATGTCTAATGTCTTGATGATTTATGCCTTACAAACTGGATGGTGTGCCTTAGAATCCGTAGATACGGAGATTAAGCACTTGGACAACTGATTGATTGATTGATTGTTGACACCTTGCGCCCAGTGGGGCTCCATATTTCCCAAAATTCCGACCTTAACAGGTTACTCTCCAGTTTTTACAGGGATCGTCCAAAAAGTTCCAGGAATCTTACCCAAGTGGAACCTTTGTGTTGTACTCAATGATCTCACAAAAACACCTTTTGAGCCTATGAAAGACACAGACCTCAAACATCTTACCCTCAAAACTGCTTTCTTGTTAGCTATGGCCTCCGGCAAGCACCGCAGCGAAATCCATGCCTGGGTTGCAAACAAAGTATCTAACCTAGGCCAATGGGAAAAGGTTGCTTTGTTCCTTTCTTCAGATTTCATAGCCAAAAACCAACTAGCAAGAGAAGGTTCTCAAACTGTGTCTCTGGTGACTATTCCTGCTCTAACTACCATTGTAGATAGACAATTCAGACAAGACAGGACCTTGTGTCCGGTACGGGCCCTGAGGTACTATTTGGATTGAACCAAAGACCTAAGAGGGTCTTGATCCCTTCTCTTTATCTCCTTTAAGAAAGGACATACCTCAGACATCAGACCCCCTACACTCTCTTCTTGGCTAAAACAAACTATCCTACTTTGTTACAAACAAGCAGATCAACAAGCCTTGGACCTGGTCCAAGTCAAAGCACATGACATTTAGGGCCTTCTTTCCTTCATTTTGCGGCTTCTAAGGCCTTTTACGGTGGGGTATCGGTAGACCAAATAATGTAAGCATGTCACTGGAAAGCTCACAACACATTTACAAATTTTAACCTAGAAGACATTATGTGGTCAGACGACAACAATATGTATCTGGGACCAGAAGTAGTGACAGAAGTCCTAGACCCTATCCCTCAGACTGCTCATCCTCGGAAAGAAAAGGATGCAGCCAAGTCTTCAGGAGTCTAATCCGAGGGTCTAGGTATTGGGTAACTCCTCAGGATGTTATGGTAAGGGTTTTTATCTATCATTACTCTATTTAACTGTGTAATGTATTAAGTCTTTTCAGTGTACCATAATCTCATATTTAGGGTGGCAACTTAGAGATTCAAGCTTAGGGCTCTTATTATTACAGTGATGCATTTGGGGGTTATACTCGCATAAGTGACCATGGCTGCACTTAATCCTCCTATCAAAACATCCAGACAGTATCGGTACTATCACTTATTAATCTTAATTATTTATTTATTCAACTCCAAGAAAAATTCACTATACTTCCAGTCTCAGCTGTAATCCCTCCACCGGACGGTTGGATTCAGCATTCAGTTCCACATGGTAAGCTATTGTAGCGTAATAAAATTGAAAAATTTAATTACTTAAATGCAGCTTTTATAAGCTACAAGCTTACCATGTGGAACTGAAGAAAGTCCCACCCTGTCTCCCTGCTGTATTCAAGCTGAGGGGGTATGGGCTAAATTTACAACGAGAGAAGGAGAATAAGAAGCGAGATTCACTGTTATGGTACACTCTCAGCACAGGGATCCGGTCAAGATCTGCGGCCTCCCGAGAAAGCATTCAGTTCCACATAGTAAGGTTGTACCTTATAAAAGCTACATTTAAGTAATTAACATTTTCAAATTTAGAACTCTTGTTCTACGAATGTTTTCTTGATTAAAGAATTATTCTCAGAAAATGAGAGAAAATGAGAATAATTCTAAGAATAAGAATGTTAGTGAACATGGCCTCTGATGAAAATACAATAGACTCAGATACAGGCTCCGTTAAAACTGAAAAATATGGTAAAAAATGTTCAAAATCAAACCAGAAATAAGAAAGGTATCTACTGACCCAAAAGCAGTTAGAAAATTCTTCAAAATCAAAATTATTTTGTACTTTCCTGTATCATAACACATCGGTGTGCATATTACAAGGTATGTCATATCAGTTCCATTGTTATTGTCCTTGTATTGTATAATCATGGGTATTATCAGGGTATTTCTCATATCACAATGATAATAAAAATAATAAATTTAAAAACGGAGCAAAAGAGAGAGTAAAATTAGATAAGTATGCAGACTCTGAAAGATTAAATAAAATTTTGAAAAAAAATCAGACATAATGTCATGATCTGGCTTGAAAAATAATAAATAAAAGTTTATAATAAACTTTATACTAACTGAAAAAAATACAATGGATACATCAAGTGCAAAGGATATTGCTTGCGTAGCAATACACATGAGTACAGTGGTATTAAGTGCTCTTTAAGCTAAGCAAAATAGACAAAACAAGAACAAAAATTACATAAATCTTATCTCTTCTTCTAATTGAACATGATCAATATTTGAACATGACAGACAAGCCTAAATTCTCTAGGCAAGTATAATATTGCTGCACATAAAGTCCTAACAAAAATTAAGGACATTTATGTATGTAATTTGCATTAGCTTAGCTTTTAAAAAAGTGTTTTATAAACACTATGTCTAGGTTTAAGGAAAGGTACAAAGTATTTTGGATAACCATTATGCAGGAACTTATACACCAGTAAGGCAGTCTTGAATATAAAAAAGTGTTCAATAGGCAATCAATGAAGAGTCTTCCTAACAAGTGTTTCAGTTTTGGAAAAGCTGTTATTATGGCCGATAGCAGATTGATTTATAGAACTATGAATAGAAGTTTTTCGTGAACAGGTGTATGAACCATAATTGGATAGCTGAAGCTTAAGTTTAAGTTTTGTATTTGCTTGACAGGATGGGTATTCCAGCGACCTAAATGTTTTCATTATGTACAAATGTAAAACACACATATATATAATCTAAGTTTTACTGCTTAAGCTTACTGCATTAACTGTGACTTATGGCTTCCTTACTGTATGCATGTACCAACAGACTTAATTGAAATCCATTTGACAAATTCTTCTGTCCGGCAAATCCGGGACCTATTGTGTTTAAGTAAAAACAAACTTTGTGACATAGAAACCACAAAATTACGAAAATTAATTTTGTGAGTACAGTATATTAAATGCATATTTATTGTAAGAATCATTACTGTAAATAGAGGAATAAATATGGGAATAAATTACTTAATTTTGTTTTACCTTACCGATGTAAGTAGGTCACTTATGACATGTTACCGGACAGAAAAATATTCAGTCTGTAAGAGACTACACTATTTACAACATATCGAAATGTATGTTCAAAAACAACCTTTTACAAAGAACCAGTTATAGGCACTACTGGCAAATTAAAGCCTGTATGAACAAAACAAAGCAACATATACACCGGTATAAGCTGAACATAACTGAAAATACATCCAAAATCAGACCAGACATAAGAGAAGCTTTGACCAATTTAAGAAATCTGTTATATGTTTATATTCTCTCCAATCTAACAAACTTTTTGAGAATCCTTCAAAAGTACATATCATTCATATTTGGTATATATTATATCAGCTCCAACTTTATTATTAAATCGTATTGGATCGTCTGTGATTCCATTAAGTTGCACATTTGGCATATCATTTAGTCTCTATTTTGACCCAATAGCAGCCACCAAAACATGGCATTTGTGATTCAGTACCTCAACATATGGCTCATTTTATGATCTTATCCACTTAACCCTGCGATTTCTTTAAAAATGTAGGAAGATAGATTTGGACATCACATCAAGCTTGTGTGGTTTATTGAAATTAACCTACAAGTCATTGAATTAAAAGTGGAAAATAGAGAGGTTTAAACGTTTTTGAAGCTCGTACCTGTTTTCTGCTATGTGACACATCAGCTTTTGAGGTGTAACATCATTTTATAACGTCAGATCTTTCAGCCGTGAACTTCCATCATGATAATTTTAAAAATAGCATCAGAGACACCCGTACCCCAGAGCCCAGGGATATATTTTTAACACCATGAGATATAGAAGTAGTATATCAACACAAGGTTTAGGATACTTCAGAGCACTGTCCGTTACATAAAGGTCCAAACAGTGTTTAAATAGATAAAATAATGTCTAAGAGAAAGATAATGCATGTAAAGATGAAGTATTAAAACAAGACAATTCAATAACAAGATGATAGCATTAATCAGTAAACTAAACATTACGAGACTTTTTATCTACATCTGGCATGGCCGAATTATGGTTTGGATGTTTTGAATATTACCATGCATACATAAGTGGCAATACATTCAATGAATGTTTATGTGTGGTGTTGGAGCAAAGTCTGTGGCACACTTGATGAAATTCCATCTGTTACAATCGGAAATTGTAAAAGTAAAATTCTTAATGAATTCTAATATGACTTTAACAGTGCTTAATCAACATCGAAAGACAGACCCAAAGGTGTAACAAGATTTTAAAGGTCAAGGTCACTACAACAAGGTCAAAGGTCAAATCAAGGTCACACCATGATGCTACACACCTACAACCCTACAACCCTACAACCCCTAACCAAGATGCTACACACCTACAACCCTACAACCCCTAACCAACCCCTACCAAGCATCAACTTCCTACACCTTACGGTTTCCGAGATATAGCCCAGACAAGATTTTATAGGTCAAGGTCACTCTGGCAAGGTCAAAGGTCAAATCAAGGTCAGACCATGATGTTCCACACCTACACCCTGTAACCAATGTCCCTACCAAGTATCAACTTCCTACTTCTTGCGGTTTCTGAGATATAGCCTGGACAAGATTTTATAGGTCAAGGTCACTACAGCAAGGTCAAAGGTCAAATCAAGGTCAGACCATGACGTTGCACATCTACACCCCCTAACAAATGTCCCTATCAAGTATCAAATTCCTACACCTTACAGTGTCTGAGATACAGCCCGGACAAACATTTTCCCGCTGCCCGCCCGACCATCTGGACACCATGGGTGAAAACAATACCCCGACAGCCTTTAAGGCTGTGAGGTAAAAATTTATGTTGCATTTTTGTGCTATGATTTTGTGAAACGCTGTTCACGACATCACTGGTAAGTGTAAAACGTCCTTCAATAAACATGCAAAAAATATCCCTCATAAAGGTGAAAAACAATACTTATACTACTACAGTCTTTCTTCATTCATGATATATTTTGTTATCGCAATCAAGGACAAAATGTGAACGTTGGATTGTGTTTGTTTGTATAGCAGCAAGATTACGAAATAACTACTGCATAAATTTACATCATATTGTCATAGTAGGTTGATCTTGGTCTATCACAGAAGCGATTTAATTTTGGGAATGACACACACAACCAAGTCTAGAGGCAAGTTAAAAGGTATTTTAGCATTCCACTCATAAGCAATAGTGGAGGAGTTGGGCCTTGGCATAGTTATGCACTTTCTAATTGCTCATTTTTGTATATGTCACTTGATAAGTGTTATTGATTCAGATCCATTTCAAGGGCCATTTTGAAAACTTGAGAATTAACAAAGCTATCTAAACCATAAAAGGGCCAGTGCTGATCACGTTTATAACCTCCAATATATCTATTAATATTAATTTGTCCTGTGACTGCCATGATGTACCAATTTTAAAATGCAACTAAATTTCTGTATGCAACATCATACAAAATTGCAGTATCTTTGTATCATTTCACCGTGTATTTATATGGAAAGTCTTTTCTATAAGTTTATAAACATAATCTTGAATGATTCAGGTGTGATTAATCTGAATATAAGCCTGGTAAGCTTGTTGAATCATTGATGTGTTTCCATAACAACATGTTTGTCAATGGGTCGCAAGACTAATGCCAAAACATGATCTGAGTTAGGCCATTTCTTACTTTCAAGTTTTAATGGCATATTCTAACCATCACTCCAGTTTCAGTTTTTCATTGGTGGGAGAGATCTTAATTTCACATACAGATAAATTGTCTCAGGGAAAATTTGTTATGTATGCTTACAGTAATGATATTCCTATTTATTAAAGTTTTGCTGCTTCGCTCTTTTATATATCCATATAAAATAATAAAGTAAAAACAAAGAGTATACAAAAACATAAAAAATGAATTTATTTGAGCTTTTGGAGTTTCACTCCTTCATCAGAAATAGCTTACAATTGTTTAAATTTGAAAAAAAAAAACACCTTTTTATATGTAAATAAACAAAATTACATCAAAATGATGTTTTAAGAAACCAAATCATCTCATTATTACTTAAAACACATATTTAGTCATATTTACGTCATAAATCTTAAGATGACGTCACAAAAATCAAAATTTTTAATTTTTTGCAATTTTTCACTGTGACATCACAAAATCGAAAATTTTAAATTTTTTTTTAAATTCACTATAATGTCAAAAAAATCAAAATTTCTTAAATTCGCACAATTTTATCTATGACAATAAAAATTGATGTCCTCAACAAAAGAATTCAAATTAAACATATTGTAAGAGAGATAACATTTATACTACAATTCCATTGTCCCTGTTCATACAAGTGGGTACATACAGCCAAATTTCATAATGTGGGTGTTCCACCACACGACTAAGGCTCCCGATTAAGGGTTTTTGGGGGTTCGGTTTCAAATATTTGCTTAGTCCCAGACCTTCTGTAAGGGTCGGTTGTTGTCGGTTGGGGCCGTGTGAAAAATCAAACATGTTTGATATTTCTCACGACTACAACCAATTCATATTTCCCGCCCTCAACAAAATGTCCAGTCCCAGGCATCCTCAGGCCTCCTCAGACCCAAATTTACACAGTCGTGTGTTGTCCCAGGCCGCCTGCGACCCTTAGTTCCAGACCTCCGTAGCTTAGTCCCGGGAGGCCGGTTGTTAATCCCAGACTCAAATGTAATGCGTATGAATTTCATGCGTGTGAAAGTGGGTCGGTTGCATTAGTCCCCGGAAGCCTCAGACCGTCTGCGGTGTCCTGGGACCCAAAAATCAAGGTCTGGGACTAAGCCCCGACTAAGGGTAACCGACCCTAACCGATCCAAACCGGCCTCCGCAGGACGCCTGGGACAGCACAAATTTAGTCTGTGATGGTCTGAGGATGCCCAAGGCGGCCTGGGACTAACAACCGATTAAGAACCGACTGTTTTCCACGCGTCGGAAATTAAAACGAGGCAATGAGCAGGTCTGGGACTATATAAGCGACCACGCACACTTTGTCATTGTTACTGACTGTTTGGCTACTGAGAGACGTGTGTCACTGATTTGTAGGGGTTTTCAATTTTTATTTTATATATATTATAATTGAGCTTAAGGCAAATTTCACAGTTAGGAGACACATTTTACTATTTTTTTATTATTTTATCGACTGGATCATGAGAATAGAGAAAGGAGGGAAGAGAGGAAGGAAAAAGATGGATGAGAGGGAGAAGGAAAGTCAAGTAGAGGAGAGGAGTGAAGTTATTACAGAAGAAGGAACTGAGAGGAAAGAGGAGGATGAGATTGAGGAAGGTCCAGCTATTGGGGAAGCTGTGGCAGAAGAAGAAGAGAGGTGTGAAGAAGATCCGGAGTGCCATTCTTCAGCCAAGAGAGCCAGGATGTGTGCCACTTTTACAGACAGCCAGGAAGTTTCCATTGTGGAATTTGTAAAGCTGCACCCTGAACTGTATGACAATGAGCCTTCACATTTCCACGACAGAACCAGAAGAGAGGCTCTCTGGGCAGAAATATCTGCAGAACTCAAGCTCCAGCCCTTTGATGTGAGATGTTGGTTCGAGTCCCAGCGAACCCGTTATGGAAAGCTGTCTAAGCTCCAATCTGGCCAAGCCCCGAGGGAGATGACCAAGAGACAGTCCTGGGTCTACCAACAGATGGGTTTTGTTAAAGCCCACATCAGAAGAAAGGGGGCCAACAGAAGTTCAGGTTTTGAGGCCAGTCCAAATACCAGCAGGCAGGACGAATCACGTGGGTCAACTACTGACACAGAACACCTCGAGTCCAGTGTCCTGAGGGAGAGGAGTCAGTTCATCATTACATCAACACCCGTTTTAACTACAGACTCCAAGATTCACTTTGAGCAGATGAGGACACTTTGAGCAGATGAGGACACTTATCTCAGGTTTTCTGCATCAGAAGTCAGACAGGCAGCCCTTCTTTGACTACGTGGCATCAGAGGCCAAAAAGATTACTCAAGAAGAATTTGAAGAATTAAAGGGCAAGATATTTAGAGACGTCGAAAGTATTAAGAGCAACTGTAGACGTCAGCCACTGTTACCACAGAGTCCCAGAGGGTCGGCCTACTGCCAACAACCACTCCACAGGCGTCTAGTTCCACTCAAGCAGCAGCTAGCAGCAGTTTTGTGTACTATACACCAAGCCCCTTTGGCTTCAACAACCCGACATCTGTCCCAACTGTACAGGACGAAGGGAGCAGACACAATATGAGTGGAATCTTAAGCCAGCTACCAGATCTGACATCAACACAGATCGTCGAGCAGCCTCAGCAGCAGCAACAACCACAGCTCTTTACTATCACCACTTCAGCACCGCCTCAACAGCAGCAGCAGCCTCCTCAGTAGCCATCCAGTCAGGGCGGGTCTTTGACCTGCCAGGCCCTTTTCAGGGCCACCAAATCTTCCAAAAACAATTATTTAGCTGCAAGTTATTCCAATTCCCCTCCCAAAACAAAAAAGTTCAGTACAAATACTTATCACAAGAAAAAAAATTAAAGTCCAACACCCACACAACCCCAAACATGAAATAAATAACCCATGGTACCACACATAACAAAAAAGGCCACATAAAAAAAATTTAAAAATAACTCCCAATATGGCCATTAATCAGCCCATTTTTAGATAAAAATCGATGGGATAGTTTAAAATCTGTAATTGAAAAGTCCAACACTTACACCTTACAGGGTTAAAAGGCATTATTACATACTTACCAACCCACAAACAGACAAACCCAATACCAAACATAACCTCCCAAATAACAAACCCAGTACCAAACCTAACACCCAACTACAAAAAAAAACCAACCCCAGTAACCACCAACCAAGAAACACACAAACCCAAAAGTAAACAGAACCCATGTCAATGAACTGACAAACTATTTTGCAAACACAATTCCCCATTATTGAAAACAAAACTAGTTCCATGGTTATATTTTCCACATGTTTGTGATTATAAGTAAAGATTTAAAATTGAAGATTTCCATAGAAACATTTCTGTTACAAATAAATTTCCAACCCATGAACAAAAAAAAATGGTGAAATTAGGATGTGCATTTCAAAATATATAAAAATTTAATTGAGTAAGTTGTGGTTGTCTGTTTGTCTATCTGAAAACGTTATGTTTGGCATGGGGTTTGTCTGTTTGTCCGTCTGAACAAGTTATGTTTGCCATGGGGTTTGTCTGTCTGAACAAGTTATGTTTGGCATGGGGTTTGTCTGTTTGTCCGTCTGAACAAGTTATGTTTGGCATGGGGTTTGTCCGTCTGTAGCAAGCATAGCTGATTAATTGTTTTTGGAATATTTGGTAGTCCTGAAAAGGACTGTTATAGTTAGTCCTGAAAAGGACTGTTTACTGCAACAGGACTTATATTCTGCCATCTTGCCAGGCCACTGCTCCCTCATTATTGAAGTAGTCCTTCAGGTAATCCCTCTGTCTTTTTGCCTCTCTAGCAGGGTTTCTGTCTTGGCCACCACCAGCAGCACCACCAATCAATCCACAATCACCAGGCACATCATCATCATCATCCTCCCCAGGCTGCTGACCAGCAGGTTGACCTTGATACTGGCTTCTGAGTATGTTGTGCAGAACCACACAGGTCATGACCACTTCTCTAACCATTTCTGGGGGTAGTTCAATGGTGGTCCTCATCACTCTGAATCTTGAAACCAGGATGCCAAAAGCTTTCTCCACAACTCTCCTGTCCCTTGATATTCTATAGTTGGCAGCCTTCTGCCATAGGGTTTCATGAGCCAGGTCTTCAGGGCAAAGGCATCATCTGCCAGAATGAAGTAGGGGACATCTCTACCACCCTGTGTTATAGGGGCTGGGTCAGGGAAAACTATCCTGCCATCTTCAATCCTCCTCTTCAGCTGAGAGGCATTAAATATCTGGGCATCTGAGCAAGATCCAGCTGTACCCACATCCACCCATCTGAACTTGTACTGTCCATCTACCAGGGCCAACATCACAATGGAAAAGAACCCCTTGTAGTTGTGGTAGAGGGCTCCAGAGTTCTTGGGTTTCTTCAGGGCCACATGCTTTCCATCCAGGGCTCCCAGGGCATGTGGAACATTCCACCTGATCCTGAATTCCCTCTCCAGTTCTTTCCACTCATCTGGAGTAGTAGGACATTTGAGGTACTCTCTGGTGAACTCTTCCTGGATGGCCCTGCAGACCTCTGGTAGAAACTTGGAAATGGTGGATCTTCCAACCCTGAACTGACAGAATAATGATGTGCATGACTCTCCAGTGGCCAGATATCTGATGGTGAGGGCTAACTTCTCCCCAACACTGATAGGAGCTCTGTAGTTGGTGGCCTGCCTGGCTAGACATGGTTCCAGTCTGGTCTTCATCATTTCAAAGAATTCTGGGATCATCCTCATGTAGTTGGTGAATCCTGGAATGTCTGTGGCATACAGATCAGCCATAATGTTGTGGTAGGCCCCCCTCCCCTCTCTCTGCAGTAGCCATGGCCTGACCCACATGTTGTGCCTTCTTCTAGGTCTCCATATGGGTGCTGGTGGTGGTGGTGGTGGTTGCTGTGCTTGACGTAAAAAATGGAAATACATGATTTTTTGTAACTGAATAAAAACCAAAAAAGCCCTAACTCCTAACCTCCTTTCTGTTTCCCCGATATAAATCTCTCCACATTTAGTACATTCAATGAAATAAATGACATCTTTGCTGATACAAGAAAATCTACCTGAAGGAGTAAATTTACCTCTAGGGCCCTTCACTGTGTGTACCTCATTGAAAACAAAGGCACATGTAAGACAACGTTTTCTACCACTTGGCAAAGTTATGCCAGACACATCTTTTGAACTGAATTTAGAGTGGACCAGCATGTCTCTTATGTTCCTGTCCCTACGGTATGAAATCAGAGGTTTTTCTTGAAACAAATAGCCCACATTTATCAAGAGTGAAATAGATTCAATGACATGTGCAAGAGACCTTCCGGATACGGCAGTTGTTTTATTGGTTGAGAAAACGAAATGTAGCAATTTTTATATTTTGTCAAAAATCCATAAGCCAGGAAACCCAGGTAGGCCAGTTGTTTCATCTTGTTCCTGTCCTACTAATGTAATTTCAAAATTGTTTTTCAGTGACACACTCAAGCCCATTGTGAGAGCTTTGCCAACTTTTGTAAAAGACACTAATCATGCATTGAACTTGATGCGAAATTTTCGATTTTGAGATGAAAATAGACTTTTGAAAGAACCTGCTAAAAATGAATAGGGTTATACTTACCCTTACATACAACTCTCACAGTAAGGCAATCAAAGACATTGTGGAGAAGAATTTTCACATGCTAAATCTTGACGAGGAAGTGGGCTATTTGTTTCAAGAAAAACCTCTGATTTCATACCGTAGGGACAGGAACATAAGAGACATGTTGGTCCACTCTAAATTCAGTTCAAAAGATGTGTCTGGTATAACTTTGCCATGTGGTAGAAAACGTTGTCTTACATGTCCCTTTGTTTTCAATGAGGTACACAGAGTGAAGGGCCCTAGAGGTAAATTTACTCCTTCAGGTAGATTTTCTTGTATCAGGAAAGATGTCATTTATTTCATTGAATGTACTAAATGTGGAGAGATTTATATCGGGGAAACAGAAAGGAGGTTAGGAGATAGGATAAGAGAACACTTGAGAGAGACACAGTTTAGATCATTTCAGAGTGCAAGTTCTGTTTGAAAACATCAATGGTAATTTGGCCAGGAAAATCAGGGAAAGTTACTTCATTAAGAAATTTGACTGTGTGTACCCACCGGGTATGAACAGGGACAATGGAATTGTAGTATAAATGTTATCACTCTTACAATTTGTTTAATTTGATATTGATTTTTATTGCCATAGTTAAAATTGTGTGAATTTAAGAAATTTTGGATTTTTGACATTATAGTGAATTTAAAAATTTTTTTTAAAAATTTTCGATTTTGTGACATTATAGTGAAAAATTGCAAAAAATTAAAAATTTTGATTTTTGTGATGTCATAGTAAAATAATTTTTTGTGACGTCATCTTAAGATTTATGACGTAAATATGACTAAATATGTGTTTTAAGTAATAATGACGTGACTTGGTTTCTTAAAACGTCATTTTGATGTAATTTTGTTTATTTACATATCAAAAGGGCTTTTTTCAAATTTAAACAATTGTAAGCTATTTCTGATGAAGGAGTGAAGCTCTGAAAGCTCAAATAAATTTATTTTTTTTATTTTTTTGTATGATCTTTGTTTTTACTTTATTATTTTATACAGCAATGATACATTGTTATTTTTCTGTAAGCCCAAAACCACACAAGATTATGCAAAGAATTGGGTAAACCCCAACTGCATGCGGTGACTTTTTGGAGTGATATTCAGCCAGCAAATTTGACACTGCCTCCAAATGATACCACACAACTCCTCGGGTTTCTCTTATAACTGATATGGTCAAGATAGAGTCACTTCTTCAATACACTCATCATCAAAATCATCAGTGCCATCTGTTGTTGCAGTTCCATCAAAGTGAGCATCAGCTACCACCGGTATAACATCCCTGGAATTGGACGCTGCACTGCTCTTTCTACTTCCACTTTCGTTTTGTACTGTTTCTAAGGAGTGTTTTTTTGACTTCTTCCCTTTCTTTTTCTTATCCTTAGATACTTTGTCTTCCACTTCCACATCAATTTCCCAGCAGTGCTGGACCTCTTCTGCCTCAGGCTTAATGCTTATCTCTTCTACTTCATCCTTCTTGGACTTACTGAACTTTCTCTTGAAAAAGCTTTTGGCTTTCTTCATGTTACTTTTTAACTGGAAGGAGAATTTACACAGACAGGTGTAGGCAAAAGTTAAGACCATGTTTTCATCCTCTTGACTTTTTACCCGAAATATTTGTTCAAATAAGACAAAATATGTATGGTTTTCATTACTCGTTACAAGCATTTTAATTACACACAGCTTTTGGGTAAATGATACATTAACTCACCAAAGGTTAATAACAGAAAAATACTTTTATTTCATTTATTGATCTGGTTGGATGAAAATATAGAAAGTGTAAAATCGACTGGCACCGAGTTATTTCTCGAAGTTTCTGGAAACTATATTAAAAACTCTGTCTACAGATTTATTTATAAGGTTAAAATAAAAGGGTTCAACTTACTTGTTACTGTAAATGTGAGGCATAATTTTAAACAATTATGAAAACGAAAAAATAAGAAAGATAAAGCTTGTTTTTACCTCAGTGTCTTTAACTTTTTAACCTACACTACACAAAATAGCATCAGGGATATCCATATACCACAGCCCGGGGAAATACCATTGGACACCACTAAATAATAAAACTTACAGTGTAAGTTATACAAAGGTGCAGGAGAAATGAAGAGAGAAATTACGTATCAAACCAAGGGAATTTAATAGGAAGATCAAAGCATTAATTAGTAAGCTAAAAGTTATGAAGCTGTAAAACTTCTTAATTGAAGTAACACTTTGAAGGTCAATGTCACAGGTCAAATGAAGGTCACACCATGATGTTGCAAATCTACACCCTAAATAAGTGTCTCTACCAAGTATAAACCTTCTACGCCTTACGATCTCAGAGATATTGCCTGGACACAGTTTTCAATCTCAAGGTCACTACAACAAGGTTAAATGTCAAATCAAGGTCAAACCATTAAGTTGCACATCAACAACCCAACCAATGTACCTTCTATGTATCAACATCCTACACCTTTCGGTTTCTGAGATACAGCCTGGACAAGATATTTCCCACCACCCACTCAGCCATGGATGAAAACAATATTTGCACAGCCTGTTTTAATGATAAAGCTCAACAAGTATGTCCCATATAACGATTTATAACAAGGCTTTAAAAATATCTATACTTTTTACAAATACCATTCTTATGACTAGCCTAAATTTATGCTCCAAAAGCAAGACAGCAGTGACTATTGTGTATGTTTCTTATTTCCGAAAGATGTTTTCACTACAACTGTAGTTGAATACCAAGCGTTCACATAAACACCAATGAGGATAATTACATACGGGTATCATGCCAGAAACCCTTCTTGCACAGAAACAAAAGCCTACTGCTGCTCACCATTGCTTGACAAAACTTGACCTCAAAAGTCTTAGCTTTGCTTCTTTTATGTATAATACCGTGGATTTCTATTGATTAAATTGAAACTAAATTGCAATAATTGCAAGCTATAAATGTAGACCTTAACAGAAAAAAAATCAAATCTATTTACAGTGCCTTGCAGGGACAATAATACAATTTCTACTTCAAATCACAGCCCCAACACTTGGCACAAGAAAACTCCCAAAACCAATTACTTTATCAGTCATCACTTTTGTTGCCTAATATGGTATGAGGAAATATAAGAGTGTTCCCACTCAGCCTATTGTCAATAGATGCATTTTTTGTTCCAGTTTGCGTTGAGGGTTTTGCTAAGTTATGACGCCAGGCATTATATCTACAGTTCATTATTTCTTACTTTATTTCGGCACTATAGCATCAAAACAAAACTTGAAATGCAATCACCATACGTGCCCACTCTTTACCTTATTTCCTGACTTCTCTTTCTTCGAGTCTTCAGGCTGGACAAACCCAGTGAGCTCTCCCTCCTCTATTTGTATTGGTGACTTAGTGCCACTGTTTTTATCTGATGTGTCACCGCTCTCTTCACCAGAGTCAATCTTTTCAACAGGAACCTGTAATCATAAAAACATGTTTGATATTTCACTGAACATCTAATACTCTTCATCCCGAGTGTGGCTCCACCCACCTGAAAACCGTTTTGTCTTGTCTCTCTACATCTTGTCATAGTCACTTTCAGACCTGTCCTATAGTGTTACTGTCTTGTTGGGAAACACTTGCTGGCCTATTCTACACAAGTACCCCAACATCACTCAGTGACAAGCCGTAGAACAACACCGACTGTACCTGAAAGGAAATTGGAAACAATTAAGACCTGACTTGATTGTCAAGACAGGAAATCTCTAAGTCTTTGGCCGCAGAATCGGTGTCATAACAGCACAAGCTGGGAACCAGGACAAGAGGAAACTCACAGCAACAGACAAGGCGGGAAGTGTATAGAACAGGTCTGTTTCATTTCACCGACTCGCGTCTTGTCTGTTATTGGATCTGTGTCTATAAAAGGGCCATTCGGTACCCAAAATGCATCTTTTGGATTTTCAACATCAAAGGATGACAACTGGTAGTATTGAGATAGGCTTTCTGTTGTTGTTTTTTCAAATAAAGTTTAGGATTTAAAGTTTAGGATTTAATACACACCTATAACTATTGCTGGCTAGCTGACGCCAGCCAAAAAACTACTGAGTGCCAATCTAGGAGCAAGAAAGGATACATGACAAACATTTATTTAACAGACTCAGATGAGGAACCAATAGTAGATACATGATCATGAGGAGCTTTACAACAAAACCCACAAGAGGTTCAAGGACAAGGACAGGAAGGATTGCCTGTAGAAAAGATTCACAAGCATCTCTCACTCACTGAAGGTGTACATGCTTTGGTGTACATGATTTGGTTCACCGGGTACAATTTTCTATGATATACTGTAAACAGTGAATAAATTCAATTAAAATTAATGATAATGACATGGTTGAGAGATGCCCTTGGTATGAAATAAGATACCATTTGACTATGCAAATTGCACCCATACTCTGGCGACTGATACAAACAACCAGAAAGATTACGCCATGAAGGCAACCAGATGACAGATCTATCAGACTTTCTACTTGACACATAAGTACAGTTACCGTGAATTTCAACTTCTCATTTGCATTTGATGTTAACTGAAGATCTCAAGATTTTTCATTTTCAAGATGACTTTCTACAGTGATTAGTGAAACCCTTTCCATGCTCCAGTGTTTCAGTGATTTCTGTAGCTATAATACGGCAGGATTCTTCATGATTAACACCAAGCGAGTTAACAAAGAACCAGTGCTGATGGATGAGTTATGACAACAGCATAGTTAACTTTTACAGCTACACTTAATATCTGAAAAAGGGTACCAGGTGAGGGCAAATCAAAAACAGAGAGATGTTTAAAAGGACTGTTCCATTTCTATGATATACTGTAAACATCCAGGAGCAGATTTAACACCCATGCAGATGCAGCAGCTCATTCCCCAGCAAAAGCAGCAGCCTGTTTAACAGCAGATGCAGTAGCTCATCCAGTGGATGCAGCAGCCTGTTCAACAGCAAATGCAGTCACCTGGTCAACAACAAATATAGTCACTTCCACAGACACAGCATGACACAGACCTCTAGAGCCCAACAACAAGCCACATATCATCACCATACCCAACAACCGTAACTACCTTCCAAGGTCTCATGCGTTCAATGCCTATGTATCCACTGTGTTTAACCACAGGACCTAACACTTAATTTCCCCAACAAAAATTTTAACTAAATTCAGGGTTTCATACATTCCCCATTATTCTCAGACCAAAGTGTGGTGCCACAGCCCCCCCCCCCCCCCCCCCCCAAGAAAAAAAGAATGAAATTAGCTCAAATAGATGCACAGGCAAAAACAATGCCGGAGTGTGGGAGAAAAGAAGCAGAGAAGGTCAAAGAATACTGTATACTTGCAAAAGACTAGGAATGGGGTGCTTCACTTAAAAGGTTAAAAGTTCACTGAAGTGTGTTTTTGCATTGAAACCAAAATGTGAAGAAGGCCCAGTTTTGTTGTCTGATTGCCTATACAACCAGTAAAGGGCCAGGAATTTGGAAACTTCATACTGTTGCTCCAACAGAACCAGGCTATGACTGTGTCAGAAATTACATCCACCATTTGTAGTCAGTGTTTTGATGGTGGACATTTTAAGACAATTTGTGATACCTTAGAAAATACTTAACTTACAAGGTACCGGTAAGTACAATAAAGACTAGTCAAAATCAATTTCACCCACCATTTTCAGAAATTGATTTTTGTAACAGCTTAAAACAACGACTTGTGAAACATTGATTTGCCAAATTTATCAAAGTTTAAAATTTCACCAAAGTTAGTAGTTTGCAAAATATCAGTTCAAATAGTGGATGTTCATTCAAATGGACAGGAAACTGGGATGCAATTTGGGTAGAGGGTAAAACCATATTATGTAAACTTAATCCGCCCACACCTTCTTAACTATGGTCATTGACTTTTTAAGTTTAGTAATGAATATACGGATATTGGTATTAGCTTTTTTCATGTATACATGTATACTGATTGTGTCCTACACCACCATAGAATAATAAGACATGGTTGTTAATATCTAAGAACATCATTTGACAAAAGTGCTGTCATTTGCAAAAAAAAGTAAGTGAATTACATTACCATTTCATGGACATTTGCTTGTTGTTATAACAACTTTAGATTAAATGTAATCTGAACAAAAGTTACATAATGTCATATGTGACATTATGTTATGAGAAATAACCCCCTTAAACAAAGTAAACTGAGTAATAGCTACTTTGAGGTTCTCACTGTTGAGTAAATCAGTTGTAACTCTTTTTGTAATTACTGCAAATATCTGATAAATAAGCATTTTATTTGGTATTCATGTTCATTTTATCCTGTTAAGATATCAATTTTTGAAGCTAATACACCAAAAGATGCATTTATAGCTTCAGAAGAGTTTACACACAGTTAATTGACACTTTAAGAATCTAGTGATAGTTTCAGAATTTTATACTTAACTGTCTTTACCTTGCTCTACTTGAGTCTTTATTCCATGTAAATTACATTACAAACATAGAAATCGTAAATCATTAAAATAAAAAATCTGTTGATTTCTATATCTTATTTCTACATAAGTTTTAAGGCAATAATTGAAGCAGTCACATTGTAATAAACATTTGACATTAAGTTACTTTTGTAACTTGCATTGTGTTTTACAGATTTTTTTCAGCCATACAGATCTTTTCAAGAAAAAATATATTTAAATCAGATCAGTGATATTTTATTTCACTATGTTTTATTATTACGTTTACAACAGTTCAGAATTAAATGCAGACTATTATTTCATTTATATAATTTTTTACTGCAACAATCACAAAGCTAGTAAGAAGTAACGTAATTCACAATGCAAGTTTTTAAAAATTTGACAGCATGTATTCAAAATGGTGCCAAAAAATTCTGTAATAGATAGCAATGAAAAATTTTGTGGCAAGTTGCTCTACATGCTCTGTTACCAAATAGAGATAATCCGAATGAATTTTATCACCATCACTGCTGTGCCACAATTTGACCTCTAACTGTCCCATTTAACTGAGAATGAGTAATCAATGGTTATTTATTTTGATTACAAAATACTAAATGTTATGCATGTTCATTTCAAAAGTTAAGATTATTTTTGATTCTATCCATATACAAAGTCATATCAGGGGCTAATGATTTTAAACCTTGGTTTGTATATCACAGTTTTTAAAATTGTATGGTTTTACTCAATATAGTTTCTTTCGAAAATGTTTGGCATGATAATAAATACGTAGAATAACTTCTTATGTAAATTAAAACAATTTGTGAGCACCAGACAAAAAAATTACAGTGCAGTTTATAGCCAAAGTCACAGTTGAGAATTTACATCCCATTCAACAGTGTAC
Source organism: Sabellastarte sp. h YS-2021 (assembly GCA_964017235.1). Classification (NCBI taxonomy): domain Eukaryota; kingdom Metazoa; phylum Annelida; class Polychaeta; order Sabellida; family Sabellidae; genus Sabellastarte; species Sabellastarte sp. h YS-2021. Next base: position 30,386,150 of record OZ024938.1, read on the forward strand.
AGGTTATAATGAAATGTTACTATGATATAAGTAACCATGAAAAAGCAATCCATTTTCATACATCACAGCATTCGGCTAACATGGCTGTTTATGTTTGGAAGCTGTGGGGAGGGAGCTGAACAAAAAGGAATATATTTCCCCGTATAACATGGCAGTTTTTAAAATGTTGTATGTAGGTGCTTTGTTTATGTGGTTTTAACTGGTTGTGTTAAGTTGCGTTGCGGTTGCTACAGGGTCTTTAACAAAACCAGTCAAATGACTGACTGCTATCTATGACACACACAGACATAAAGGAAATATTATTTAATTTTATTATTTAATGCCTAAATGTACCAATTTTTCTTCTTGACAGATAAATTTTATTCAAACAGTGATGCACCCGCGAACTGATCATCCCCAACAGCATCATTTGGTATTCAATAAGTACACCAATTCACTCTTCCAATCACTTTTTTCTTTTTACCAAATTGTTACATGCATAATATCTCAATTCTTATTTTCTTAATGTATTTTTATTGTATTATATGGTTGTTTATTTGTGTTTACTCACAATGCTCTCTTACAAAACACCTGATGCGAATACATTATGACCAGTAGAGTTCACAAATTGTTTGCACTACAGTGTAATTAGTTCCTCATACTGCCTAAGTTGTCTTAATGGTTAAAATATTTCTGTTTTTCTTTTGTTTCTCTGCTGACTTACGGCTTATACTAGATAGAAAATAAAATTACTCTTGGAATCTCCTTAACTACAGATTCACACATTTGGTCATATCATTGAAAAGGGGGGAGGTATGTAATATCATATTCTGCCAAATTTATTTAGAGTAATTTTTCTATTGTTATGGTAATATTTACATTACATAGCTATGACATTCTACACATGTGTATTTACAATTTCTCAACAGTGCCTCATCCAATAAGAATAACCCATGCTACAAGCAGACTAAACAACACCCAGTTTATAAACTAACGCAGAGTCTCACTCTCTTCGATCAGCCAAGCTAGAACTATCACTGAGCAAAATAACAAAATGATTTCATAGCCAGTCCTAGTGCAGCCTTAGCCCACAACATTTCACGAGGATTGACAGATACAGACAGTATGAAAACAGCATGGACTCAGAGATAACACACCAGCCACCCTTTACCGGCACTACCAGTAGTAGTATAGTGTCCTAGCCTTCATCAGTCGACAGGCAGATCATGGATCAATTTGCCCAGATGAAGACTATGCTCACATCTTTCCTTGGGCCCAGGCAGGAGAGTGCCAGAACAGCCGACTGCAACTCTCCGGCATTTGAAGTAGAAAACTTGGAGGAAAGAAATTTGTCAAAATGAGGCAGTTAAAGTTTGAAGTGGGATACAAAGCAGGGAATAGGAAAGGAAGTGTCAGATACAGCAACCTACATTTTCTAAGGGCTCCAGTGCCACTTCCACATATGTGCCCCAGACCAATTAGCAGCTGCCACAGCAGCCAGTGCCAGGGAATACATCATAACTGGTCCAGACACCTAGATCCAAGAAAGCCAGGTCATACAACCAGTTCAACTAGGCCAGGGGTGTCACAAGGACAACAGCCCAGAGGACAGCAGACCTCATACTTAGTTGCTAACAAAGAACAGTCTGGCACTTCAAAACAACTGCATTTCTCCATCACTGTTTTTGACCTTTGAGAAATTTCTCAGACCTTGGAGAAATTTTGAAAATTTTTAAATGATTATGACCGTAGACCTTTGACATTTGCCTTGTGACGTTTGAGAAACTTTGAAGGTAATAAAATATTTTTAAACTTCAGAAACTTTCAAAGTTTGACATATTTTAAAAATTTAAAAAAAAAATTTTTAAAAAGTTAAAAGTTAAAGTTTTAAAAATGTTTTTAAAAGTTAAATTTTGTAAATTCGTTAACTTGAAACAATTATGAATGAAGCACAAAATCTTAAACTTTACAAATATTCATATTTATTCTAGGACAATTTTAATATACTTATTTTCAAGTTATTAGATATTATTATAAGACTTGTCACTTCTTTCGAAATTTGTTGGAAATTTATTCGAGATTTTTTTTTAAATTTGTGGGAGATTGGTGTGACACTAGCTTCCCCATGGGTTCAGGTGGTGAGGCTCCAAGGTACCATTCTGTATCTTTCTTCCACTTGATTCTATTTGATCCAACATGTACCCACAGGAATCTGTATTCGGTGTCACCAAGATAGCAGAACCAAGGAAAAGGCGCCCTTATAATTTTAAAATTCACTGCCAGATCTATTTATCATGTTCATATGATTTTCCCATCTAGTCCCGTAAGAGGGTGGGGACATTCCATCTGGTCCTAAACTTCTACTTGGTCTGTTTCCAGTCTTTTAGAGTGGTAGAGCAGATCAAATACTCTTTCTGGAGTTTAGTAAGTGTTTCATTCTTATTGCCAGTTTCAAGCCAGCTTCTACATACTTCCTAAAATTGTTGACTTCCTTCTAGATGCAGTTGTGTATTTGTTTTTAATGAGGTTGAAAACTGCAGTGGGGACATCCTGGCAAAATTCTGGTAACCTGGGATATTAGTCTATATTAAGTTGGCCAGTAGGTTGTTATAGAATCCGTTTTTTTCTCTTTGAAGGAACCATGGCATAACTTGGGAGTTTTAAGGCTTCCTTGTTGGTCTAGGTGATGGTGAGAGTTGTGGTGAAGGTGCTGACTGTATGGCAGGCGCTGGTCCTAGGTTCTGATGTGTCCTTTTCTGTTTGCACATTAGAATAAAAATCCAAATATTTAACTCAATGAAAAAACAGAGTCATAGGGTCCTAAGCGACTGTAGAAAGTCTCTCTGATGTGTAACTGGCATCTTTGCAGTGATAAATGATGAGTAAGAGCAGCAACAAGGGGTTTATATAGTGTTGCTTTGATCCTGACTCAAGATCCCAACTCCATAACTTAATCAGCCTGGTCAGGATGGATCCGGATACTGCTCTAGTCTTGTTGTTTTGTCAGTACAGCTTGTCTAGACCAGTTACGACTTGTCGGTTTAGCCTTTATGGTTTTTCCTAATACATGTACTTTCAAATATTTTTTGTTGACTGTGCAGAAAAGCATCCCGACCCCAAAACAGTTTGTGAGCTGGGATTTACTATGTCCCTTTGGGGAGGTGAAAGCATATTTTTTCCACTCTGTTTTCTTGATTTTTACCAACATTCCCAGACTAGGCTAACCAAACCTAGAGTTGGCAAGGATCAGTTATGGGGGTGTTCCTCTGGAACCGATCCAGTAGCTGACTCTATGACTTTAGGGTGAGTTGCAAATGTTGTAGAATCGGGGACGAAAACCAGAAAAAAACGAGCAAAATGATGGGATGGTTACATATTCCCGACAGGACACAGACCATACCGGCTTGTCTGGATCAAGATCCCCACCTGACTTGGGATTGGGATCATTTTCTTCACAACAAGATGGCCACCAAAAGTGGCGAAAATTGAAATTTTTCCCCTCTGCATAGGATACTCTTGTACTACCCTATGGGACCAAAATTCAATCGAAATCGCTCTATCTTGTATGGTTTTTGAGATATTCACACTTTTTCATTTTCCGCAAATTCCAAGATGGCCGCCAAAAGTGGCGAAAATTGAAAATTTTCCCCTTTGGACAAGATACTCTCGTACTACCCTGTGGGTCAAAAATTTGCTCGAAATCGCTCTATCTCTTACGGTTTGCGAGATATTTGTGATTTTTCACATTTTCACTAAAAGTAGCAATAAAGTAGCCATTACTCACTTGTACATTGAGCAACAGTTGTGAAACTTCAATATGTTACAGTTCACAAAAAAGTAGATGAACAACATATTTGAGAGAAATTGTGTAGCTACAATACTTTTGAAGATATAAGCCATTTACTCATTATGGTTATCATTAAAAATTGACAAAGTAGCTATTGCTCACTTAGCTATGGAGATACACTTCCAAACTACTGACCATATTGTAGCTGTGGAGAAAGCAGCTGAACAACATATTGGAACAAAATACTCTAAATGCAATAGTTTGAGAGTTATAAGTCATATAATTATATTAGGTAAAAGTGCTATTACTCGCTCAAAAGTAGGCCAAAGTTCACCACACCCCAAAAATATTGAAGAGCGTAAAAACTCATTACGACAAGTAATTTACCAAAAATGTGTAACTGTAGTAGTTTCAGAGAAAACTGTGTGACCCACGCACATATGCACGCACGCACGTACGCACACACATGGTGCAAATTATAATCTCCGAGATAACAAGACAGGAAACTATCAGGACAAGCTTTAAAGCCCTAACAGACAACCCATAGCAACCGCCGACAAGCCGTACTGACAGACAGGAATGGAGTATATTCCAGACTCACCAAGACTGACTGATTAAATCCTGGAGTGGGGATCGGGAGTTGGGATTGAACAAAAACTATATAAACCCCCTCTGACTCACAAAAAATCATTTGTCATTGCAAAGATGCCAGCTACACATCACAGAGACTTCCTACATCAGCTTAGGGTACTTTTGGTTTTTATTGAGTTTAATATATCTTTTTTGGGGGGGGGGGGGGTTGTTAAACACATTCATTTAAATTTCACAATAGTTTTAATATTACTAACAATGTGACACTATATATACTATTTGTAACATTTTACACATTATAAAAAAGTGGCTCCCATGTGCTCCACCTATAAACTTCTTTTTCATTTCAAATTTTTAATTTGAGCAATGTCATATATTTATAAAAACTATGTTTAATTCTTGTTTGAAGGACAAAGATGTTTACTTTTTTATAATTAACAGCGCAGTGGAATATATATTTCTTTGTACATGAGACCAGCAAATTAATCAGGTCATAATTTGTATCTTTTTGTAAATAGCCAAAGATAATTTCCTGTATTGTAAATATTATTGAGATATCAAGTTTCATTTTCAACCAAGTGGAGATTGAACTCCATAAATGTTTAGAGTGTTCACAAGAAAAGAATAGATGAACAATACTTTCTTCATCTTCGGTACATAGCCTACACAAACTGGACCCATCTTTGTTTGAAGGACAAAGATGTTTACTTTTTTATAATTAACAGCGCAGTGGAATATATATTTCTTTGTACATGAGACCAGCAAATTAATCAGGTCATAATTTGTATCTTTTTGTAAATAGCCAAAGATAATTTCCTGTATTGTAAATATTATTGAGATATCAAGTTTCATTTTTAACCAAGTGGAGATTGAACTCCATAAATGTTTAGAGTGTTCATAAGAAAAGAATAGATGGACAATACTTTCTCCATCTTCGGTACATAGCCTACACAAACTGGACTCATCTTTGTTTGAAGGACAAAGATGTTTACTTTTTTATAATTAACAGCGCAGTGGAATATATATTTCTTTGTACATGAGACCAGCAAAATAATCAGGTCATAATTTGTATCTTTTTGTAAATAGCCAAAGATAATTTCCTGTATTGTAAATATTATTGAGATATCAACTTTCATTTTTAACCAAGTGGAGATTGAACTCCATAAATGTTTAGAGTGTTTACAAGAAAAGAATAGATGGACAATACTTTCTTCATCTTCGGTACATAGCCTACACAAACTGGACTCATCTTTGCCTATAATTTTCAAATGTTTCCTGACACCAATAATTCTGAACAAAACCCTGTATTGGAACCAAGTGAGTGAGGCATCACATGAGAATCTAAAACAAACCTTAAATTTTTTTTCCAATCTAATACATCTATTTCTTGATTTATTTCTTGACACCATTTGGTCTTCATTTTTTGTTCATATGAGGATTTATTAATTGTTTTATTAAAAAGTGAAGCACCTTTTTGCTGTTTGAAGAAGATTTTCAAATGTGTTGGTATGAAAGGCCTCATTTCTAAGTTATATTTTATATCAGGTTTATTTTTGCTTACGAATGCTTTAGTAAGTAATTTAATTCTATAATAATCTAGGGCATTGACATGAGAAAGGTTATACATCTCTTGCAATTCAGTCATTGAATAAAAGGCTCCAGTTACAGAATTTATTAAGTCTGCAATGAATGTTATTCCTTTTTCATGCCAGATTTGGAAAAATAGGGATACTGACTAATACTTTTATTGAACCACAAAGGGCTATGTAAAATATCCAAATCTTCTTCCACTGGACATTCCTGTGATATATATAGCCAAGCATTTAATACATCTTTCCAAAATGGGTTATCAATCTTTGATTTTTCACACCAAGCTGGACCAAATGAAAACAATTTCTTTGATAAGTTCAACTGGCTGTTAATTAGGTTTGCCCAAGGTGACTCAAGATCCCTTACTAAGTGTTTGATCCAGGTTAATTTTAGTGATTTTATGAATTTTTCAAGGTCAAGCATTTTGAGTGCTCCATCCAAATAATCTTTACATATCTGATGTCTATTAACCTTATCTGGTTTGTCATCCCATATAAATTTATACATTATATCAGATATTGATTTTACAGTTTCTGGAGATGGGTTAGGTAATGCTATAAAGAGGTGATTAGATTTCGAGATAATGAAAGCCTTAATGACTGTTATTTTGCCAAAGGGTGTAAGAGTACGTTTCTACCAATTTGTGAGTATTTGCTTAGACTGTCCAATGGCGTCCAAGTAATTCTTTTGGATCATTCTGTCTAAATCTACATTAAACAGGGGTCTCCTTGGCGACAACCACGATTAATATTGAAGAATTTTGACAAAATCCCACACTGTAAAATGGAGGCCTGAATATTATTGTTAAAAAGGTTAATCCATCTTATAAAACTTTTACCAAATCCCAAAAATTCCAGTACATTGTAAAGAAACTTCCATGAGATGGAATGAAATGCTTTCTCAAAGTCAATCAGCATGAGAAGACCGTCTTTCTGTTTTTTTCTGAAAAATACATGATGTCATAAACTAGATGTGTAGAATGACTAATATACCTCCCTGCAATAAATCCAGTTTGACTTTTATCAACTAAGTGACTTAAAAATAATTTTAACCTGTTTGCTATTGAGGCTGAAGCTATTTTGTATAAAACTGAAAGAAGTGAAATCGGCCGCCAGTTTTTCAAAATTGTGCGATCTTTGTTTCCTTTAGGCAGACATGATATTATACACTGTCGCAATGTAAGAGGTAGTTCGTTATTGTCATAACTTGAGTTTATGGCTCTTTGTATTATGAATTTCAATTTTGACCAGAAGACTTTATAAAATTCTGCAGGAAACCCATCAATACCTGGTGTTTTTCCATTTTTCATATTTTTCAATGCTTGTCCCATTTCGGAAACTGTTAATTTGCCTTCCAGTAGATTTGACTGTGTGTCTGTTAGTTTAATTATCTTGTAATTTTGAAAGAATTTTTAATATTTTGAAGAACAGAATCTTGTGTATCAAACAAGGTTTTATAGAAAGATTTAATTTCATCTAGTATTTGACTTTGATCTGTTATTACCGAGCCATCCTCATATTTAACAGACTTTACTGTTTTTTCTGTGAAATGTTTGTTTTCTAGCCAACAAAATAATTTACTGGGTTTCTCACCATGCTGTAATGATTTAGCTTGGGATCGGACTAAATGACCTTTCATTTTAACCTCCCTTAATTGTTCCAATTCGTCTTTTTTGTCATGTAGTAAATCTATTACAGCAAATATGTTTTTACTTTTTTCAAGGTCAGTTATCTCTTTTATTAGCTGTTTCTCTTTAGCATTCTGATTTTTTTTAATTGGGATGCAAATTTTATGGTTTCCCCCCTCATGAGCAAAGTTTCTAAGAATAAATTTTCATCTATTCTTAGTTGAATATTTTCAAATTTGTTTCTTTTTAAATAGGCTGGGTTATATACAGAGAGTGCATATTGAACCATTACATCTACTATGGTATTGTTAATCAAGGTTAAATATTCTTGATTGCTTAGTAGCAAGGTATTACACTTCCAAAGTCCTTTTCCATGCTTAAATTTAGTCATAAAAATTTCCAACTGGATCATAGAGTGATCAGTTCTATATCCAGGTAGTATTTCACATTTATGTACAAGGTCTAGAAAGGTGTTTGATGCCAAAAAGTAATCAAGTCGAGCTTGTTTAATTGGGTTCCTACGTCTCCATGTATATCTACAAGAATCAGGGTATTGGTTTCTATAGATATCAACAAGACTGAATTCTGACATCACATCCAAAATTGCCTTTCTAGAATTTTGATTGTTGTTGTTGAAATAATTATGTGTGTCCTTTTTGGGGTCTAAAGCTATGTTTAAATTACCGCAGATAAGTACATACGGATTCCCATTTGTAACAATTATATCTGAAGTTTTATTGTATAATGTAGGAATGTCTTTATTTGGTCCATAAATATTTATAAGTGTAACTTTCAATGAGTCAATTTTTATATCCATAGCAATCATGTTTCCTATATCATCTTTTTTAATATCTCCTACTATATATTCAAAAGTTTTGCCTAAAAGAATTGCTACCCCACGCCAATTTGTTTTCGTTCCATGCAATACACACTCCCGATCCCAGTGTTTTTTTATTTCAGCCATATCTTCAGGTATCCAGTGAGTGTCTTGAAGGCACACAATATCTGGATTTTTGTCTTTTAGATAATTTATAACATCTATTCTTTTAGCCAGAGTCTGGAGCCCTTGACAGTTCACTGACAACGCCATAATAGTTTTATCATTTATCACAACCATACTTTATATATTTCAATGTCCACAGAATCCTGCTAGAATTTAATCGGTTAAACAATAAAGTGTGTAACATAGTGACAAAGAAATATTTTTTGCTACAAAGTAAAAATAGAAGTGAAACACTACTCAAGCAACATTTTGTTTTTGTTTGGAGAAATTTATAATATTGAAAACATATTAACAACAACAAAAATAAAGAAGTAGGTAAATGAATAAGAACTAGTAAACACATCTTATCTACAATTTACATTTTTTTATGATTCAGTTCCTTGCAATTTTTATTCAAAACTCATGCGCATAACGGAAACTTGCAAAATATAAAGAAATTAATACAGAATTAAATTGAGTTGCTCTCATTAGAGAGGAAAAGAGAAAAGGTAAGAAAAGTGGAGAAAAACAGGCATAATTTTCATATATGGCTTAAGTTTAGGTACCTTGTGTAAGATTTTAATATGTTGTGGCATTATATGGGTGTTCTACCACACGACTAAGGCTCCCGATTAAGGGTTTTGGGGGGTCAGTTTGAAATATTTGCTTAGTCCCAGGCATCCTGTAAGGGTTGGTTGTGGTCGGTTGAGGCCGTGTAAAAAATCAAACATGTTTGATATTTCTCCCGACCCCAACCGATTATTTTTTCCTGCCATAAACAAAATGTCCAGTCCCAGGCTTCCCCAGGCCTCCTCAGACCAAATTTACACAGTCCTATGTTGTCCCAGGCCACCTGCGACCCTTAGTTGCCGACCCTTAGTACCTTAGTCCCAGGCCTCCTGCGACCCTTGGTTTCATTGCAAAACACGAATCGGCTATCTCGGTCTGGGGACGCCTGGGGATGCCTCAGGACACCTTGTGGGGTCGGGACTTAATCGTGGGTTAGTCAGGGCTCAGTCCCAGGAGGCCTGAGGCGTCCTGGGAACCATTCAGTTTCTCTACGACAGGATCGTGGTTCAAACCGACCAGAAAAATGGCTTAGTCGGTTCTTAGTCCCAGACCAGTTAGAGACTGTCTGGGGCCACCTGAGGCGTCCTGAGGCTTCCTGAGGATGATCTGTACTTAATCCCAGACTTTGAAACCGATCCAGTTTTCCCGCCCATTTTTGTTTTTTTTTTCACCGACTGTCCACGATTAAGGGTCGCCGTCAGGATCAGGGCTTAATCCTTTGGTGGAACAAGGGCATAAATTTTGGTAGAATTTCTATAAAAATAAATAATAATAAAAATTTAAAAACCGGAAATAACAAAAAGAAAAATTTTAATATATATATTTAATTCAGGTACCCTTATGAGAATAGAATTAATGTTGCCACTGTGACATTTTAAAATTGACAATAGATTTTTCTTTTCAGTATGAGAATAGAATTGATGTTGCCACTGTGACATTTTAAAATTGACAATAGATTTTTCTTTTCAGTATCACACTGGCTTCACATTTATTTTTTATTTATTTATACTAAGGACCAGGAACTATTGTTTAAATATCCTGTTTGTGTTTTCCTTTTGAAACATTTACTTCAATAAACCTGTCACTTTGGTTCATTACTGGTGTGAAGTGTCACACACACCCATATATAACAACACAGTTTACACAATCAAGTAAAACTTGTATGGGGTTCAATGATGCCAGTATCTGTTGTACTGGAAATCTTTTAATGTCACATTATGGTATAGGAAATAATATAAATTGACAAAGAACATTTCCACAAGTTGTCCAGTCCAAGCAAAGAATCTATACAGTGTGAATTTGCCAGTGTTTCACAAAGCATTTTATAACACATGTACCAGATATGTTGGGGGTTGTCTCAAAATGACAATTGACAAGTTTTCCTGCTTTAAACAGCCATTGAATTTCACATTAACTATTACTTTATGTATGCTCTGTACACTCATTCATATGGGTTTTTTATTTCATCATATCATTATCATTGTTTATATTTTGTTTATACATTCGGAATATAGTATATTAAATAGATCAATACGATGACTTTTGAAGTCATAACATTTAGTCATAACAGCACTTGCTTGTTTTTAACAAAAAGCTCTCTCCTATATCTTCATTGTCCCGATACAATAATAGTTTATACCATAATAACCAGTTTCAAGAATTGTTTTCCTTAAATCTACTTGATATTTTTTATAATTTTAATTTAATGTATATTTATAAATACAGTCATTAAAATTTTAAGATTGTGGTTGAATCTCATAAGCCTTAGGTATTTTCGGGGGTACTAAATTTCATTCCATGCATTGGAAATAATCTTACATATACTCTTACATGTATTATTATTTAATATACCATATATAATTCAGAAGCCAGTGTTGTTTGCTAATCTATTGAAATTTTACTTACTATGAAAGTTCATTTCTAATTTCTTCAAAAATCTGTCCCATAATGTTTTTTCCTCTTTTCCAGTTGGTAGTATCCCAAGCTTGTTGATCTTTTATGTCATATCCTGTCAAATTTGTTTGCTTCAGCAATTCTTTGAGTTCCTGTGAATAGAAGCAACTCTTTGATGTGCACATTTTGGTCTAATTTAGCCTTGATGCCTTCCTTTACAAGTGCTTTGGCTTGTGTTTCCCATATGCCGCTGTTGAAATTCTTGATTGTCTTCCCGATATTTTTCTGTTTCACCGGATCATCTTCTTGCATAACCTTGTCAGCAGTTTGTGTGTTTCCAGCAAGTATGCACTTCTGCCTCATGATGTACTGTTCAGAACAACTGTACGTGACTCCATCCAGTGTGAATCCTGCTCTGTGGTGGTTTGAGAGGGGGGAATTCTTCGTGAAGAAGAGAACCATTTCATCATTCATCGGAGTGTAGATTGTAGCAGGTTGTAAGGCAAATGGAAGATCGGCTACATTTTCCACCTTGTACGCTCAGTTTTCCAGCATCAAGTGGTCTTTTCGGAGGAAAGCTCTGTAAAAACTTCCATCTGGCTTTTTCATCTCCCTGGCTCTTTTAACAATTGGCCATAGCATTTTCCTCCTGTCTTGCCACTCCATTGGGAAGTCTTCAGTTAAGATCATCCTGTTTCCATCAAAGTTATCTTTGAGTGTCTTTCTTTTATCCCATACCTCCATCCGAATTCAAACTGATAAAAATCTAATAATCACTGGTCTTGGTTTTTGACCCTGGTGTTTAAACTTGCCAAGTCTATGAATCTGGTCAATGTATCTATCCTGTACTAGTAGAGAGTCTCTATTGAAAATATTCATAACATGCTCTCTCACATTTTGTATCTTTTCGGGTATATTCAGCAGGCGATGATTCATGCGTCTTGAGTATGCCTCCAAATTCAACCTCTTTTCTCTCTCCGACTCAAGGTTTGATCTCAGAGTAGAAATTTCAGAACCTTGTTGTTCCAATTTAGTTTCAAAACTTCCCACAAGCAACTTGCAAACAGTAGTATAGATAGCAGATTTTTTTTGGCACTGTCTAACTTTGAGTCTATTTCTATGGAAAGTGCCTTTTGCATTTCAGTCATTTTGTCAGAATTTGCCTTTATGACATCTACTTTCAAAATATCAAGTTGTTTTTCCCAAATTTTCATTTTACTGTCTATCATAGAATTGATCCTACTCACAATGCTGTCATCCATGGCTGGTGATGGGGTGACAGTTCAATATTCAGTCTTTTTGTAGCTGGAATTACTGGAGTTCCAAGTGAATTCAATGAAGTGACTGGCTCTGCAGATTTGTCATCTGTAACTGCTGTATTTGATGATTTCTCTTTGCCTTTACCAAAAACTGTCCTGATATCCTTTGACATTTTTCATGAAGTAAAAGCTATTCAACTACTGACAAGTTTATCTATACCTTGTGTGTACTACCATTAAAATGTGTATTTTTATATTAACCTTGGTACTGAACAATATCTGTAAAAAGTCAACAAACAGGTTTTATTTCTGTTTCAACTTGACCACTGTTTTCCCACAAGGGTTTTCTTCAGTACTTATTTCAATATGTCCTTCACAATACTGCCAATCACAAACTCCACATGGCTGAATATTATAAATTCACAAATTTCTTCATTATAACACTTCTTTTCAGTTTTCCCAAATATGTAAAAATAATCTACATTATTTTTGTAATCATATTCATAAATGGTTATCCTTGTACTTTATTTTCATAATGCAAAAAAACTGAAATATTAATATTTATCAGAACATCATGTCACTTTACATTAAGGGAGCGAATCAAAAAAAAAGTTTAAAAGTTTAATATTTTGATTTGCATCTTGGTGGGAAGGCAGAGGACACACCACCACCATCTGCCATACAATCACCAGCAGAGCTCCCAGCCAGCTCCCAGGAGAAGAGGGAAGCCACAAAATCCCTGGGTCATGCCATGGATCCTTCAAAGACAAGAAAAGGGATGCTACACCAACCTCCTGGCTGAACTTATACATACAGCCATCCCAGGGTACCAGAATTTTGTCAGGATGCACCTTGAATTTTTTACCTCATCAAGGAACGCATTCACCACCGCATCAAGAAGTCATCACCAATTTCAGGAAGCCACTGGAAGTTGGACTCAAACTGGTCATAACCCTGAGACACATGGTCACTGGAGAGACCAACACATCCTTGCGGTACCACAGGTTGGTTGGCCGCACCACCATCTGCAAATTCATCCCCCAGGTCTTCCTGATGAATCAAAAAGGGTGGAGAAGTTCAGAACCAAATGAAATGTCCCCCAGTCTGTAGGTGCCATAGACGGGAAGCATATCTCCATGAAGAAGTCAAAGAAAACAGGCAGTGACTATTACAACTACAAGGGCTTCTTTTCCCTGGTTCTCCTGACCCTGGTGGACGCAGAAAACAGATTCCTGTGAATAGAATGTGGGTCCAGTGGTTCCTGCTCAGATGCACAAATTTTCAACAGAAACCGTTTGAAGGAGAAGATCTAGGATGGCAGCTTGGGGTTTCCACCACCTGAACTCCTGGGGGAGGGAGGGCCAGACTTACACTACTTCTTGCTGGGTGACAACGCCTTTGCCTTGATACCCTGGATGGTCAAACCCTAAAGCCAAAGACAACTGACCAGGGAAGAAAGAATAGCCAAGTATAGGATCTCCAGGGGCAGGAGGGTGGTGGAAAATGCCTTTGGAATCTTAGTGAGCCTTTTCAGGGTACTACTGGGCACCATGGAGCAAAGACCAAGGGTTGTGAGAGACATTGTGTTTACATGTGTGGTGTTCCACAACATGGTCAGGACACACCAGGGCGGGGCAGACACGGCACCAACACCAGGAAATGATGTAGCGGCCCAACAGAATAAACAAAGAGATGTATGTTCCAAATGTAAACTACAGGAATCCTTTGAGGGAGACCAGAACTACTGAAAGACTACTTCAATACCGTGGAGGTATTGGCTGGGCAGGACAGGATTTGAGATGTGTTGACCAACCACCTTGGGGGCAGAAGCTGGCATCTATCAGTCCTCTTCAGGAATACTATAAGTCCTTTTCAGGACTAACCAATTATTCCAAGAACTTTTACTTAAGCTGCTGTTACCAAAACTTCCAACAAATTTGAAAACCAAATCCATTTTATTTCCAACAAGTTTAAAAAATACTTCCAACCAAATCACGAGTCCCCTCTTTGAAACACTCAACCAACTTAAGTCCAAATAAAGTCCCCCCTTAAATTATTTTCGTGCAAACTTACCAGATATTTTAAAGTTCAAAATCTTTTAGGGGTAGTTGAAGAGTTTTGCATAGGGTCAAAGGTCACAAGGTCGAATCCAAATGTCAAAATACTTCCCCCACATGTTTTTAACAATTTTAATCTTTGGGGTGGGACAAAATGTTATGGTGTTTGGCCCATTTCTTTTTGGCCAAAGTTTTTAAAATTGATTATCATTTAACTTTTTTGAATGTTTTTAAGAATTTTTTTTGCAAGTTTTTTTTTCAAATTTGTTTTAATCTTTTTTCTTTTCATTTTTTTATTCTTTTTCCGAAATATTTCAAATTTTTTAACCTTCTAACTTTTCTACAAGCACACACACACTCATTCGCTCATGCATTCATTCATATTTTATATGTTTAGGACAAAAGTGTTTTGTGTGGGGTGGTGTAATGCTTCTTGTTTGGGTTTTTTAGAACAGCAGCTTATTAATTGTTTTGGAAAGTTTCGGGTGGTACTGAAAAGGACCAATTGAAGGCTTGGCAGATATTCTACTGCAGAGGCTGGCTGCTGATGGTTCTTGCTGTGAGGCGGTGGTGGTTGGAGGAGAGGCAGCTGCTGCTGGTTTGTCGACTGGTGAAAACAGTTGCGGTGTGTCAATCTGTCGGTACCCATTACAGACTGAAGATTTCCAAAGAAGCTTGAAAGTCCTAATATGTTATGTTGGCTTTCTTTGCCTGTAGGTCAGGCAACTGATGAAGGGTTGAAGTGCTTTGTCGGTGTCAAGGTGAATGTAGGTGGTATTGATGAAGGTCCACCCTGTTGGTCGTCATTGACCAGGAAGGAAATCAGCTACCCTCTGAATTGCTGCTGCTGTCCTTTGCTGGTCACTTGGCTCTGCTGAGCAGGTTGGATGACCTGGCTCGAAGGCATCTGTGTCTCTGGTATGGTTAAGATGTATTTCCTTGCAGCTGAAATGGATGAAAAACCGTCGCTCGCTACTTCTCTCAAAAATGTGAGTTATCTCTTTCTGATCTAGGTCTACTTGGTGATGTTAAATCAGTCATGTTACTATCTGTCTAATAGACGCAATGAATTGGGCAAAAAGACAAAAGATCAAATCATGATATATTTGTATTGGCTTGCACTTAATACATGTTTAGCGGATAAATAAATTCAGGCAAATAGTACATAGTTACCATTTGTGTGACTCCGTGTGACATGATCCATCCTCTAAGGTAATCACATTGTGTACTCAGCGGGAGAGGACTAATTAGCGCCACAGAAATGAGCGCCACAATATAACCCCATTCATTATGGGACAAGTTATAATAGATAACAACATATACATGCTGTTGTCGTGCTGTATTTCCTTCTTACATGAAAATGAATCAACACAAGGGGATATGACAGGTCACATAAATTCATACATATATGGCAACCCAATGGATTTTCCTGTTAAAATGACAAAATATAACCTCTGTTCACCGACGCATATTTTTACATCTAAAAGACGACAAAAATCTGCCAAACCCTAAGAAGTGACAAGTAATGATTGATCATTAGCAGATCCAAAGGGGGGGTTAGGGAACTCCTCCCTCCCCTGAAAAATGTTAGAGGTTCGACAGTGAACAAGCTACAGATTTAAAAGTTGAATATCCTGTACTTGATCGTGCATGCCGCAGACATGTTACCTCCCCCTCTGATCCGCCACTGATTGAGGTTTATACTCATTGTGAACATGTTGATGTCTGGGGTATTTTTCCTAATGACATTAAAATGCACAAACGCAACAAATGATAGGAAATATATGAGACAACAATGCATAAAATTCTGAAACAATCAAAGAAATATACGAACAAATTTAAAGGACACCACTAGATATTTTGAACCAAACCGAATAACGAAAATGAACATCTGTTAACTGTACTGATAAAACTGAATTTAAAAGCTTATTTTAATGTAATGAGAATACTGTCAACTGAAATCTGTAATCAAGTCTTGTCAAATAGCAAGCCAAATATGTAAATTAAGAGCTAAATGTAATGATATATAATTAAAATTATTCACAGTGACGTCAATTAAAATATATACAGATGGTCTTGTACTCACGGAAAGTTTTGTCACCTAAAGCCTATCCAATCCCACATCCATCTATATAAGAACATTTTGTAAATGTCTAATGTCTCAATATATTTTGCTTACTAATGTACAGCCATTCAATTTCTGCAAAGTCACAAAAATATGACATTGATAATTGCATGTTTTGTTACGCAAATTAGAAGTTTTCTCTACTAAATATTATATTTTATTATACATAATATATTTGCATTGATGCTAATTTATACGTCATTTCAAATGATACAGAGCAGTCTTAGCATAATCTTAATGAGAAGTGACATAAACTACTATTTGCTCTGTGACGTCATCGGTTTATAAGTACACATGGCTACGAGAAAGTGTTTAGGTGGTTCCTATGGTTAGGAAATGATAAAACAATATATTTCGGAAAACATTCCACCACTTGTGTTTTCAATATATCTATTTTGTTGATAAAGTGTCCAAGGGAACTTATTTACAATTGGTAGGTTATTTTGTTATCAATTACAGAATAATTACTGGCTCGACTAAAAATTAAGTGTGTCTTGTTAATGTGGCAAATTATTAAAATGCAGGGGCCGTATTCACGAAAGGTCTTAGCCAAGTCTCAGGCTTAAGTTGGTTGTATTTTTGTACAAAAGTTAACTCTAAGACTTGGCTAAGACCTTTCGTGAATACGGCCCCAGGATTGAGAAATAATGTATGTTGTTTTCCAATAACACATTATGAGAATCACTAAGCACTTTGGCGTTAAGTCTATATGCATTCATTCGTAAGGAGAGTATAAATCATTATTAACCATTATTATTTAACATTTCCACCGAAAGTGGTTGATTCCCTATGTGTCTCGTATAAAGTGTTCTTCACCACTAATCCCAGTGGGTCCTAATTAAACAGAACTTGACAAATACACATAATATCCACTGGAGCATTAAAACTGTTCACACACATCATTTCAGACAAAATATGGATCCAGATAATTTTTTTTCACTTTCTTTGTAAATGGCTTTGATAGATTACAAGATTATTCTGTACCTCCTATGATATATGAATAGATTCCAAACTGCTGTTATAAAGTTGCTTACTACATTCACCTCACAAATATGACTTGACTTTTTTCCTGAATGAGGAGACAGAGGAAGCAGAACATGGTCTATTAGTAGTCTCTCTGAAAGTCAATCAGTCTAACTAATATACAATATGAATATTTTTTCTGATTGTTGTTTGCATCAAGATTATGGGGCTCTTCCACTGGAAAGAATAGCCAAGTACAGGATCACTAGCGGCAGGAGGGTGGTTAAAAGCCCCTTTGGAATTTTAGTGAGCCTGTACAGTGTACTACTGGGTGCCATGGAGCAAAAGTTTAAATTTTTGTGTTTTGATTTTTTGATAACTTTTAATTTTTGGAGCGTGCCAAAGTTTCATTGCCTTTGCCAAGTTTTTTTTGCCAAAGTTTTTTTAAAAATTCTTTATCAAAAATTGTTTTTCCTAAGTTTTAAAGATTTTTAAAGTTATCACACCAAAATTATATTTTTTCTTAGTTTCTGAATGTCTGAAAGTCTTTCCCTTCTAATTCCTCCAACCCCAATGCCAGGGAGTTGCAGAAGGCTGTTGTATTGTCTCCTCCTTTTCCCCTAGGAATGATTACAGCATGTTTCTCATCTATGTGGTGCATGACCTGCTGGTCGACCAAAGAACCCCCAGAAGCTGAGCTGGGGCTGGTATACGGTAGCTTGTTGAAGATGTAATGTGGTGTTGACTGCATGCTGATTTCCATACTGTCTGTGTTGGTTGAAGCTCTGGAGATGTCATGTGCTGAAGCAGCTGAAGCAATGGCTCCTCGGGCCTGAGACTTGAAGCCTGACGAATCCCTTGCGTCTAATGTGTGACTTCAGGAAGTGAAATTTATCCTGTATCCAGTTCTGCCATTCCGTCATCTCTTTTGGGGCCTGTCTAGACTTGGATTGTGGGACCTTTCCTTACTGAGTCCTTTGGAACTCAAACCAGGTCTTGCACACCTTGACAGACAGGTTGTGACTGTTGGCCTCTCCAAGAGACACTCCTTCCTTACTTCGTCCTTGAAATGATCTAATCTAATCTACTGCTTTGCAGGCGCAATATCTTCCCCACAAAGGGGAGCTCAGTGCCCTAGCTTAACAAAAATCATTTAATGTAAGGAGAGTCGAGGCTCGTTCAAGGTCAATAATCCGGAGTTGTGGGTGTGACCAAGAGGGAAGGAGGCTAAGTTGGGAAACTGGAATTGAAAAGGTTGGTTTTGAGGTGTTTCCTGAAAGATGCGACAGAGGGGCTATTTCTTATTTGGAACGGGAAAGAGTTCCAAAGAACTGGAGCATAGTGACTGAAAATATTAGAAAAGTGTTTGAACGATTTATGAACTTTACAGTTGAAAGTGACGGTGTGAAGGAATTTAAGTTTGAGGGTACTTCGCCTTGTATTTCTGGAAGAAGTGGAGGGATGAATTTTGTATGTATTGGGGTTTATTTTAAATAGTACCCTGTTTTTGACTGATTGGATTATTAATCTTGTTGTACAACTCCTCGTGGTCCTTCACAAAGTCCACAATAGCCTCCTTATCTGAGTCTGTCAGGTATATGCTTGTCATGTGTCCCTTCTTGTATTGTGAGTGTGACTGAGATGTGCCCGCCTCTCCTCCACTGGCATTGTCCCTGTCGCTTCTTAGGACCCATTTTTCTTAATTTTTTGTTAAATAAGCAGTGTTTTGTTAAAAACAAAATACTAAAATCCTAAGTCAGCCCACTTCTATAACCCAAAACTTCGCCTACATAATTTGAAAAAAAAACTCCTATTCTGGAAATGCTGCCAGATGTAATCTGTCATATGCCAGATTCCAAATGATGCATTGCACAAGCTGACTCACTTTATATTGACAGAGATTTCATAACAGACAAGCCATGGGTGTGAAAAATGAGGCCGGCTTTTCCTACACACTTCCCAGCTTGTCTGTTGCTGTAACTGCTTTGTCAGTTTCTGTTAGCGGCCTGCCTGTATGTGTTCCCAGCTTGTCTTGCTGAGATGTAACCGACTCTGCATTTGAAGACAGGGAAACTTCCCATCTTGAAGGGAAGTGTACAAATCATGTTGGTTATGTTTACGACAGGCCATTTTCCTTTCAAGTATGGTCGGTTTGTCGGGAGGTAGAGTCCTGCTACTTAACCAAGACAGGAAGGCAAGTTTTTCAAGACAAGACGGTATAGGACAAGATGGGAAGTGTAACTGACAAGCCGCAGAGATCCACAACAGAATGGTTTCCAAGTGGAGCGGGTCAGTGAAATATCAAACATGTTTGATATTTTTGCCAATCTACCACGACATGCCGGGAAAATACAGCCAATCCTAAGAGTAAACATTGTCCCAACCCTCCAAAAATACCTAGTTACTGAAAATTCGGCTCCAGTGGAACATCCCCATTAAACAGCTCCTTCAATTCTTTAAATGAATCTTGATCACATTTAATTTTTGCTTCATTTGGAATATTGTTATATTATTATTAGTGTTATATTATGTTATGGCTTGGCCTAGTCCGACCAAGACATTTTGGAGGCAATAAGATTGGAATGATCAAACAGATTATTTTGAAATGGAAACAAAAACAAAGTTAGAGAAGTGACCACATATGCATATATCGTATTTTGGAAGTTTTGGAAGTTATGTTAAAGGTGCACATTCCTACTTTAAAAGCGTTGTAATTTTACTTCCCATGCATTGTATATAATACCGACACAAGTTAACAATTTGGAAAAACAGCCTGTAAAAATGTAAAAAAAAACAGATGTTTTGTTTCAATTTCAATTTTTCATCAAAACAAAACACAGGAAGTAATTACTTAATTTGATTGACAGGTTAAGTTCATTGGCAAGCTTTGAATTTTTGTTACCCTTCTTAGTGGATTTTTATGTAAAATGTGAAACCGGGAGGTCGTCATGTGATGTGAGGATAGTTGAACAATAAAGGTCAAAGTTGGGGTTTTACATCCCGTTCACAACCCAGGGTCATATTGGGACAGGTCCTCAGCTTTGTCACTTATGGGAGTCGAACCCACATAGAGGTGACAGCCTGTGATTAGATGCCAAGCTTGCTAAAAACTAGGCCACTGAGGGCCTAGCTGAACAGCAAAAAACAATATTCATATGTGATCTTATTTGGTCTTATTTAGTCTGTGTTTGAGCGTATGTTAAGGTTTTTGGAAGTAAAACTATTGCGAATATGTTGTTTAATCATGAGTGAACTTTGACATTTGACCAACAATTCCGTATATACATCTTTGAAACAGAGCAGAAATATAATGGCTCTCATCTAGAGTGATGCAATAACGGTACCATTCACAAATTATTTACAAAAAGAAAAAAAATACAGAGTAACCATTCTCAAATTCTCAATGGTTTACAGTACAGAAAATAGCATCAGAGATGCCCACAGCACGGGCATATAGCATCGAACACCATGCATTGAATAAGAGGTGAAAGAGTACAAAGAAATAATGTCCCTACCAAAGTATCAACTTCCGACACATAGCAGTTTCTGAGATATAGCCCAGGCAAGATTTTAAAGGTGAAGGTCATTATGGCAGGGTCAAAGGTCAAATCAAGGTCACCTATAATGTTCCACACCTACTCCTCCAACCAATGTCACTACCAAATTCAACTTACCACACTTTATGGTTTCAGAGATATAGCCCAGAAGAGATTTTCCTTCGGACTGGCTGATAGCCTGCACAGTTGGATACAGGGATGAAAGCAATATCCACTCACTATTTAAAGACTTTGGGGTAAAACTGACAATCTAGTTTGGATTTGTTTTTTAAGGAATCGTGAAAACACATTAAAAATTCATTTGGATTTAATTGGCGTTTGAATTCTGAGGGGGATAGAATAATACATTGGTGTACACATTAGTATGGTAAAATTTCTATGTATGTAAATCTCAAATTTGATGTATGGTCATGCTAAGGCTCAACACACAAGTATAGTAGACAGGAGAATAGCTAGGATTTTTATCTCCGGCCTGCGGCCGAACCCTTCTGTGTGTGTATCTGTCTGTTCATCCGCTCATCACATTTTTACATAAACGTTAATATCTTGGTCATGTAGGAAGATAGCCTCACCAAATTTGCAGGGAATGTTTATTAAAACATTTCTGTAAACAATTTTGACCTCACTTTGAATAACAAAATTGCCACAATAGCCGATTGTTCAAAAATGTTCATAAACATGTTCTAAAGGTTTAAATATTGAACTTAGCTTCATCAAATTTACACAAAATGTGTATTGTTATGAAAACATGTCTGGATAAATTTTGGACACATTTTGAAAAACAAACTATACATAAGCAATGCCCCTGGTAACCATGTCCATATGAAAGTGACGTTAGAATCTCAACAGGCAACATAAATAAAAAGCCATCAAACAAATCCAGGAAACAATTGCTTTCTCACCTCTTTCCTTTTCTTGTCTTTTGATTTCTTTTCCTTTTTCTTCTCTTTCGGTTTGTCCTTGACCTTAGCATTATTATCCTCTTCTTCAGATTCTGAACTTGCTTCCCTCATTTGAACGTCAGTTTCATCTTCTGAGTCTTTACCATCTTGGATGTCTACAGTTTCTTGTTTACTACTTTTCTTTTTGGTTTTATTGCCATTAGCTTTGCTTCCTATTGTCTCTGTTGACTTGTTATTTCCTGCAGTAAACATTCCCATGTCCACAATTTTAGTGAGTTGATCACCTTCACAAATCTCTTCCGTTTTCTTTAATCTTTCCAGATCCTGTTTCTTACGTTCTCTTTTCCCTACAGACTTTTTGAAGTTTTTTAGGTTATCTCCTTCCATATCCACTTGTTGCTTATTATCGCTCCCGTCCACTGTACCACTGTTGCCGTTACTTGCTTTTAACTTTTTCCTTTTGTGCTTCTTTTTGCTTGGTATGTCTTCAACATCTTCATTTATATTTTCATCATGAGAAATTGGTTCTTCCTGTCTGGGAGTGAAAATAGCAGCTACGTCACAATCCCCCATTATTATAAGACACAAATGCACAAAAATATGTCTATTTTATAACAAACACTTTATAACTCTTGTGTAATTCAAATTTCCGTTGAAAAGCTAATTAGATCTTTCATGTTTCAGAAATCATTTACAACATAGAATTTACACAAAAATTATTAAATGTATACACTGTATAATGTCCATATATCCAGCAAGATTGTATTTTTTCTAAACTAGTCCCATACAAACCTGTAAACATTCAATGAAAATCACTAGTATAGGTATGTATAGCTGTATTTTATATGTAGTCCTGTGTATACTGTACTTGAACATTCCGCGTTTTTACATTTATTACACCTTTATGCATCTTAATTGTGTAGGACTAGAAAAACAACATGTGTCTTCAAACTTCAAAACACTACATGCACACACCCTATTAATGCACATGGCCAACTGACTAATCGCCTTTTTACCATATCTGAGAGTTCAATATGTTTGAGGAAATAGTAATAACATATATATCCAATATATCCAGCTCCATGGATTTTTCCGAATAATCCACAATAAACAGGCTCTCTGCAGTGCACTCTGGCTGTCTCACTCCTTCCCCAGTAACTCAATAATTCTGAAAAGTTGTCAAATATAATAATTGGCCCATAAGCCACTCTTAAGACTCCAGTGAGGTCCTGTTATGTATACAGTGTTCAAACATATGGATTAACCAGATACCATTCCTTTTTAAACCCAGGTTTAAGATTACATTAATCAGTAAACTTATTTGTGTCCTGACAATCTTTATCTCTCTACCAAACTGGTAAAAAATCCTTTACATAGCATATGGCAACTGTCCTCTTTTGAAATACTAAAAATACCCCGCCCCCTCTTTACCCCTAATGAACTCCCGATGTACATGCTTTAAGATTAGGCAAAGATGAAAAAGCTAATGCATCGCCCTGGGTATTCTTGTTTACACACCAAACTGTCTCTTTATTGTGTTTGTGTACACATATATATTTGCATAAGTGAACTTCCACATAATCTTTTCATTTGATATGTTTATGCAATTCTCGATAGATTTATGATAAAGTTCTGGTACAGTATCATGAAAATAGGTTTCACCAGAATATCGTATGTACACATGAACTAATTCCTTAGTTCCATATAATCTTTGTTGTACAGTGTACTGACCGTATATGAAAATTGGCTTCTCTTGCTATCTGACAAGGTTAATTCACTAGAAAGAAATCTCTTTCACTCACACATAATGGTGAATAGGGGTTGAAATTTTTATAATTTTAAAGTATGAAGAATAAAAAAATACTTGTAACCAACAGACATTTCTGATAGGGCTGTACCATCTCCACAATAATGCTTTGCGATTAGTTTACGATGCTGTAAATTGTCC
Source organism: Sabellastarte sp. h YS-2021 (assembly GCA_964017235.1). Lineage (NCBI taxonomy): Eukaryota > Metazoa > Annelida > Polychaeta > Sabellida > Sabellidae > Sabellastarte > Sabellastarte sp. h YS-2021. Next base: position 30,409,980 of record OZ024938.1, read on the forward strand.
CCGCCGGGTTCATGTACTTCTGAGGATTTTCTGGTCCTCAATTGGTTCCAATTTCATCATTTGAAATAAACCTGGACCTTGAGTGTTGTGACAGGTCCAGGTTTAATGGCATTCTATCAGTGTTGCAACATGGTACAAGGTGTTATTGTCCCTAATCATATACTTGGGGATTCATTAGATGTATTGATCTCTCCTTGTGACTTTGATTCGGTCTGAAATGTTAGTGTGGGCGACCTCACATCTGATCATGCTGCTATAAGATGCCAACTGGATTTCCCCCCCCCCCCCCCCCCCCAGCAGCCAGTATTGAACAACTTGTTTCCTATTGTCGGTATCACAAGGTTGATACTGACCAGTTCCGCAATAACCTCAATAAAACCTCCCCTGTGTATTGTCTCCAGCTGAAACTGACTCAGAACTATATGATCAGTATGTGAACAGTCTCAATCACATGCTTGACAAACATGCACCAATCATATCACACATGGTAAAAAAGCAGTCAGCAGAGTGGTTTTCTGATTCATTCCGTATGGAATGCTCTCTAAGGTGGCCATTTGAATGGATGTGAAGGAAACACAAGATGCAATAAAATAGATCAAGGCTCTACAAGCAAATTGCCTGGTGCAACCAATTGACCAATAAAGACAAAGGTTCATATTATACCAATATCATCTCTGCAAGCAGTGATGACCCAAGGAAGCACTGCAACTCTGAGACTATTCTGCCTGGTCATAGTTCAGATAAGCCTCACAGATAAGTTTGCTTTAGTTTCTGTGATAAACTTTGCAAAGTTCGGGATACAATACCAGCTTCAGGCTCTGCCACTGATGCATCTACTTTAGCACCTCCTGCTTCGGTGTTTCTGAGCCAGCAAGTGAAGATGAAGTCCGCAAAATTATCAATGACTCTCCTAATAAATCATGCTTACTGGATCCTATACCCACACTTCTCCTAAAGGATTGACTCGATATCCTTTTGCCATCCATAACAAAGTTGGTAAATTATTACCTCAGTGAAGGTTCTTTTCCAGATGCCTTCAAAAAAGGCTGTTGTCACCCCTTTTATAAAAAAGGCTTCACTTCCTGGTAATGAGCTGAAAAATTACTGTCCAGTATCTGGTCTCTGCTTCCTGTCGAAGTTGGTTGAGTGGGTTGTAGCTAAGCAGTTAATGTTCCATATGAATAGTAATAAGCTGGATAATCCTCATCAGCCTGCTTGCAAACTGGATCATTCTACTGAAACTGCTTTACCGGTAATTAAAAATGAGGCCTTAAGTCTCTCTGGCACGAGGTGAGCCACACTGCTTTAGTTTTGCTTTACTTGTCAGCGGTATTTGACACTAGTGATCACAATACTCTCCTTGGCTATCTAAAATCATCGTTTTTTCTTAGCAGAACTGTCCTAAAGTGGTTTGTCTCCTGACTGAGTAATTGTTGTCAGGCCATTAAGATAGGTTCTACACTATCTGAACTAAGCAAGCTCATCTATGGAGTCCCCCAAGATTCTGTGCTGGGTCCATTGTTATTTTCACTCTATACAACTCCACCAAGCAAAATCATTGGCATTCATCCAGATATAAAATTTCTTTTTTGTGCAGACGACACCCAATTACATGTCCATCTTTCTCAAAGAATGCTTCTGCTGCGTTTTCCAAGCTGAATACTTCCCTTGATGAACTACAACAATAGATGACGCTTAAGGTAAATTGAAACTTAACCCTGATAAAACTGAATTTAGTGTTTATGGTTCCAAGGTTCAACAGTAGAAATTCTCCTCTCATTTTTCTGTCAACACTATTTGAAGTCTTCTCCATCTTGCTAACATTGTCGAAAACCTAGGTGTGTTCTTTGATACTGATTTTTAGAATCTTTTAAGAAGCCTTGTAAAGTCTGCCTCTTCCAGATGTACAACCTTCACAGAATTAGACATTATCTTATTGAAAAGTGGCTATCCTTACTGCAAATGCCTTGATTAGTGGTTATTAGGACTATTGCAACTCTCTGTTTATAGGTTTGCCATGTTTCCAGCAGAACAAGATGTAGGGTATTCAGAATATTCTTGCATGTATTGTCACAAATCATAGAAAGTATGCTCATATTTTACCCATCCTAAAGTTCAAACCACGACTTGATTTATAATGTTTTACGATGAAAGTGCTGTGAGTCTATTGGGAATAGTTTATGACAATATCAAACTGTTTGAAACTATCCGAAAGTGCTCCCGATCACTACAAGGTCCCTATCAGATTCTGGGATCGGGAATCCATCTTAAACCCACCTTAAACCTGCCTTACTATTTGTAAAGTAAATTTTTTTATCTTACTGCGATCTTTAACCTATGTTAACTGCTGCACAGAAATCTTTTCCATCTAAGTCCATCTTAAGTAGATCTTTAAAGTTCGTTAATCTGTCATAAACTTTTAGGGAACCTATATATAGCAGTCACAACATTAATGAGAAAGCTATTGGAAAAAAAGAGGGCTCTTCCACCTTTGTGACTATACGGCCGATCAAGATACAATAAGCAATCATATGCCAATTGCATTTCAATTGTTTAAATTCGCATTGATTTTAAGTAAGTTTTTGCCAAATGTATGCAATCGTATATGAATCCATAGTTTTCCCAAAAATTTAAAATAGTTTCAAATTATATGGAAAATTATATGATTCTTATTTAATTTTATCAATCAATTGTCTGTTGTATGTTGATTGTAACTCGATTTTTTTTTCAATCATAAGAGGGCTGTTCCATTATAGCAATTTCCCTCTGCGATCTTAAAGTTTTTCCAATCGTGAGCTCAATTTATTTTGGCTTTTTCATCATAAACTACAAACGCACTGACTGAAAGGCTCGCAAAGCTATCATGTAGCTATCCCCCAGCTTGGAAATGATTTCAGACCATTTTAAATTATTACAAACTTTTCCCGATTCTTATCAGATCTTGCATTTGTATACCTGGTCGCAAACCTATTGCAAACCGATCACTGTGATTGCAAGTCAATCTCTTGGGTCATATGAAAGTTGCAAAGGAATCTTTTTCATTGTAAACCTATCACAAATTTCGGGGACATACCTATCGCAAACTTTTGAATGTTTGAAAGATTTCAAATAGACCATTGAGATTGCCTTGGTGAATGCCAAAAAAAGATATGCAATCTCAAAAGAAGCATGATGATACAAAAGATTAGTGTTTACAATGGTAAAGATCGAGATGGGATAAAAAAGATGGGTTTGTGATAGGTTTACAATGGCTTCACGATGGGGATGGGATCAGAAAGTTCACATCAAAGGTATGTGATAGTTATATATAAAGACCCAGATCCAGGCCTCAGCATTGGTTTCATGGAAGAATTTGAGGAGTACAAATACTTGTGTGATCAAATTGGATACATCTATATATATTTGGGACTTAATACCTTGCAGATATTTTGGATATCCCTAACAAGTGGCATTTTTTAAATTTTTCATGAGTTGATTTTTAAAACATCTAAAAATGCCACTAAAGAAGAAGCAAAAGAGAATGGCTGCTGCAACAGACAGACAGACAAGATCCAAAAGTCCAGAGAGTAAGGTTGGCAGTTTGACCCAGGAGGCTCCAGAGATTGAGGCTACACAGGAGGCTACACATTGGGCTACTCAGGAGGCTATTCATGAGGCTACACATTGGGTTACTCAGGAGGCTATTCAGGAGGCAATAATGGAGGCTACAGAGGTGGATTTACAGGAGATAATTGAGAAAGGTTGTGTTGAGGAGGGGGTGATCTAAAGGGCAAAAGGGCTGCTGCAGCTGCGTTCACAGAAGTACAGGGGCAGAGGCTTTTGTACTTTTTGAAGAATAACCAACTCTTATAACATAACATGACATATTTATATAGCGCAATTCTATTTAAGAAAAAATAATAATTGCGCTTTTTCTCTACAAGATGCTGTTTTAAAATAAGTTTTTAGTTTCTTTTTGAAGATGTCCAATGGAAGTTCAATGTTCCTGATATCATGTGGCAGTTCATTCCAATACTTTGGTGCCACAACACTGAAGGCTTGGTCACCCACAGAGGCGAGTTTTGATCTTTTTTCTTGTAGCACGTATGATTTTCTTGCCAATCTTGTGGTGCGTGGTAGTTAAGCATTGATGTCAAATATGATGGTGCCTATCGATTCAAACTCTTATATACTAGTAGATTTATTTCAAATTTGATCCGAAACCTAACAGCCAACCAGTGGAGCTGATGCAGGTGAACTGATATAGAATCATGTTTCTTGACATTCAAAACTATCCTGGCAGCCCAATTTTGTACTTTCTGCAACTTATGGATAAGATATTGTGGGAGTTAAGCTAGGAGAGAGTTACAATAGTCCAATCTGGAAGATATGAGTGACTGTACTATTGTGTGTGCAGCAGACTTAGTCAGGTAAGGTCTTATTTGAATGATGGACCTTAGGTGACTATAACAGGATCTGCATATGACATTTACTTGTTCCTTAAGTGATAGGTCTTGGTCAATGATTACCCCAAGGTTTCTGACACTTGTGGTTGGCTTTATGTCAATACCAAGCACATTTAATGAGTCAACCATGACTTTGGAGTGCTGTCTTCCAGTGCCAGCAATTAAGAACTCTGTCTTTTCTTCATTTAGCTTGAGCCGGTTATTAGACATCCAGTTGCTTATTTCAGATGCACACAAATGGAATTGTTCTGCAGTTTGTTTTTGGTTTTCAAAATTACTTGGGTCAATTGATTTGTAAAGCTGTGTGTCATCAGCATACATGTGGAAAAGTATGTGAAACATTCTGATGATGATACCAAGAGGTAATGTATATTTGCAGTAGAGATCAGGCCCAAGACCTGATCCTTGAGGCACACATCATTCTAAAACCTTTTTATGAGATTCACAGTCACCAACAACTACTGATTGAGTTCTTCCTGTTAAATAAGTTCTAAACCCAACCCCAGTCTAAAGCTTTGCCTTCAATTCGAAACATTTTCTCAAGTCGGTGCAGCAAAATACGATGATCAACAGTGTCAAATGCAGCTGATAAATCTAGAAAACCCATAAATATCACTTTTTGATTATCTGCTTCCAATAGAATGTTGTTCATGATTTTGATCAGAGCAGTGTTGGCATCTGTATGCTGATTGTAGATGTTCACAGAGATTATGACTGTTTGTGTGGTCAAGTAATTGGATTGAGACTGCTTTTTCAACCATCTTGGACAGAAAAGGCAAGTTAGATACTGGCCTAAAATTTTTGAAAGTAGGATCCGCATCTGTCTTTTTTGGCAGAGGGGTAACAACTGCATGTTTGAACCCCTCTGGCATTTCACCTTGTATGAGTGACATGTTTATTACTTTGCTAATACTGGGTAACAGTATTTCAATACAGTCCTTCAGCAATGATGTTGGGATTGGATCAAGGCTACATGATTTTGGTGCAGCTGATAAGATTAATTTTCTAATATCTTCATTGCTAAGAGGTTGGAAAGAAGTCAGTGGTGTTACATCAATAGTTTTGTCATACTCATGGAAATTACTGGTTGATGGAAATTTGGCTCTGATCTTTATGATCTTTTGAACTGTGAAGCACCTTTGAATATGTTTTTCTCAATTCTACCATTACTCTATTACTTTCATCCATGTGGTCCTTTCTCCATTTCCTTTCTGCTTGTCGGGTTTTTGCTTAGTGGTACGAATGTTTTCATTGTACCAAGGATTAATGTTCCTATTGCCAGTCTTTTTCACTCTTAATGGAGCATGCTTGACTAGAAGCTGAGATAGGCAGCCATTTTATTGATTCACCAACTGATTGAGCTCAGCACCTCTCACTCCCCTTCTTGTCTGGGTGACTGAGTTTAAAGTCAAGTTCTTAATGAGTGAAACATCAGCTTGTGTCAGTCTCAGGCCGACACATTGATTTTTAATTGCTATTAAATCCCCGCCTGGTATAGGCCAGCCTTTGGCAAGTTGTGGTATCCATACTACACCATAAAAGTTAACCACAAAAATCACAGAGCATCTAAATATATCCATTATTCACCATTTAACAGATTATCCAATGTTGCTGTATCAGGTGTTACATGTTATAAGCTCATTTCCCTTTGATAAAGTTTATCCCAAAAAGAAACAAATATTTGTAGTATAACTACTTGCATTATATGTATTTTATTCAGACAAACTATTTTTTCATTCTCTGTATATTGTTATTTCATGATTTTAATTTTGCAAAGCTTACGATATCCATTAATCCATGAAAAACAGCATATTGTGAGAGTTTTTATGACATGCTGCCACATGGGCGCTATCACTAATATTATATAATAAACGTGACCCACTAAGACCCAAACAAGCGGGAGGCACTGTGGGATACTTTGTGTGCTTAAAACAACATGGAGAAGGAGGCCTGCAAGACACCTCATCTGACGGATAGGCAGAAGGGTTGAAAAATAATTTTCCTTCCCCAATGCAGAGCCCAAGACCAGGCCGAATGTCATCACCAGAAATTCTCAGCTCCTTCCACAGCCTCATGCCCATAACACCTATGGACCCACCCTCAATGGCCTAAGCACACATCTCATTTGGTTCACGCATCCCCACCTTGAAACACACCTTACCAGATGACACCTTACAGCTAGCTCATCCCCTTGCCCCTCCTTCTAGAGCCAAGCTCCAGCAGAAGATGACCGTGGTGCCGATGAGCAGTAGATGACACCAAGAAAGTGTCTGTCCAGCAGCCAAACTTCAGCTTTCAGCTGAACAGTTTTAGAGGCCTTTTCTAGGACTGCCTAATCTTTCAAAAACAGTTAATAAGCTGATTTTGTGAAAAAATATAATATAAAAAACATTCCAAGTCACAATTATACATAAAATAAAAGCCTCCACATACACAAGTCACTACAAAAACTCTAATGCAAATGTTGTAACACAAAAGATTCTCCCACAAACCAAAACCATTTTAAAGTGTCCAGGGTTCAAACCACCCCCTCCCTCTCATCCAAAATGTTAGGTCACAGGGTCTAACCTCCTACCCCAAAAAACAAATAAAGTTAAAGTGTCCCGGGTTCAAACCCTTTCCTTTCTTTGTCATCCAAAGTTTTAAGTCACATGGCTTAACCCCCAACAAACTTTCCAAAGATGTCACATGGGGAGAGTTGGAACCCACCACAACTCTGCAATGCAATGTCTAAATATGTTAAAAGTTAGATAGGGCAGGGTTCAAACCCAACCATACCTCTGTCATGTAATGCCCAAACAAGTTTGCAGTTAAATGATGGAGTACTCGAACCCACCATACTAGTCATGCAATGTCCAATCAAGTTAAAAGTTCAACGAGACATTGTTTGAACCCTACCTCACAGAATTCCATGTATAGAATAGCATAGAATAGAATAGAACAGAAGAAATGTATTTCAGACACATAGGTAACGTATGGTCTATATAAAGCAAACAGTTTAAAAACAATGAATAAGTATACAAAAATTAGTTATTTGTAATATAAAGTACTCTACATCATTTAGCTTACATTACATAAATCTAGAAATATGGTACATATAACATATTATTCCAGCAGGTGATAAATTATGAATACTTTGTAATATGACTGAAATATTAATCGTTGATGAATTTATTACTACTTTTTCTAATTCTATTTTAAAACTAGCACAATTTAATCTCACTATTTCTTTGAAGGTCATAGTTCACATTTTCCACAAACATTTGAGAGGCACTACAATAAATAGGATAGTTCATTAGAGACCTAAAGCTATCATTTTAAGACACTACAAGCTTTGCATACACATTGTTGTATATTTCTATATTTAAAAGAGTATAAAAAGTATGTTTATTTTATTTTGTAAAAAAAATATTATCAATACTATACTCCACTTGAAAAATGTAACCAAGGTACAATATGTACATAAAAACATTATCACTTGTTCTGGGGTAGCTAATGCAAATATTATCACAAGACATTTAAAAAAGCGAGAATATAAAAACAACATCTTTAAATATAATAACATACAAGAAAGAAACCAGACCAGTAAGCTAGATATTCAAAACTTAACAAACATTTTCTGAAACAGTCCTTTCAGGTTTACTATTTGGTTTACTAATATAGTCAATTTGATATTTAACTAGTATTTACTAAAACAGTCCAAGTGGCATTTAAGCACTGCCCACAGCTGATATTCTCTCCAACTGTCAAGGCACCTTCATTCCTGAAGTAATCAGCCAGCATGCTTTCCTGTGTCTTGGCAGCCTCATGAGGGGTTTCAGTTCTGGTATAGAAGGTCATTCCCCTGCAAAACTTTATCAAGGTTCAAACCTAAGGTCTCCCGTTGCAAGCATTCCCTCCCGGATCTCGTCCTGAGCATATTGTGCAGGATGACACAAACTGTCACTATATCCCTGCCTCCTGTTGCATTGTGGACTGCAGCACATAAAACCTGCTAGCCAATATCGCCAAAGCACTCTCCACAACCATTCTCTTATGAATGATTGAGTAATTGAAGACCTTCTTGTTCAGGTCCATGCTTCTTCAGGAGAAGGGTTTCATGAACCATATTCTCAGAGGGAAGGTGTTTTAATCGAGTATGATGTAGTGACCTTTGGGGTCATTATTCAAAAGGGACTCTGTTTGGGGGAAGCCGGCATTACACACCTCGGGGACAATGTGGTTTATGGTAGAGCATGCTACCCTGAAGTAGCCGGTCGTAGCCATCACACTCCAATCACAAGGTAAGTGCATACATTTTATGTCTTTGCAATTCCATTGCAAACCCAATCGTGAGGCTATTGCACTGGTGATAAACCATGAAAAATGATTGGAAAGTGGATCACAAACCCACTGCAAACCTTTTCTGCTACCACCCACTGTGCACTAAATTCCAGAGGTAACAGACAATCTAGGGTAATTTTGAATCACAAGCTAGGTTTACAATTGAATTGCCATGATGGAACAGCCCCATAAGTCAGTCGTTATACAGGTTTTTTAATATATTGTGATGGCAAAGGCCAATGCAACGCAAAGTGTGATGTAACAGTTGGTTTGGAATCGTGGACCACGGCTAACTTAGCAATAATTCAGCCATTTGAGCTGAGAAAAGTGGGTTTTCATATGAGATTCCAACAAAAAGACTGAGAAATAGCCAAAAATCTATTACACACTAACAAACTACGGATTATCCTCATATTTTGTTTGTATTGTGGCTTTTGAAGCATTTCTACTGTCAAACTAGCCGCCATTGTTGCACAAGTATATCACGTCTGAAAGACTTTAAAGTAGGCGACAAACGATGGTTTTAAAATATTGCAATAGTATAATTTATTTAATTTGCATGTTTTATATGTTTTTAGGTGATATTTGGTTGAATTTGGGTTAAAACTAACAGATTTGCGTAGGTACTATTTGCGGTAGGCTGGCGTAGGGATACACAAAAGCAGCCTTGAAATCTATATAAGGAGCTGCTGTCAGTGGCTTTTTGGCTTTCGTTTGACAAAGCCGCATTTGCGTGACACAAAAGCCCAAAATCAATAAATAACTGCAACAATGATTGTGTAATCACCGCAACCGTATAGTAAATGCAGAACTCATATACACTTACTGTGTAATCACCGCAACCGCACAGTAATTCTAGCAGCAACCGCAAATCATTAGAAATCTCCAAATTTATCTTTTTAAGCTGGTTATAGGTCTTTTATTAAATTATTTTACATTTTTGTAAGGTTTGAGGTTACACTATGGCCACAACTTAGCTGTAGTAGAGGGAAACAATGGTTAGACAGCAAATTACATAGATTTTCATAGAATAGTCTATGCTGACAGAATAAAACCAGTTTCTTGAACTTTACAACTTTGCAGTTACAGTTCTGAAGTAATCCTTGTAAGTAACATTTAAAAGTTACTCATACAAGTTATACCTTGTGGTTTAAGAATTCTTCTTAGTCTTACTTAACTGTACATGATATGACATGTAAATAAATTAAGTTCAGTTACATAAAATCTATTTGTCTTTCTCTTTGCCAAGTTAATTATTACTTCAATTTAGTGCATACTTTCAATCTCTGGACGACAGCTATTTTCAAGTTTAGACTTTATAGCAAGATTGAATAACTGGCATACTCACATACAGTTAAATATTACACATTGTGTGACACTGTAAGAGTGTAAAGTAACATGATTAACCTTGCTGATTAAACTTTTGTGCAACTTTGTCATATTGAATTGCCCACTTGTTGACTGATATGTTTCAGAGTTTATTTTGATGTTAAAATGGAATCTAAGACTTGGACTGAAACATTTTGGACTGAAGGTACTTCAGGGTTTCTGCATGGTAATGCAAGGCAAATGAGCTACTTCAGGTAGAGAAGTAGTAGGGACATATAAATTATTTGGACTAATTTACAAACTGGTTTCGGGCTCTCCAGTAATTTTAGTCTCAGGCCACACACTACCAACCTCTTTCCTTGAGTGAAATACTGAGGCCCACTACAGTTTTACTTGTGGCAGCAGTAGGATCTCATTCTTAAAGGGATCCAGTAAACTGAACTTACAGACCTCTTGGGTGTGATTGACTATACAAAAAGTTGTTTGTGGAACAAACTCTGACTATGAAATAAGTACACTTATAATTTCTTTATGTTCTTTTCTTTCTGTCATATAATAATACTGCCAGATGAACAGTGAAAATATTTGTGAGACTATTCCTGGATCAAATGAACAGGACAAACATGAAAAGAATCATGCCTTAGATGATGCTATTCCACCAAGCATGGCTCAAGCACTCAACAGATGTTCTGGTGATGAATGGAATAGAACCAATTTGCACAGGATTTCAAATAATCCTGAATGTTGGAATTCCAATAGAGGAACTTACCAGGGCATACACGATGATGCAATTAGGCAAGCAAATTCTTATGGTGGAAGAGCATATAAATTCACTCAAGATGAATTATTGGATGTCAAGACTAAAGAACCTACAAATGTCCCAGTGATGACCACCAGGTTCAATCCCACCAACCCAGATATTAAGAAGTTCATTCACGAGAACTGGAACATCATTGACAATAGTAATGATTGTTCTTAGACCTTCCCAGAGAAACCAATAGTTGGTTTCAAAAGACTCCAGACTCTAAGAGATATACTTACTAAAGCCTCAATTTCATACCCACCACCGGAAATTGAGACTAGGAAAATAATACCTACACATTGCACACGCCTAGGCAAATGCACATACTGCCCTATTATCAAAAAAGTTGATAATGTCACCTGCAAATTTCATACTATAGATCTACCCAACCAATTATCATGTGAACTTAGTGACATAGTGTACTTAATTATATGCAGTAAATGTAATAAATACTATGTTGGTGAAACAGGCAGACCCTTTAGAGGTCGTATCTATGAGCATAAACTATCTGTCTCAAAACCAAAAGATTCCAGAATCACCCCAGTATCCAAACATTTTACTGAACAGGGTCATTCTGTTAGGAATATGCAGTTTAGTATCTTAGAATGGTGTTCTCCCGAGTAAAACACTCCCAAAAGGTTCACAGGAAAAGACGTAAACAGTGGTGGATGTGGAATATTGGAGCAATCCATCCCATCGGCATTAATCAATTTATCTAAATGTGTATATTTTTGGTCTCATTTTACACTCATGAGGCCCCCTTTCTCTTGTATATTTCTTAGTTACACAACATGGAGTCTATTATAAATAATAAAGGAGGAATAAAGCTTTGCTTCAAGGGTTTCATGTATTGAAAGAGGATAGGTGTTTTTAAGATGTAATGAAGTTTGTATTTGTGTATATCATAAAATATTAAGTAATGTTTATTGCATTTTAATCATGTATTTGTAATTAAAATATAATGAAATGTCAAGATTTTTTTTACAAATATCGTTTTGTCATTCTGTCAAATATATACAAGGCTTTCATTCCACAAGGCATTTGTTCCACAAGGCATCATTTCCACAAGGCATTTTTTTCCACTAGGCTTTTTCTAAAACCTTAAGTACATACAAATTTATATTGTATGGAGTGCAGATAAACACTGATTGTGTGCATTCTATAACTAAACCTTTTAATTTATGGTTTCAATGGTTTACTCAATGAATGTACACAATCAACAGCAAACAGCAATTGAATATGTACATTCAATGGTTTAATGGTTTTGAATGTGTGTATTCAATTGTCATTGAATGTGTGTATGACTTTAATAGATGGACGTAATTTCAATAAGTAGATACTTTTAAAAATGTAATTTATATTTGACATTTTCTAAAAACATCATATCTATTATTTAAATTATAAATAATAAGTAAAGGATTAGTTAATTTTCTACTGTTGGTTGCATATGTGGTGACCTTTCAGTCAAGTCACTGGGTAATAGTTATTACGGAGCAGGGGGGTGGGTTACAGGAGGAGGAGGAAGAGTTTGGGTCTAAGTTTTAGCTTAATTTTTCGTGTTTTAAAAATATACGGTCTTAAGTTACGGGTTTAAGTAAGAGTTTTAAGGAAGTTTTTTAGGATTTTTTTAAAGGGGAATGTGGGAGACTTTAAACATGGCGTGACTTTACGGGTTTAAGTTTTAACTTTGATTTGATGGAAAACTTTGATATAAGGACCATTAATTGCAGAGACTTTATTTTTAAAAAAAAAACTTCTTTTTTAGAGATGAAATTGCATGTAAATAAAACAAGAAATAATAATGCAAGAATAACTTTACGGCTTTAGGTTTTGGCTTTGCATTGAGATTGTTTGTCAGCTATGACTGCAGGTGGCATTTAAGATAAGAATTATCTATTTCTATTCAAGTGTTTACAAAATTAAAAGGCCCACCTTTGACAGATAATAATTCCTTGTTAAAGCTTACTGAAGTGTAAGATTAGGGTATACCAGAGATGTTTTCACAACTTATCTTGGATTTTGCCTACTTTGACAAAACTTCTAAGAATTAGCCAGCTAGCCATCTTTTGCCTCAGAGAGATAGACTTAAGAACAATACACTTGAAGTTATCTTAACCTTTGGTTAACCTATTGACAGAAATTCACACAGCATACACATTGGGTTATTGTATTCAAAGTACAACACAAATATGCAAATATGGTAAGCTATTGAAATGGCAATCTCCAAGATGATGTTAAAATAATACTATTGTGGTCTAAAGTAACTAAAATAAATTGGATTTACTGTCTGAATATCTTGGACAGTACATTGTTCTGAGCAGAGGATATTGTTCATGTAACAGAATGAACATTGGAGTTATTTGGTTATACTGAATAGATATTGTTCACATCACAGAGCGAATGTTGGAGTCTATACCTTTTACTATGAAAGATAATAAAATCTCAACTTAACTCTAAAATACAGGAGATCTTTTCTTATCCTTCACATTTGCTGAACACATTCAAACATATTGAACATTGGTATGCAAACATGTTGTGCTGGTTAATACTGCACATATCATTGGACACATTACTGGACAGAGTAGATATACTGGTATGCGAATAAATTAATGTGATCAGATCAGATTGGTTTCACTAGAGAATTTAATCCTAATTTATGAACCACCAGAGTATTTCAGTTGACTGTAATTATTATTTTGCTTAAGAAAATTTGTTAAGTAAAACTTTCGGTCTCTTCCTGATATAACCTGAAAGCAACCTGAAATTGTTACCATGCTCCCCCCCATTAGCCATAACAATCCCTCAATTTATTATTCATATGGTAGCATAGATATTAGCATCTGATGTCAGAGATGTTCCTTGAGAACTCTAAGTTTACAGACATACACATCCTGATGTTTGATATTTTAATTTACTCAAACACATTGCACCAGATACTAACCTTACACTCAAATAGTGCAGAGCTGTAGTGCTACAAACCAATAACATGTGTTATTGGGGATGCACTGTTTATAGAAAGATGTTCCTAGAGCTATCACAAATACAACTTTAAGTTTTTATGCAAGATTGGGATTGTATTTTGAAGAGGTTATTCCTGAGAAGACATAATTGTCATGTCACAAACAAAATTTATAACACTTTTACACAGCTCTTGTACACAACTGGGAAATGTTTAGATTGGAAACATTGAACCTATTTTAACTTGCCAATTTTCTTTCTAGCACAGGTTTTTCAATAAAACTTTGAAATTACCTATACATGTGTACAGCATCTGGCTTGATAAACGAATAAATTATTATGATTATCATGCTTATTGTTAATATTAATTAAGACTTAGTCTGATATAAAAGTAATAAAATACACCCTCTTTACATGAGCACTATAAAAGTAAGAGTGGTTGAAGAGGGAACAAATGCTGGAGAATAACATTTACATTTTCTAGCTATTTACCTCCAAGCTGAAGCAATGATATTCTATTCCATTCTGGATGTTTACAGCACTTAATCTTTGCACAGACTTTCAGCAGACTCTCAGCTGCAACAGCTAAAGCTGATATCAAGTTATTTGGTCAATGGGTATAGCAAGGGTGCAAAACTAACCAAATAGTCAGTTTTGTACATTGGACTAAATTACATGATGTGACATACCTTATGGACCTTAATTGGAGTGGATTAATACAGAAATTTTATATTTTATTTATATAAAATCACAAATGTCTGTTGAAATTTGGAAATTGTTGTGGAATTATTTATCTACATGCTTAAGTTGTTCCATGTTCATTAATTTTAAATAACAACATGGAATTGCTTTATTAAAATTTATTTAATTATTCATCTCAATAAGTAATGAAGAAAATTGGAAGGACAAAGCAATGACAAAACAAGCAATGAATATAAACAATTTAAAAATGGTGGTATGAAACCTTGCTCAAACAATATGGGAGAACATATTTGCAGCCTTTTAATTATTTATTAATTATACACACCTTTAATTAAGTATACACACATTGACAAATGCCTCATAAACATTCTTTTGTCACCATGTTTAAAGAAAGTTACCAATATATGTATCTGTATTTGTATATTTTTCTTTATGTAGTTGTGCATTTTAAGATCCTGAATCAAAAGTGCCAGGGGTTATGGTGGCGCTGTGGTAACACACTCTTCTCTCACCTCTGAGGTTCAAACCCAGACCTTATGTGGTAAAGTTGGTAGTTGTTTACCGATGGTCGGCAGATTACTGTACAAACCCTTGACCAACTGTATGTACTGGTTTCCTCTGCCCATAAATCTACCTGTCATGATGTGAACTATACAGTGTTGAAAGCACCATTAAAACCCGAATAAATAAATAAATACAAAGGTACTAATGAGGTTATTCCTGGAGGACTCTTATCACTGGAATAAGATAAAAAATTCATTTTTCACCATGTTGGTTTGCAAAAGCTTTAATTTTTTGAATGGCCAAATACTTAAAAATTTCCCAGTGCCTCTTCCATTTGTGTTGCAGTCTTAGAAATGGCAACATAAAAACATAGTGATTACTTGTAAATAAGTTAACCTTGTTTTGGTTTGCAAACCTTTCCCGGAGCTTTTGGTTGAAAAACTCTATGTGGATCTTCTTTGAGACTTTTAACCTGGGGAGCAATCCATATATTTTACCGCATATTGTGTAGACCCATACTGTAATGGTGTGTCTGTATTTTCTAAATGTTCAAGTGCTTGTGTGACCTTTGACAAACATAGTGCTTGGTTTTGAATAATTTAATCTTGTTTTGGCTTGCAAACATTTAATGCATTTATGATAGTTTGCGTATGGTGAAATCTATCTAACAATCTAACCTGAAATTTAATATCTTCTGGAGCTTTTGGTTGAATAACTCGATGTGTATCCTCTTTGAGACTTTTAACCTGGGCAGCAATCTGTATATTTTACCGAATTTTGTGTAGACCCATACTGTAATAGTGTGTCTGGGTTATACCAGTCTTCATTTGCAGTAGATTGAATAATCCTTGCATTGAAAGTTCCAGGACCACTAGGTCTTGTATTCTATTTTTTTATTTTAAATTTATTGGAACTATTGTTCACATATCACTTTCTAATTTGTGCAAGTTTACCTGGTTTTTTTAATGAAATTTGTAAAAAAACAAAAGTCAAATCATATTTGTGATTCCGTCAGCATCAGGGCTGTCGGAAAATCAAGAATTTTTGTAGGTTGCTTGCCATTGAGCAGTATGCTGTAATATGAACTCTGAGTCCTTAAAAACACTGTAGCTGAATAAACCAACGAATATGAAGTCTTGTTGCTGTTGGCAAAACAGGTACTGGAAATTAGCTTAAATATCAAAAGAGTGGTACGAAATACATGATACTATATTTCTACAATGTTCAAATTCAAATTAACTGAGGGTCTAAGGTTCTGAAACAATAAGGTGTGACCTCAGTGGCTATTGGCTGGTCAATAGGTTAATGAAATCGATCAGGTGAATATCCTGTAAATATAATTGCTTAAGGTACAGAGGCAACTGATTCAACAGGCCCCTAACAGAGTTTGTTCCCAATTGGCAAGCAAACAAGAGAATCTAATAAACAAATGCCCTTACACAAAAAAACCCACAAAATTCTATTACTTGTAACAGGGAACAGTCTGGCAGTCCAGATGATGTACTTCTTCCAGATTCAAATGAAATGAAACAAAATGCTTACAGAAGGAAAATGGGTGCAAGTATATAGGAGTATTGTAACAAAGATACAAATCCAAATCCACACTATCAGAAGGAAGACATTCCAGATAATGCCTGGCATCAAAGAATGTCTGTCCCTATAGTGAAATCGTGTATTAATCACAATGGTAGTCAATTTGGTCTTAAATATGTATCCTTGGCAACATGTAACTTGTCTATTGCTTAGTTCATTAGCCAGCTTTTTCAATCACACAAGTGTCTTTTCTTGCCATTTCAAAACCTATTGTTACAAATTGGCATAGCTAAATCAGTCCTTCTGCTACAGTGACATGTTTAGGAATATTAGTCGACATGGTAAAAGAGGCTCATATCTGTCCCTTATGAAGTAAATGAAATATGTAAATTATATATTTTTTGAACAGCTAAAAAATATTGTACAAAATTACAATATCAATCTTAAGTGGGATCTGTGCCATAATGTGCATCTGGCTAGGGTTTTCAAATCTAACCAAGCTGCAACTTGCAATATAGCTTTTGCCAAAGTCAAGTTTATGTAAACATAGGCTACAGACATCTGCTAGTTTTTAAGCCATATCTGTGATTTTTGCTGCAGACAGTCACAAATGTCAATCAAAGAATTAAGCTCCACCCATAAATAAAAATGTGATGATGCATGCTATGTTGTGCAACCATATGTCCAAAATTATAAGACGTCCACTTTTCATGTTACAATAAATTACATCAGCTGTGTTTGGATATAAAAATATACTGCAATTAATCTTTTCTCCATATTTCAGACCTGTTTCAGTAACTTAAGACTCATACCTAGCAGTCTTAAAGTTAAGACCTTGGCTATGCTTAAGACTGGTCTTAACTTCTTTTGTGAATACTGCTAAGACTAAGACAACAGTCTTTGTGCATAATTTTCCCAAAAAGTTAAGACAAAAGTCTTAGCTTGAGCCTGAGACCTGACTAAGACCCTTGGTGAATATGGCCCAGAGTTTTTACTTGATCTGAATAGTCCTACTTACAAGCACCCCCTGAAATTCTTGTCTTTCAACCACATCACAAACATGGCTTTCTCAACCTTAACTTAAAAATCTAAAACATTGGGATAAGATTTAAGTTGAAAAACATTTAGCTCTAGGAGAGGACACAGACCACAGAAAGGTTGTAAAAACACACAGGATGGAGATCCCTAGATGTAATAAGGAGAACTTGTTAGCAGTCCAATGCATTGAGGAGTTTATGAGCCTTCAACCTCTGTGTAATCAGTGACTTAAGCCACTGTTATATAGAGGGGGGGATAATTGTGAAAAACATGCACATAGATTGTGGTTGTTCAAAATGAGTGGGTCTGCTTATCATGTATGTAGGACTGTGAAGTAGTTTACATATGTTTAAAAGATTGCAATGTTGTTACTTTATATATCAATCAGAAAATAGATGTATGTGTTTCACTACAGACCTCATTCACTGGTTTAGGTGCTCAATTTTGTGTACTTCCTGACAAGAATTACAAAAGTATCACATCACACACCTTGAAATACTAAATGTTACAGTAGCATCGAAAGTGTAAGGTAAATTCTGGCACAATGGAGAACTGGAAATTAAAATAACAAGATTGCAGGTCATTACTTTAGGTAAGGTTAGACACAATCTTCAATATATACTTATTAGCAAATTTTTATATCTCGGGCATTAACAAACACGGAAAACTAGTTTTCTTGATGAATTGTTACAAGAAAGGTTTATTGCTAAGGTCCTATACTATGTTAGGACAAATACTCATGTCATACAACACACCTTTTTAACAATTCTGCAATTAAAATATGCAAAATGCTATAACAAGGATGAGAACTTGCCTTGAAAAGTCTTAAATATTGACTTGTAGTCACTCTCTGGGAGGTCTTACAAAATAATTGATATATGCTTATCTACTCCAAAATGGGATCTAATGAGATATGTAAAATAGTTTTCAAAACATAACTTTACATTAACGTTTTTCAAGCAGACTTACATATGTGAAATACATCATTAAATTAACATCACTTTCATCTTACTATGCAAGGCTATATTACAACAGGTAGTTTATTTTTTTCGGGCTTTATGTCAGTTTCAACACTTTGCAGGTCATATCACATTATTAAGTTTTGTGGACAGAGGAAACCAGTACATATAGTTGGTCAAGTTTTTGTACTGTAAACTGCAGACCATCAGTATACAGCTACCAACTTTCAAACATAAGGTCCGGGGCTTAATTTGCTCTCCTCAGAGGTGTGAGGCGAGAGAATTACCAATGTGTCTCCATGGGACCTCCTTAATAAGTAGTTGAGAAGGTGGAGGAAAGCAGCGCATACTAGTTTATATCGTATTCTGCTGTGTAAACTATTGGTTATATATAAGCAAGCAACATTCCCCATTTATGATGAATCAGTAATCAAACAGAGACAGATGTGTGGTACAAGTGTGGTATTCAGTTTGCTACGATACCACCAAAAATAATATGTGATATGAAAAAATTCTTAGATACACTAGTATACAAATTTTGAACATAGAATTCAATTATAATATCAGTGAACACGTTTCTTGAGCAAATGTTTCATCTTGTAGCATTTTTGTTGTAAAGGAAAGCTTTTTTATTATCACCTCAATATACTTACTTTTCAGGCTATATTACAACAGGTAGTTTATTTATTTCGGGTTTTGTGTTGCTTTCAACACTGTGCAGGTCATGTCACGTCAGTAAGTTTTGTGGGCAGAGGAAACCAGGACATATATTTGGTCAAGCTTCTGTACTGTAAACTGCTGACCATCAGTAAACAACTACCAACTTTTAGGGTCCGGGGCTTGAACCGCCTCCCTCACAGGTGGTTACACAGGGACTCAGCAAGGTATTGCTATAATCTCTACTGTCAGTATAGTAAAAGATTGAGGGATCTTTTCTGTTTTGTCCATGCATCAATTCTGAGTCATATTTTCAGACAAGGAGGAACACCCAGAAATAAAGATCCTATTAAAAGTCGGTTGTTTGTTCTCAAAAACAGGATTCAATTGCTAGCTTGTGAAAAATCATTAATGAAAATCATTTAGAGTTATCTTTTGAGTAAAAGCATAATACCTTTATAATTGTAAAATTATTTTTTAAAAGAAGTGAGTAGACATACACATTTAAGCAGAACATCTGGAGTTACAGGAACCAATGCAAGACCTATCTGTACAGACTAGTATAACTCATCTCCATAGTCTCCTAATGTAACAACATCTGCTTTGTCTAAAGTGTGGTCTAAATATTGTGATATGCTTAGATACATTTTTATATAGAGTGATACCACTTACTATGCATAATTAGGGTAAAGTTTATAACAAAGTACAAATTTTTCATTTATAGTTTGGAAACTATGTAACTTGCAAATATGTTATGGACATTTTAGAAATCTATTTCACAGCCTGCCTCTCATTTTTGTTTCATTAAAATCGATGCAGAACTGGCAGATGAATCTCAGAGTTGAAGTTTCTATATTTACTGTTGTGCATATATAGTTTCTATATTTACTGGTGTGTATATAATTTCAATTTTGTACCATATGACTTCTATTCTATGTAGTTGTACAGAGCAATAATTTCTGATGCTTATTATTATATATTGAATAATATTACAGTTCCTTGAGATCAGACCAAAAACTGAACAAATCTAGTGATCCAGGCTTCAAAGTCAAACAAGCATTGCAGGTTATTGTATTCATTCATAATGCCACACTACTAAGTTGTATTTACAACGCATGTTATCATGAAATTCTGGCAGAGGGTCACCTTAAATTAAGTTGAATTTATTATGATCTTAACTAAAGAAGGTAAAGGAATTTACAGAATGAAAGTGGGCCTGTGCCAGTAATACATGAATTATTTTCAAATGTTAAATTGATGATATGGTAATTTAGAATTATATAAAAGAAAATGAAACTGCCAAACCCCAGCTGTATCAGCAGGATTTAAATAGAAGATTATTTAGTTTTGCACATTTCAGCCACTTGATCTCCAGTATCAGTACCATCTGTGACATACCTCCAAACACAATCCAACATCCAGGTGCTATGTCTGAATGTTTGGTAATGCAACATTATTATTTAAAGCAAAGTAGCCCCTGAATGCTGGAAGGTTTGAAAAGTATAACCAGCACCTGTCAATTTCAACCTGGATAGAATTAAAGAGAAATGTCTTCTGACTCTAGTAACAGTGACATGTACTAAGATATGATTATCCTTAAACTAAAACAAAGATACATTTGAACCCTTGGGGGTTTAATGCTGAAAGGTTGGAAATGGCATGTGCTAGACACAGTGTTGAATCTGTACAGAAATCAGCTTAGCTGGGTTATTATTTTGCATATATCGGACCATTTTACATTGCAACAAGTTTACATTGTACAAAGATAATGTCTCCTCTAGCCAAATGTTAAAGTGCAAAAAAATCACTAATTGAGAGGGCAACCATATTTGACAACTTCAAAAAAAGAGAAAAACTGAGAAAATAAACAACTTTAAAAATCTGTTTCATGTAAGTGAGGTCACGTTGTGTTACAATTCTAGTAACCATAGCAATAGCAATAATCTTGTTAAGCTTAATATGAAGAGGGGTAGGTACATGGGTGATATTTAAGACATTCATGTCTTACGGGCACCTGTTAAAATTAAATTCTGAGGCCAATCTGATTTCTGGACAAATATGCTTCCAGGTCCCCCTCTTTGAGACGTTATCCTACCTGTAGAAGCCGTTTTATGATTTCTTAACTCTGCCAAACACTTTTCAACTTCTCATTGCTACTCAATTAATCTACTGATGGGACCACACTCTGATCAATGTTAGTTTACATGGGAGTACTGTTAGAAAAATCATACTGCAAGTAGAATGGCCCTGGGAAGTAGAATGAAGCAGACTTAACATGAGTTACCCTGTTCCAGTGCAGCCTCAATATGCTGCATCCTCCCATCTATGAGATCCACCTTTCCTCAATCTGACATAATTGGAGTAGGGCCTGATCCAAGACCATATTGCTGTTACAAGGGGATAGGGGTGCAGTTACTTTGTCAACACTGGAAAAGGACTCACCTGCTAACTGAAACTGGCATTTCTTAACAACTGGTCAGGCATTTTGAGCAATATAAAGCTTTAGGCATTTTAAGAGTAAAACCTGAGCAATAAGATTAAATTCAATAAATTATAATATAGAAGAGAAAACAAGTTAAACAAGTTATAAAAGTTGCTACTCAGTTCAAAACATGTAAACTCTTAAAATGTTACATGAGTGTGGCACCAATATTAGAAAAAGGCTGACTTTTATAGTAAAACCAACTAACGACAACAATGGCCCACAATGCAGTATTCTAGTTTGGTGCCATAATTGAGAACTCTGATGAGTATCTGATCACATCCCCATGTTCACACAAAATCAGGAGAAAATTTTTATGAGCAAAAATTTTTTCAGAACATGTTTGTAGACCAGATGACAAAGATTAGCCATCCACAGGGATTTATTCAGATCATCCTAGATCTGGTAAGTAGGAACTTTTGTAGTTATGGCAACTTGACAAGATTATACTTTTGCTGTATATATGTTAATGTTGTAGATTGGTTAATAGAAGTTTGTGTATCAGACAATTAAAATTGTTTAGTTAGTTACTTCTGGGATAGGAGATCAACTGTGGATTGCAATATAATGTGGTCACATACTCTGGGTAGAAATCTACCAAACGCACCTCTCCCGAACCAAGATAAGAGATTAAGTTAGTACCTACTTACAGATAGCCAGGGTTTTGATTTTGATAAGAAAATGATTGTACAGATTTTGTACATTAGCTAAATTTGGCTTGCAGTAAAAATTTGGCACTGATTATGATATACTTACCTTCCAATTTTATGTCATTGGTTCTTATTTTCTGGCAATTTTTCTTCTATAATGCTGCATTCACAAATGGATCATGAAATATTATAGTGTTTGTTTATATTTTGAATTTTTCTTCACCTACATTTTAAAATAAATGAGGTGTCAATGTCATTAACATTGCCTTTATAACAGATGTGCAATGCTTCTTCTAAACATGTAATTTAAACTGTAGCATAAACTTATGAAATAGGCACAGTTTTCCCGGATTTCTCCCCATATTCCAAGTAATTGCTAATAAAAATTTTGGGCAAATGTAAATTTTGGATTGTGAGAAACAAAATTTGGTTGCCGATATACTGAGATTTCCTTTGTGTGTGTCTACAGGACAATTCTAACCCAAGCTGAAGTTATGACATTCCAAATTGAATGCAAAAATGGGCAATTCAATCTGTTATATCAGATGAAATTATTGATTATTAATGTTCACTATACTTAAATATATTGTGTATATTGAAGTGATGATAAAAAACTTTCCTTTAGAACAAAAATGCTGAAACATTTGTTCAGGAAATATGTTCAATAATATTATAATTAAAGAGCCTGTAGCACCCTCAACACAACTTAACACAACCAGTTGAAAAACCACATAAACAGAGCACCTACATACAACATTTTCAAAACTGCAGTGTTATAAGGGATATATTTCACTTTTTATGCAGCTCCTTCACAACAGCTTTCAAACATAAACAGCCATGTTAGCAGAATGCTGACATATGAAAATGGATTGCTTTCTCAGGGCCACTCTATATCCTAGTAATATTACACTCTAAACTGCGCAGTAAAATTTCTGTCTGGTCCACACAAATTGTTTTAATTTACATAAAAAGTTATTCTACTTGAGTAAATGGCCAATAATTACTCAAAGATAGTATTTCTTGCACTTTTTATAAATTAGAAACCCATCTACAGGAAAAAAATACAAAAATACAAATACAAGTACACAATAAAAGTTTTGGTTATAATTTGTGTTTCTTGAAATAGTGACAATGGACATGAAAGATTCCAGGAGTGACTTGATATTTATTTATTAAATTCAATACTTACATTAAGGTATGTATATTGCTTTTCATTTGACATTCCACTCAAGTCCTTGTATTGCAGTTGTTTAGAAGAATAACAAGTTCAGTCAGCAGAATTTGGACAGAATTCATAATTCTGTTGATGAAACTTAAATTTACAGTATTCAAAAAAAATTTGTTCACATGCATTGTAAATAAGATTCATTCAAATTTAAATTATGACAGATAAATCCTCAGGAAAATCAAATTGGAGGTACAGATTTTAGTTTACTTTAAAGAATTATAATTATCCAATCTTTTTCATTTATCTAATACTACTTTTCTGTTTGTCAAGTCAACTATGGCAGTTCAGCTAAAATATACCTATCCATGGTTTGAATTTTGATGTCAGGAATTCTCATGTTTCTGGTATAATATACACAAGTTTTATGAGCAAATACAGTATTTAAAACTTTACATGAAAAACCAGCAAAATCAAGCTTTGACGTGATGTTTCATAAAAAAACTAAGCGATATTGCAAGGACTATTTATAAGACTATATTTCGTTTTTTTTACTCATTTTAAATAGCAATGGTGACATCTAAGTAATTATTATTATGCTAAACATTCAGGAAAAAATTATATTGAGTAAAACAATACAATTTTAAAAACTCCCATATAAAAACCCAGGTTTGAAATCATTAGCTCTTACGATTTTGTATATGGATAGAATCAAAATAATCTTGTTAACTTTTGAAATGAATTTATATTACATTCAGTATTTTGTAATCTAAATATTATTGACATAAGAACCATTGATATTATTTATATCCATATCTTCATTTTCAGTAATACTATCATCATCAGAGAAAGGGTTCAGATTTACAAAAGCACAAAGCCTGCTTTATGATTACTACTGTTATCATCATTAAAATTTGATTTATTTTCACTAGTACCAACTTCTGAATCTCTGCATGATTAAAGTATACAATTTTCAACACCAGGAGACATAATTAGATTTTAAACGCCAGGAAATAAGTACAACAATACTGTAGTCTTTATAGTATGTTCTGGTGCAAGTGGAAATTTCTGCAGTTGTGTGACATAGTGCATACAAGTTTTGGACTGCTGGAATTGAGTTTTTTCTTCCAAGAGGAAGGGAAATTTGAGTGATACAACTTAAAATAGCGGCATAAACATTGGCATGGTGCATCTGGGAGAAGTGTAAATGTCTTTGTGTGGTTATGTACTTTATATACAACTAAAAACTGGTATGTTAAATTTGGTGCTACAGGCTCTGTAAATTCTATGTTCAAAATTTGTATACTAGTGTATATAAGAATTTTTTCCACACTAGTATGACGCATCTGTCTCTGTTTGATTCCTGATTCATCATAAATGGAGAATGTTTCTTGCATACATATAACCAACAGTTTACACCACAGAGTATGATATGCACTAGTATGCACTGCTTTCCTCCACCTTCTCAACTACTTATTAAGGAGGGCCATGGAGGCATATTGGTAACACTCTCACCTCACACTTTTGAGGCCAGCAAATCAAGCCCCGGACCTTATGTTTGAAAGTTGGTAGCTGTATACCGATGGTCAGCACTTTACAGTACAAAAGCTTGACCAACTATATGTACTGACCTGCACAGTGTTGAAACTGACATAAAGCCCGAAAAAAATAAACTACCTGTTGTAATATAGCCTTGCATAGTAAGATGAAAGTGATGTTAATTTAATGATGTATTTCACATATGTAAGTCTGCTTGAAAAAACGTTAATTTAAAGTTATGTTTTGAAAACTATTTTACATATCCCATTAGATCCCATTTTGGAGTAGATAAGCATATATCAATTATTTGGCAAAACCTCCCAGAGAGTGACTTCAAATCAATATTTAAGACTTTTCAAGGGAAGTTCTCATCCTTGTTATAGCATTTTGCATATTTTAATTGCAGAATTGTTAAAAAGGTGTGTTGTATGACATGAGTATTTGTCCTAACATAGTATAGGACCTTAGCAATAAACCTTTCTTGTAACAATTCATCAAGAAAACTAGTTTTCCGTGTTTGTTAATGGCCGAGATATAAAAAATTGCTATTAAGTATATATTGAAGATTGTGTCTAACCTTACCTAACGTAATGACCTGCAATCTTGTTATTTTAATTTCCAGTTCTCCATTGTGCCAGAATTTACCTTACACTTTCGATGCTACTGTAACATTTAGTATTTCAAGGTGTGTGATGTGATACTTTTGTAATTCTTGTCAGGAAGTACACAAAATTGAGCACCTAAACCAGTGAATGAGGTCTGTAGTGAAACACATACATCTATTTTCTGATTGATATATAAAGTAACAACATTGCAATCTTTTAAACATATGTTAAACTACTTCACAGTCCTACATACATGATAAGCAGACCCACTCATTTTGAACAACCACAATCTATGTGCATGTTTTTCACAATTATCTCCCCTCTATATAGCAGTGGTTTAAGTCACTAATTACACAGAGGTTGAAGGCTCATAAACTCCTCAATGCATTGGACTGCTAACAAGTTCTCCTTATTACATCTAGGGATCTCCATCCTGTGTGTTTTTACAACCTTTCTGTGGTCTGTGTCCTCTCCTAGAGCTAAATGTTTTTCAACTTAAATCTTATCCCAATGTTTTAGATTTTTAAGTTAAGGTTGAGAAAACCATGTTTGTGATGTGGTTGAAAGACAAGGATTTCAGGGGGTGCTTGTAAGTAGGACTATTCAAATCAAGTAAAAACTCTGGGCCATATTCACCAAGGGTCTTAGTCAGGTCTCAGGCTCAAGCTAAGACTTTTGTCTTAACTTTGTGGGAAAATTATGCACAAAGACTGTTGTCTTAGTCTTAGCAGTATTCACAAAAGAAGTTAAGACCAGTCTTAAGCATAGCCAAGGTCTTAACTTTAAGACTGCTAGGTATGAGTCTTAAGTTACTGAAACAGGTCTGAAATATGGAGAAAAGATTAATTGCAGTATATTTTTATATCCAAACACAGCTGATGTAATTTATTGTAACATGAAAAGTGGACATCTTATAATTTTGGACATATGGTTGCACAACATAGCATGCATCATCACGTTTTTATTTATGGGTGGAGCCTAATTCTTTGACTGACATTTGTGACTGTCTGCAGCAAAAATCACAGATATGGCTTAAAAACTAGCAGATGTCTGTAGCCTATGTTTACATAAACTAGACTTTGGCAAAAGCTATATTGCAAGTTGCAGCTTGGTTGGCTGGCTGGCTGCTAACATTTTGTTTGTTGTAGTCTTAAAAAATAAAAGCAAAATCTTTTTTGGAGTCAACCTTTTTGGATACGGATTTAAGATAAAGCTTAGCTGAGCCAAAAATCTTAACTCTGAGCCCATAGATAAGCCTAAGACCTGGCTAAGTCTAAGATCCTTTGCAAATACCAGCCCAGGTGTTAAAATTATCTGCACATTTTTAATTCTTAATTTTTAAAGCATTAGATTTGAAAAAACTAGCCAGATGCACAGTCTTTGCAATGTATGATACAGATCCCACTTAAGATTGATATTGTAATTTTGTACAATATTTTTTATCTGTTCAGAAAATATATAATTTACATATTTCATTTACTTCATAAGGGACAGATATGAGCCTCTTTTACCATGTTGACTAATATTCCTAAACATGTCACTGTAGCAGAAGGACTGATTTAGCAATGCCAATTTGTAACAATAGGTTTTGCAATGGCAAGAAAAGACACTTGTGTGATTGAAAAAGCTGGCTAATGAACTAAGCAATAGACAAGTTACATGTTGCCAAGGATACATATTTAAGACCAAATTGACTACCATTGTGATTAATACACGATTTCACTATAGGGACAGACATTCTTTGATGCCAGGCATTATCTGGAATGTCTTCCTTCTGATAGTGTGGATTTGGATTTGTATCTTTGGTTACAATACTCCTATATACTTGCACCCATTTTCCTTCTATAAGCATTTTGTTTCATTTCATTTGAATCTGGAAGAAGTACATCATCTGGACTGCCAGACTGTTCCCTGTTACAAGTAATAGAATTTTGTGGGGGGTTTTTCGTGTAAGGGCATTTGTTTATTAGATTCCCTTGTTTGCTTGCCAATTGGGAACAAACCCTGTTAGGGGCCTGTTGAATCAGTTGCCTCTGTACCTTAAGCAATTATATTTACAGGATATTCACCTGATCGATTTCATTAACCTATTGACCAGCCAATAGCCACTGAGGTCACACCTTATTGTTTCAGAACCTTAGACCCTCAGTTAATTTGAATTTGAACATTGTAGAAATATAGTATCATGTATTTCGTACCACTCTTTTGATATTTAAGCTAATTTCCAGTACCTGTTTTGCCAACAGCAACAAGACTTCATATTCGTTGGTTTATTCAGCTACAGTGTTTTTAAGGACTCAGAGTTCATATTACAGCATACTGCTCAATGGCAAGCAACCTACAAAAATTCTTGATTTTCCGACAGCCCTGATGCTGACGGAATCACAAATATGATTTGCCTTTTGTTTTTTACAAATTTCATTAAAAAAACTAGGTAAACTTGCACAAATTAGAAAGTGATATGTGAACAATAGTTCCAATAAATTTAAAATAAAAAAATAGAATACAAGACCTAGTGGTCCTGGAACTTTCAATGAAAGGATTGTTCAATCTACTGCAAATGAAGACTGGTATAACCCAGACACACTATTACAGTATGGGTCTACACAAAATTCGGTAAAATATACAGATTGCTGCCCAGGTTAAAAGTCTCAAAGAGGATACACATCGAGTTATTCAACCAAAAGCTCCAGAGGAAACCAGTACATACAGTTGGTCAAGGGTTTGTACAGTAATCTGCCGACCATCGGTAAACAACTACCAACTTTACCACATAAGGTCTGGGTTTGAACCTCAGAGGTGAGAGAAGAGTGTGTTACCACAGCGCCACCATGACCCCTGGCACTTTTGATTCAGGATCTTAAAATGCACAACTACATAAAGAAAAATATACAAATACAGATACATATATTGGTAACTTTCTTTAAACATGGTGACAAAAGAATGTTTATGAGGCATTTGGCAATGTGTGTATACTTAATTAAAGGTGTGTATAATTAATAAATAATTAAAAGCCTGCAAATATGTTCTCCCATATTGTTTGAGCAAGGTTTCATACCACCATTTTTAAATTGTTTATATTCACTGCTTGTTTTGTCATTGCTTTGTCCTTCCAATTTTCTTCATGTTGTTATTTAAAATTAATGAACATGGAACAACTTAAGCATGTAGATAAATAATTCCACAACAATTTCCAAATTTCAACAGATATTTGTGATTTTATATAAATTAATAAGACAAAATGAAAATTTCTGTATTAATCCACTCCAATTAAGGTCCATAAGGTATGTCACATCATGTAATTTAGTCCAATGTACAAAACTGACTATTTGGTTAGTTTTGCACCCTTGCTATACCCATTGACCAAATAACTTGATATCAGCTTTAGGTGTTGCAGCTGAGAGTCTGCTGAAAGTCTGTCCAAAGATTAAGTGCTGTAAACATCCAGAATGGAATAGAATATCATTGCTTCAGCTTGGAGGTAAATAGCTAGAAAATGTAAATGTTATTCTCCAGCATGTTTGTTCCCTCTTCAACCACTCTTACTTTTATAGTGCTCATGTAAAGAGGGTGTATTTTATTACTTTTATATCAGACTAAGTCTTAATTAATATTAACAATAAGCATGATAATCATAATAATTTATTCGTTTATCAAGCCAGATGCTGTACACATGTATAGGTAATTTTCAAAGTTTTATTGAAAAACCTGTGCTAGAAAGAAAATTGGCAAGTTAAAAGAGGTTCAATGATTCCAATCTAAACATTTCCCAGTTGTGTACAAGAGCTGTGTAAAAGTGTTATAAATTTTGTTTGTGACATGACAATTATGTCTTCTCAGGAATAACCTCTTCAAAATACAATCCCAATCTTGCATAAAAACTTAAAGTTGTATTTGTGATAGCTCTAGGAACATCTTTCTATAAACAGTGCATGCCCAATAACACATGTTATTGCTTTGTAGCACTACAGCTCTGCACTATTTGAGTGTTAGGTTAGTATCTGGTCAATGTGTTTGAGTAAATTAAAATATCAAACATCAGGATGTGTATGTCTGTAAACTTAGAGTTCTCAAGGAACATCTCTGACATCAGATGCTAATATCAATGCTACCATATGAATAATAAATTGAGGGATTGTTATGGCTAATGGGGGGAGCATGGTAACAATTACAGGTTGCTTTCAGGTTATATCAGGAAGAGACAGAAAGTTTTACTTAATAAATTTTCTTAAGAAGCAAAATAATAATTAGTCAACTGAAATACTCTGGTGGTTCATAAATTAGGATTAAATACTTTAGTGAAACCAATCTGATCTGATCACGTTAATTTATTCGCATACCAGTATATCTACTCTGTCCAGTAATGTGTCCAATGATATGTGCAGTATTAACCAGCACAACATGTTTGCATACCAATGTTCAATATGTTTGAATGTGTTCAGCAAATGTGAAGGATAAGAAAAGATCACCTGTATTTTAGAGTTAAGTTGAGATTTTATTATCTTTCATAGTAAAAGGTATAGACTCCAACATTCGCTCTGTGATATGAATAATATCTATTCAGTATAACCAAATAACTCCAATGTTCATTCTGTGACATGAACAATATCCTCTGCTCAGAACAATGTACTGTCCAAGATATTCAGACAGTAAATCCAATTTATTTTAGTTACTTTAGACCACAATAGTATTATTTTAACATCATCTTGGAGATTGCCATTTCAATAGCTTACCATATTTGCATATTTGTGTTGTACTTTGAATACAATAACCCAATGTGTATGCTGTGTGAATTTCTGTCAATAGGTTAACCAAAGGTTAAGATAACTTCAAGTGTATTGTTCTTAAGTCTATCTCTCTGAGGCAAAAGATGGCTAGCTGGCTAATTCTTAGAAGTTTTGTCAAAGTAGGCAAAATCCAAGATAAGTTGTGAAAACATCTCTGGTATACCCTAATCCTACACTTCAGTAAGCTTTAACAAGGAATTATTATCTGTCAAAGGTGGGCCTTTCAATTTTGTAAACTTTTGAATAGAAATAGATAATTCTTATCTTAAATGCCAACTGCAGTCATAGCTGACAAACAACCTCAATGCAAAGCCAAAACTTAAAGCCATAAAGTTTTTTTTGCATTATTATTTCTTGTTTTATTTACATGCAATTTCATCTCTAAAAAAGACACAGAAGTTCTTTTTTTAAAAATAAAGTCTGTGCAATTAATGATCCTTATATCAAAGTTTTCCATCAAATCAAAGTTAAAACTTAAAACCGTAAAGTCACGCCATGTTTAAAGTCTCCCATATTCCTCTTAAAAAATCCTAAAAAACTTCCTTAAAACTCTTACTTAAACCCGTAACTTAAGACCGTGTATTTTTAAAACACGAAAAATTAAGCTAAAACTTAGACTCAAACTCTTCCTCCTCCTCCTCTAACCCACCCCCCTGCTCCCTAAGAACTATGCTGGGTCAGATTGTATGGCCAGTTCAAAATTGTATAAGTGTCGCGTTGTGTTAAAAAATTCAAAACGTGAACCAGGCTCAAAAGGCTTCAAAATAAGAGCCACAGACAATGAGGCTTGGTATCAAACGGACTCCTATATCAATTAAATATTCAGTTACAATAGAAAAATATGAGTGAAAATCAACAATGTAATTTTTTTGTATTTATTTTTTATTTTTATTTTTTCTCAATTACACACACCAATATTAAAATTGGTTAAAACATATTTTATAATAAAATGCACAGGTGCACTCAGACCAATATAAAAATTGGTGTAACCAGCAGTTAGTGTTTTTCCACACAATAAATATAGCCAGTATCTAGACTATGGATTAATTATATAATCCTACATATTTAAAAAAAATTATCCCCACTAAATTTAATATATAAGCCTGAATTCTATCTTTCAGTTAAATATCAAAAGCTAATAGCCCAAATAAGTGTTCAGATCAATAATATAATTCAAATCTAATCCAAAATCATTATACTAATTCAGTACAAATGAACTACTTGCTACAGATAAATCAAAATAACATAGTAAGATTTCCAAATAAGGAATGATGTGGTGAAGGCCACTTCAAAATCAATAACATTTGGCGATAATCAACAGGTAATTGTGAAGTATAAAAGAGTCGCCTTTCCTTGGCAGAATATACTTCCAATGCCTGTTCAGTTTAAATTCAATGAACTGTAACCAATTCAGCACAAACAATTAGGTTTGCCACGGTTCAAACCAGCTATTTGTTCCTCTGTTACGGTTGTCAAGCAACCAAACTAACTCTGTAATCTCAGGATCTGACGTTCTTATATAGACATTAAAAGTATCCCACAATGCTTTGCGAAAGCACTGGAGTACACCGAACCTCATCGTATTACACAGAAAATTGTGATGTTACATTCAAGCTGGTGACCAAATGACAAACAAAGTAAGTATTTCAAAATCTACCTGCATAACGTGAATCTTGCAAGAATAAAATAAAAAGACAAATATATTTGTTTCTAACATCTTAAACCCAATATTCTGCAATATTTTATTGTAAAATTACTTTACACCGCCTTAAAAACGTCTTCTATCGTGAGCGATAAAAGGGTGAGTTTACCGTCTACACCAAGCAACTTGCGATCGCGAATTTCTACAAGGTTCACCTCATTACCCCCTTCTTAAAAAATGTTATGCCCTCATAACACTTAAACTCCTGAACCTTTTATAAACCCCACAAAAATATAACATATTCTTTTTTTTCTAATTACAGTATGACAAGAAAAAACATCAATATCTTTATCTGCCAGAAGGTGAGTGTAAGCGAAAGGAAACAAAATAAGGACAGTAAAGAAAATAGAGTTATTAAATATCTCAAATTTATGTAATGACATGTAAGTTCAAAAGTTTAACTTTAACTATACATAGCTTTAGCAAAAGTTTCCCCATATGTGTGGTCACATTGAATACATTGGAACAGCCTGTTAATTCAATCTTGAGCAGGCTTTTAATGAAATTTCATTTCTACACTAATCATGTGTTTACTCCAGAGCAGGTAATTATCCATTAATTAGCAATTCTCATCAGGTAGGTGAAAGAAGTTAACAGAAACATCTGGAAACAATGTGTATTCTTTTTTACAATAGAATAGATTTCTAAACAAGGATCTATAAAAGGATGCTAAAATTATTGGTATTACTATTTCTTAGTTTCACAACATGGAGTTTATTACAAATAATAAAGGACAAATAAAGCTTTACTTCAAGGGATTCATGTATTCAAAGAGGACAGGTGTTTTAAGATGTAATGCAGTTTGTCTTTGTGTATATCATAAAAGTATTAAGTGATGTTTATTGCATTTTAATCATGTATTTGTAATGAAAATATAATGAAATGTCAAGATTTTTTTTACAAATATCCTTTTGTCATTCTGTCAAAAATATACCAGGCTTTCTTTCCACAAGGCATTTGTTCCACAAGGCATCATTTCCACAAGCCATGTTTTTCCACTAGGCTTTTTCTAAAACCTTAAGTACATACAAATTTATATTCTATGGAATGCAGATAATCAATGATTGTGTGCATTCTATAACTAAACCTTTTAATTTATGGTTTCAATGGTTTACTCAATGAATGTACACATTCAACAGCAAACAGCCATTGAATATGTACATTCAATGGTTTAATGGTTTTGAATGTGTGTATTCAATTGTCATTGAATGTGTGTATGACTTTAATAGATGGACGTAATTTCGATAAGTAGATACTTTTAAAAATGTAATTTATTTTGGACATTTTCTAAAAACATCATATCTATTGTTTAAATTATAAATAATAAGTAAAGGATTAGTTAATTTTCTACTGTTGGTTGCATATGTGGTGACCTTTCAGTCAAGTCACTGGGTCAGATTGTATGGCCAGTTCAAAATTGTATAAGTGTCGCGTTGTGTTAAAAAATTCAAAACGTGAACCAGGCTCAAAAGGCTTCAAAATAAGAGCCACAGACAATGAGGCTTGGTATCAAAAGGACTCCTATATCAATTAAATATTCAGTTACAATAGAAAAATATGAGTTAAAATCAACAATGTAATTTTTTTTGTATTTATTTTTATTTTTCCTCAATTACACACACTAATATTAAAATTGGTTAAAACATATTTCATAATAAAATGCACAGGTGCACTCAGACCAATATAAAAATTGGTGTAACCAGCAGTTAGTGTTTTCCCACACAATAAATATAGCCAGTATCTAGACTATGGATTAATTATATAATCCTACATATTTAAAAAATATATATCCCACTAAATTTAATATATAAGCCTGAATTCTATCTTTTAGTTAAATATCAAAAGCCAAATAGCCAAAATAAGTGTTCAGATCAATAATATAATTCAAATCTAATCCTAAATCATTATAATAATTCAGTACAAATGAACTACTTACTACAGATAAATAAAAAATATCATAGTAAGATTTCCAAATAAGGAATGATGAGGTGAAGGCCACTTCAAGATCAATAACATTTGGCGATAATCAACAGGTAATTGTGAAGTATAAAAGAGTCACCTTTCCTTGGCAGAATATACTTCCAATGCCTGTTCAGTTTAAATTCAATGAACTGTAACCAATTCAACACAAACAATTAGGTTTGCCATGGTTCAAACCAGCTGTTTGTTCCTCTGTCACGGTTGTCAAGCAACCAAACTAACTCCGTAATCTCCAGATCCGACTTTCTTATATAGACATTAAAAGCATCCCACAATGCTTTGCAAAAGCACCGGAGTACACCGAACTTCATCGTATTACACAGAAAATTGTGATGTCACATTCAAGCCGGTGACCAAATGACAAACAAAGTAAGTATTTCAAAATCTAGCTGCATAACGTAAATCTCACAAGAATAAAATAAAAAGACAAATATATTTGTTTCTAACATCTTAAACCCAATATTCTGCAATATTTTATTGCTTTACACCGCCTTAAAAACATCTATCGTGAGTGATAATAGGGTGAGTTTACCGTCTACACCAAGCAACTCACGATCGCGAATTTCTACAAGGTTCACCTCATTACCCCCTTCTTAAAAAAATGTTATGCCCTCATAACACTTAAACTCCTGAACTTTTTATAAACCCCACAAACATATTACATGGGATATAAAGAGATACTATTTCAGAAGTTACCAAATTACCTACATCTATTCAAAATGCAGTATTGTAAATCAAACTTTCTATTTACAAGGCTACATATGCACTAGATTACAAACAAATATAACTGGCAGTAAGAATTATATTTATACTGGTAATAACGCTTTATATTAACATCAGACTAGAGATGTCCATTTAATGAACAAATACCAGAAAAGTGGTATAACATGTGTAAATATAATAACCAATAATAATAACATATTATATTGATATACTTGCAAAAATGTGAATACTTGCAATGTTTAATAACAAAGCTGACACATTAATACAACAATAACTTATTGTTCAGCATGTATTCTAACTAAAAATTTAACTAAAAAATTTGGTACTGTCAATTAAATCATAAAAGTCTGTCTGCCCTGGGATAATAGTCTTTTCCTGTAACTGTCTCATTCTACTTTCAATGTCCTTTCTTGCCTCCCTTTCTTCCTTTAATTGCTTCTCTAACTCCATGATCCTCTGTTGTTCACTTATCCAGTTGGATCTCCTCAAGGCCGCCTTCTGTGCTTTTTCTTCCTTCAGCTCCATTTCTAACTGCTTCAACTTTGCCTCCTCCTGCTGGCGGTCAAATTGGAGTAGAACCTCCTTCGCCTCAGCCTCTTTCTTTGTCCATAGTTGGACATTGTGTGTAGCTTCCAAGACTTCTTGTACCAGCTTGTCTCGGGATGTTGGCAAAGGATCACAAGAGGATTGTATGACTGTTGTACATGTACTGGAACTGGAGGATACTTTACTGCCCTTTTGTTACTGAAGGTCCCGTCCCACTCTGTGAGCTCCTGGAACTCTGGCAATCTGTGATGTTGCTGTCTGAGAGTTGCAACTACTTGGTACTATACACACTGTCTTGGCTGGTTTAGGTGATGATAACCCTATTGACAAAAGTCTCAGTTCCCAAGAAGTTAAAAATTTGTAATGAAAAACAATATGAGATTAAAATTTAATTTAATTTAATATTTTAAGTTTTCTACAACTACCTGATATTAACCAGGCACATCATTTAAAACATTGTACATTTTTAATGCGAGGTCAGCTCTAAGATGACATCCCGACCTTCGACCCTTGAAGGTCAATATCACACGACAAGGTCACCGAAAGGCCAGCAGTTTGGTCAGTAGTGAATAATTACATATCTAAAGTCCTTTGGTTCTATAAACTCCCCAAGCTGCCAGCCAATTGAACAGCAATCATGCAAAGACACAGGAAGTTATGCAAGGTCAGGCAAGACCTCCAAGGTCAAACAGAGGTCAAATTCCCAGCTGACAGATGTGGCCGGGTAAGGCAAGAGGGCAGTAGCTAAAGTCAGTGTATTCTAAATTGCTGATGCTATTTGATCTTCATTTAACAATTAAAATTGAAGTATTTTTAGTAAAATTGTTATGAATCATATATAAACTATGCACAGGGTGAAGGAAAGATACCCAAACCCCAGTAGGACTAGTGACATAAAACATGTTGAAATGCAAGGCGACCGGGGACACAGCAGTGACAGCAGAGGAAAGGTAGGTCCAGATAGCATCCGATTTCCATATGCCATGTTTCATAATGTGCTCTAGAGGCACCCCATTTTGAAAAGCCCAAACAGCCCCACCCCTACGGAAATCATGGAATGTGAGGGAGGGGTTCAAGCCCAAGAACCCAGACACATTTTTCAAGTGCTTACGAGCTAGTGAATCCATTAGGGGAATCAAGCCTTTACTTTTGGGAATGACTAATACTGGGGAATTATCCGAACCCGGAAAAATCTGGAACATTGCTTTAAGTGCTGACACAGGACACAAGTGTGAACCCTCTAAGTCAGGAAGTCATATGGTTACAAAATCTCTTCGATTTTGAAGGGTTTTTGACCATTTAATGAGCAATACTGCCCCAGTGGCCCCAGAAATGACATCTCCTCTTGCCAAATGTCTGGTAAAATCAAATTGGTTAACCGCATGGGGTAAGACATTTGAGATTCTAAGAAAAGAGAAGAACATAAGCAAATATAATGGTTTGAAAACTTGAGAAAATTGCATATGATCACAGAGGTGGAAAATTTTTTCAAGCAAAGAAATATCTAGGTGAGCTAGCACCCTAGGTTGAAAAGGTCTATGAATCCTGATAGCTTTCAAGAAGAGAGGCAGCCGCTCATCCTTAAAAGGAGCAGTTTCAAGGCCATGGGCTATGTGCATAGCTCTAATGGCTGATAAATAAATGTATATTATATACAATAGTTTAACAATGTAAGATCCAAGTGAGTGGGGACCCAAGTGGGTGTAGGCAACAATTGCTGCAAGGCCTGATAATTTGCAGGTGAAAACTGCCATCAGGAAAGCAGATCAGATAAAACATTGTTCTTGCCTGGTATGTGTAACACTATAATGTGAATATTAAACATTGCACAAATTAACCATATGTTTCTTGCCATTATAGCCAAGATATTGTCTCTGGCCCTACCATTACGTAATACCTCCACCACTGCCATGTTGTCACAATGAATTTTTATACGTTTGTTAGCCCATTGTTGGGCCCAAACCTTGAGGGCCACTACTATGTTTAGAATCTCAAGGTGAGCAATATTATAATTCATAAAGTCCTTTGGTATGGGAAGTGCATAGACCATGGACTCATAACTGCCACCGAGGCCTGTAAGGCAGGCATCTAGGTGGACTTCAGAGTGACAATTTTGTTGTTCATAGTATGTAACTCCATTATAATGAGATAAGAAAGAGTTGAACCAAGCTAAGTCCTTATAAAATTCAGATGTGATGAGAATTTTAGTTTTATCATGATTGTCTCTTAACAATGTCAACATCCTGTTAAGGAAAATATGTGAATGTTTAACACACTTAGATACATATAACAGAGAACCCAGCAATGATTGAAGATCTCTCTTACCACAGTATGTTTTACTACTCCATTGTACACATAGTTGAGTGATTTCTGCTAGCTTTTCTGATGGTATTGATATTGTTTTGTTAATGGAATCTATAAGAATTCCCAAACAAGTAACTGAGGTGGATGGAGGTACCAATTTTT
This sequence comes from Sabellastarte sp. h YS-2021, assembly GCA_964017235.1. Lineage (NCBI taxonomy): Eukaryota > Metazoa > Annelida > Polychaeta > Sabellida > Sabellidae > Sabellastarte > Sabellastarte sp. h YS-2021. The sequence goes on from OZ024938.1 coordinate 30,447,875, forward strand.
TGGGACTTATGTCCAGACCTAATTCTACAAGTAAATTCTTGAGAAAATTGAAAGAAGCATCCATTTGCGTGGGTAAACCAGTGTATATTAGGTCATCTATATAATTAAACAGCAAGGGATAACCATGTTCAGCCATGATATAACGAATGGCATCTGTACAATGCTGAAAAATTAAAGACCCATGACGAAATCGGAATGCCAAAGAACAATCTAAGAAGTATTGGTTCCCAAGTTTTATGCCTAATAAGTCAATATCGCCTGGGTCGACTTTTATATGACAAAAGGCCCTGCTTATGTCAATCTTAAACATTTGGCCAGAAGGACCAAGATTTTGTAAAGAATTCATTATGAGATCAACTGATGGGAATTTGAGTTCATAATGAGTACTCAGATATACATCCTTGGCCACCCCATTGTTTACAGAAGCGCCCTTAGGCCAACTAAGGTCCATAACGGTCCTTTTTTGCACTAGAGTTTTGTTTATCTCGTACAAGTAAAGGGGATATGTGCATATCAATGAGTTTATTATTAAAAGGGCCTAATATGGCATGATATTGAAGTTCTTCTTGTAAAAATTTGGAAATGTGGTCTGTATTGTCATTGGCAGAAGTATGGTTCGCTTCCACAGAATTTAATGGACACTCCCTGTCAAAGTCAAGGGGGAAACCATATTTTTTTCCCACCAAAATACTTTTGGTCTGGTCAGTCAAAATGGGCTGAGAAAAGCAAACATCATCCAAGGGTTGGAACCTATTGGTTAATTGCAATGGCTTCATAGTCTCTGTGGCCTCTTTCACACTGCCAGTATTCCCAATTTTTTGGCAATTTTTATAATTTTTGCAATCTTTAACTAACACTTGCCTTTTATGTGACTTTTGAGAGTTTGCTTGTTGAAAACTGTACTGAGCTTTTTTGCCAAACTTGCCATTGTCAGCATCAGAAGTGCTTGTATATAGCATATGACGTCTTCTGGGGGCTTGCCAAACTTCCCCAGATGTTGGTGTTTCTTGGTGCAAATTACACAACTTGTGCATACGATTTATTTTTATCTATTGTGTCAAAAGCTTTAAATTTTTAAACCAGTGCACTGCCGTTTCTTTGTTGGCACAAAGTTCAGATTTACCAGCTGGCAAAAAGGAATTGTACAAAATTCTAGCATGAAATCTTTGGGTGGGGACTGGTTAGAACCCACCACTCCTTACTCGTTTTTTGACAATGTCTTGTTTTTGTTTCTACAATTTTGCTCCAAATGATTGAAAGTTTCGCCTAACTGCTGAAAGCAAAAAGCACAAATGTGTCACTTTAGTGTCATGTGACCTTTGGTGAACACATGTGCACTGATTGTAGTATGAACAGTTAAGGACTTTGCCTTTCACCTTTTTCTGTGAATTTTGGGAGTCATTAGTTGAAAAAACATGTCTTTGAGCATTGGCTCGCCTAATTCTATCTAACTTTTCGGTTTCAGTATAATTTTTTACCTCACCCTGTTCCATTCTACAAAGTAGCACTGTGTGGCTGGTCCTTGCTGCATCCCAAGAGAAATCATGGACATCCTCCATAAGAGCAATTAAGTAATCAATCATGTGCTCCTTGACCTGGGGATTCTGCTCCTCCCTCAGGATGCGACAATAACCAGCCACCCACTGCACCACTGACAACTGGTCATATCAAACTCTTTCTTTTTTAAAACCCGAAATGACAAACTCTTGAGGCCATTTAACCCTATTTGGGACCACCACCTCGACAGGACCTCCCTAAGAGATTAAATTTTTGTACCTGTACTGTCCGGATTTGTCAGATCTTTCAGTCTTTGATCCACCTGACTCTGGATAAGAGCATCATTCCGGATATTGGTTAAGTTTGGCATGTTGAGGGTCGCATGCTGTTGAGGTGGCAGTGTGACCGGGGCCATTTGGGGACTAGCTTTCTTTTTACTGGAAGACTTTTTCTTCTTCGGATCCGAATCTTTCTTTACATCTTTTTTCTCCAGAGTGTTAAGTCTATCACTAATGGAGGAAAGCTGTGGAAGTATCTGTAAATTAATTGCCTGCTGAGTGGCAACATCGGATAATGCACTGACCCCAGGTAAGGTACTGGAAGTACTGTGTGTGTTTCCAGTAGAGGGGTTTTGTTCATCACCCGAGCTCTCCATTACTGCACTGCAATCTAAATGAGATATGTCTGATTCATCCGCATCCGAATTTTGTTGATTTTTTGATAATTTTGACAAAAAATCCGAATCCCTATTTATATGAATTTGCACAGGCAATTGTACTGAGTTTGAAACAGAACGTAAATTATACTGTTTTTTGCCTTTCTCTGCCATTTTGTTCATTCACACATTATTTAGCACAATATGCATGCTGTGCCACACAATAAACACTTGAAACAATATAACACAAGTTTGATAATCAAAATATAACGGTTGGCAGCATACAGAATGTTAATGTCAACCGTATCACAAACAGTATTAACACAAGATTTGAAGATGAAATATCACCGTTCGCAGCACGTAAAATGTTAATATGAACCGTATCACAGAAACAATGTCAACACCATAGTTTATAATCTGCCATGATTCTCAAGTTAAAATTACATAGAAGAATGTATATAAAATAACGTAAATAAAAGGAATTAATAAAATGAATAAAAAAAAAAGTCGCATAGAAGTTGGTTGAAATCTGCTGAAGTCTTCTAAAGTCTTCCAAATTTTTAGGTGTTGCCTCGTGTGATTCCAACTTCAAAATGGCAGAGTGAAGGAGGGTTCAAAAGCGATGACCAATGGGTGACCAATCAGAAACTGCCACATGAATTTTTGGTATGAAGTAAAATAATTTAACGTTTATAGAACTTCTTCAGAATTGACCTCAGCCAAACCTTCATGAGGCCCCAAATTTCCTGTCAGTAATGCGGTTATTGTTGGCCGGCTTGGGTGGTGATGACCCCATTGACAAAGGCCTTGTCCTGTCAAGAACAGGGATACTGTTAGTCATTAACTGACCAACAGACCTGCCTGGCATCTGCTTCACCAAATTACAGGTTGGCATTTGGACTCCTTGAGGGTCTACAAAGAACTTGTTATCCCTCACAACTGACTTCGATCCCATTTTGCATGCCTCTTCGCATCAGATAGTCTTCTGAAGACTCTTTGGCATGCGTTGCACTCCTGCAGTTTCACCGCATGGCATGGCATGAGCACCTCCAACCAATCACGTAAAGTGAAAGCCTTTTTGAAGGTCTTGTTCTTGCACTCCTGTACTGGACAGTGAAGAACATTTTCCTTCTTGCTATCACATATTTCGCCATCCTCTGGCTCAGAGTCCCACTCTATCTCACCCATGTCTCTCATCAGATCTTCTAATATGTTTTCATCCATTCTGTAAAATATAATGTAGGCCTTATTTAGGACTTGCAACTATGTAATTTCCACAGTATATACATACTTCTACACTGCCTGTACATTATAGTACAAATCTTAGAATTCTAACGTATTTAATTATAATACATTTTAATGTCTCCTATAAATGTAATAATTATAAAATTACATATTTGTTTGCACCTCCACATCACATTTAAGCCCATTCAACCAACTTGGTGGCATCTCATGCTCAAATGCTTTGCTTTGGTCCACATGCAATGTAATTTTTCGAGACTGTTGGGTTTCCTGTACCCTGTAATTCAAATCCCCTATTTTCTCGACTACTAAATAAGGACCTTTCCAGCCCTGTCCAAATTTCTCTTTATCACTAGTCATATGGTACACCCACACCCAGTCACCTCTTTTAAAACTACGATATTCAGTATTACGATCATAAGATCGTTTTTACCTGACTGCACTCGCTTTCACAGCTTCTCTAACCTTTTCAAAGACATTAGTCATAGAATATCTTATCCTTTGGATGTACTCTATGGGACAGGTTGGTATGCCATTCTCATTTACAACACCATACATTATGTCGACGGGCAGTTTTATTTCCCAGCCAAACATTAACAGATTGGGAGTGCACCAGGTACTCTCTTGCACAGTGGCCCAATATGCCATTATGACATAAGGAAGGTTATTATCCCAATCAGATTTTTCGGAATCGGAAAACAATCTTAACATCGATTTCAATGTCCGGTTATATCTTTCTACTAGACCATCTGTTTGAGGTCTATATTGGGATGTGCAAATTTTACGCATGTCTAGCAGTTTACACATTTCCTGGAATAATGCCGACTCAAAATTCCTACCCTGATCAGACAAAATTTGTAAAGGTACCCCATTCCTACAAATCCATTCAGTCACTAGACAGTCAGCTACTGTTTGAGCTGTTTGATCTGAGAGGGCATAGGCCTCTACATATTTTGTGTAATAGTCTGACACAACTAATATGTAACTGTTTTTCTTTTCTGTTTCAGGTAAAGGACCCATTATGTCACAGGTGATTTTCTCCATAGGTGCAGACACAAAGTCCTGCTTCAATGGCGCTTTCTTCGGCATGTGACCTGATTTGTGGCTGTTACATGTCCGACACATTTTGCACCAATTAGCAATATCCCAGTTATATCCAGGCCAATAAAATCTTTGTTTCACTTTGCCCAACGTTTTCCACACACCTAAGTGACCTGAAGTCTTGTGATTATGAAGTTGTAACAAAATTTCATCTCTCATTCTGCTAGGTACTACAAACTGTAATATAGGATTCTCTGGAGATTCATGTGGAACCCATTTCCTATACAGCATTTTCTCATGTATTTCTAACATTGGCCACTGGGCACAAAGCGTTTTGACCTCTGGACATTCTGATTTTAAAATTGACCTTTCAGGAGGATTTTCATTCTCCTGTTTGAACTTTATGACCTGTTTTATGTTTGAGTCATTCATCTGAGCTTCTCTCAGCTGTTTATCTGACCAACTATCTGTCCAGTTACTCTTTATCTTGCATTTTGACCTTTTGCTCAACCCCTGTGAAATTTCATCACAGTTATCACTAGTCACAATGCTAGTGGGATCGTTTTCAAAAGTCTGACCACTACTAGTTGAAGGAACATGTTTATCTTTTTCATATCTAGGAGCATTACCGACAGGGACATCACAACCAGTCGCAATGCTAGTTGCCACTTTGAATTTTTCACACCAATTTGACCTTGACCCTTCAGTTTCTCTGTTTGCCCTCTAGTTATGAAACAATCACAGTTATCGCCCGACAATGCACAGCCCTTACAGTCACTTCTCTTACAATTTCTCAGTGGCTTCCTATATAGACCATCAGCATTAGAGTGTAACGCACCCTTATGATGCTGTGTTTCAGAATCATAGGAACTCAGTACTGATAACCATCTGGCTAACATCCCCTCTGGTTCCCTAAAGTTTACTAACCACTTCAAAGATGCATGGTCAGTCCTCAAGATAAATTTCCTTCCCCACAAGTAATGATGAAAATGCTTGATAAATACAACTAAAGCTAACACCTCTCTCATAGTTGGACAGTAATTCTGCTGAATTTTGCTTGCATATGAAATGACCTTTTCTTGACCATCTTCCTGAATTTGTGACAATACCCCGCCCACTCCATATAAACTAGCATCTGTGTCCAGTACAAAGGCACCCTCTTTGTTTGGATATGCTAATACTATTGGGTCATGGCTTAGTTTGTCTTTCAGTTCTTTAAAGGCCAGTTCACACTTATCATCCCAAACAAATTTGACATTTTTCTTGGTCAAAACATTCAAAGGAGCTGCTATTGAAGCAAATGATTGGATGTACTTCCAATAATATGATGCTAGCCCTAGAAAACTATGGATATCCTTGACCTTTTGTGGCTGAGGCCAGTGTTTAATTGCCTCAAGTTTGTTCGGATCACATGAGATCCCCTCTTGAGATACTACATGACCTAAAAATTTCACTGACTTTTGAAAGAATTTGCCTTTTGATGGTTTTAAAACTAACCCTGCCTTTCGTAATCTTTGGAATACAAGTTCAAGATTTTCCAAAGTTTCCTCAAATGCCTTTCCAAATGTGATTATATCATCAAGATAAAGTACCACTTTTGTCCATTGTATTCCACTTAACACTAATTGTGTCAAATGCATAAAAGTGCCTGGTGCATTGGTCAACCCAAAAGGCATGACTGTAAACTGTCTTAACCCTCTTCTTTAGGTGAATGCAGTCTTACATTTGTCTTCTGGGTGCATTGCAACTTGATAATACCCTTGGGCAAGGTCCATTGTACGAAAATATTTAGATCCAGAAAAAGGAATCCAAGCATTGCTGGATTTTAGGTAAAGGTACTGCTGATTCTCCCATAACTTCATTAACAGCATGATAATCCATGCATACCCTTAGATCACCAGTTTTCTTGGTCACAATGACCAAAGGTAAGGACCAGAGACTATCACTTACTTCTATGATACCTTCAGCTTCCATTTTGTCAAGTTCTTTATCGACAGCTTTGATTTGAGATACCGGTAATTGACTAATTCAGTTCGCCCAAGTCTCCCACCAGGACTCTTAAATATGCCCTGATATTTGTACACTAATTAGGTCAATTTAGTCAACTCAGCTCCTGATAATGTTTCCGACGATTGTTCAATCAATGGTTTCAGATACTCAGGTAATTCAGGTAAACAACTGTCTTCAATTTTACTCATACTACCAATGATTTTATCAAATGGTTGAGGTTCTGGTTCAAATTTGCAAATCTCTTTCACAGGTTCAAGCAATGCCACTTTATTACCCTTGTTAACTTTCATTGGATCAAGTCCAAAATTAGCTACTCTGATGGGTACAGTATTATGTTCAACCCTCACTAAAGATTTTGCAACTAACAGTCCTGTATTGTCAGTCAGCCTATTCTTGGGCTCGATCAAACCTATGTTAAAGTTTGAAACCCAGTGGTTTGACTTCGCTGTACCTTTTATGACCATTTCGTATTTTGGTGGGACAAAAATTGTTTCCCTAACTTGTATATGAGCACATCTTGTGCTACCCCTTTTGTGCATGGTTATGATGTGACCATTAAATTTCATGGTGCACTTTGCTACATTAAAAATGCACTCTTGTTCTTCCATGAAATCTAGTCCCAAAATTGTACTTTTATCACCCAGTGATACCACCTTCACTGGTACATGCAAACATTGACCTTGGACTTCAAGTTCCATACAAGTTTGACCAAGCACATTCATGACTTCACCATTTGCATTTTCAAAATCAAATTGACCTTTTCTAACGCTGGTCATTTCGATTCAGGAATACTGTCATAAAACAAACTATCTACAACAGTATATGTTGATCCAGTGTCAACTAGAAACTCAGTTTTGACACCCATTATGCTCCCTTCTACATACCAACATGATGAACTGATAGTTTCTACAACACTTTCAAGTGGCCCTTTCTGCTGAGAATGTGGGCCCAGTCTGAGCATTTCCTAGTTTAACTTTTTGTTTGGGGCTGAACCACCACTGGATTTTCCACTGGTGGTTGGATTCTTTGGACAATCCCTAGAATAGTGACCTTTTTCATGACACCGATAACATTCAACATCTTTCAAATTGTGTAATAATGTTTTCTTGTTTTGATAATCAGATTGTTTTGAGCTTTTGATGGTTTTCAACTCATCAACTAGCTTATCTACCCGATCGTTCATTTTCTTTAGATTGGACAAGATATCTTTCAAAACTTTGTCCTCCTGTTTGTCCTTGACATTACAAACGCTACCCTTTACTGGCTTTGTATTTCTCCTACTTGAGCTCATTTCAAAATATTCATATTCTGTGGCCAAAGAAATGGCCTCATGTAATTTTCTAGGATGTGCAAATTACACATGTTTCCGAATCTCAGAATTTCCAAGCCCATTTACGAATTGGTCAAGAACCCATTGTTCCTGTACATTCACACTAGTGGTTGAAAAAGCCTTAGAAGCCAACCTTTGCAATGCATACCCATATTGCATTGGGGTCTCATTGTCCTTCTTGGTTCTATTTCTAAACTCAATTTTAAAGGTGGCTTCCCTTTCAGCTGGATTGAACATATTTTCCAGCTCAGTGATTAAAGCACCATAATCTTGAGTGTTTATGCAGGAGGAAATATCACTAAAAACCCTCTGGGCTTCACCTTGCAAGCTCATGATCAATTGAGATGCCTTTTCAAAATCATTCCACCCATTCCAGTTTGTAACTGTTTCAAAATGAATGAGATAGTCACTCCATTCTACAGTCTGGCCATTAAACTTATCAGGGTCTCTTTGCATAGGAGTTTTATGAGTATCAAAGTACTCTTGGCACTGGTTGCTGGGACCAGGGACTCGGTAATCTTGATTGTATTCACCTGCCAGGTGTCTATTTTGACCCCTGTCTGGATACAGTTGTACCAACGCTGATTTGGAACAATCACCATAATTGTACCATTCCAACTGCTCGTGAGAATAAAATAAAAAGACAAATATATTTGTTTCTTACATCTTAAACCCAATATTCTGCAATATTTTATTGAAAAGTTACTTTACACCGCCTTAAAAATGTCTTCTATTGTGAGCGATAATAGGGTGAGTTTACCGTCTACACAAAGCAACTCACGATTGCGAATTTCTATGAGGTTGACGTCACATGCATATCCCTTACTAACAAAAACTGTCTAAAACAATGTTTAATAATCTCAATATTTTTTTCTAATTACAGTATGTCAAGAAAAAACATCAATATATTTATCTGCCAAAAGGTGAGTGTAAGCGAAAGGAAACAAAATAAGGACAGTAAAGAAAATAGTGTTATTAAATATCTCAAATTTATGTAATGACATGTATGTTCAAAAGTTTAACTTTAACTATACATACCTTTAGCAAGAGTTTCCCCAGATGTGTGGTTGCATTGAATACATTGGAACAGCCTGTTAATTCAATCCTGAGCAGGCTTTTAAAGCAATTTCATGTCTACACTAACCATATGTTTACTCTAGAGCAGGTAATCAATAAGCAATTTCTTAGCAGGTAGATGAAAGAAGTTAACTGACACATCTGCAAACAATGTGTATTCCTTTTTACAATAGAGTAGATTTCTAAAGAATGATCTATAAAAGGATGCTAAAAATTATTAATATTACTATTTCTTAGTTTCACAACATGGAGTTTATTACAAATAATAAAGGACAAATAAAGCTTTGCTTCAAGGGATTCATGTATTCAAAGAGGACAGGTGTTTTTAAGATGTAATGCAGTTTGTATTTGTGTATATCATGAAAATATTAAGTGATGTTTATTGCATTTTAATCATGTATTTGTAATGAAAATATCATGAAATGTCAAGGTTTTTTACAAATATCGTTTTGTCATTCTCTCAAAAATACACAAGGCTTTCTTTCCACAAGTCATTTGTTCCACAAGGCATCATTTCCACAAGGCATTTATCCATTAGGCTGTTTCTAAGACCTTAAGTACATACAAATGTATATAATATGGAATGCAGATAACCACTGATTGTGCGCATTCAATAACTAAACCTTTTAATTTATGGTTTCAACGGTTTACTCAATGAATGTACACATTCAACAGCAAACAGCCATTGAATATGTACATTCAATGGTTTAATGGTTTTAAATTTCTGTATTCAATTGTCATTGAATGTGTGTATGACTTTAATACATGGACAGAATTTCAATAAGTAGATACTTTTAAAAATATAATGTATTTTTGACATTTCCTGAAAACATCGTATCTAATATTTAACTTACAAATAATAAGTAAAGGATTAGTTAATTTTCTACTGTTGGTTGCATATGTGGTGACCTTTCAGTCAGGTCGCTTGGTCAGATTGTATGGCCAGTTCAAAAATGTATAAGTCTCACGTGTTCAGAAATTCAAAACGTGAACCAGGCTCAAAAGGCTTCAAAATAAGAGCCACAGACAATGAGGCTTGGTATCAAAAGGACTCCTATATCAATTAAATATTCAGTTACAATAGAAAAATATGAGTTAAAATCAACAATGTAATTTATTGAATAAATTACACACACCAATATTGTTTAAAACATATTTTATAATAAAATGTGCCAGTTCACTCAGACCAATATAAAAATTGGTTTAACCTGCAGTTACCACAATATAATCAATTTCAGTGCTTTTCCACACAATAAATATAGCCAGTATCTAGACTATGGATTAATTATATAATCCTACATATTTTAAAAAAATTATCCCCACGAAAATTAATATATAAGCCTGAATTCTATCTTTCAGTTAAATATCAAAAGCCAAATAGCCCAAATAAGTGTTCAGAACAATAATATAATTAAATTCTAATCCTAAATCATTAAAATAATTCAGTACAAATGAACTACTTACTTCCCAGTTACTACAGATAAATCAAAATGTCATAGTAAGATTTCCAAATACATTTGTTGAAAATCAACCGGAAATTGTAAAGTATAAAAGAGTCACCTTTCCTTGGCAGAATATACTTCCAATGCCTGTTCAGCTTAAATTCAATGAACTGTAACCAATTTAGCACAAACAATTAGGTTTTCCACAGTTCACACCAGCTGTTTGTTTCTCTGTCATGGTTGTCAAGCAACCAAACTAACACTGTAATCTCCAGATCAGACGTTCTTATATAGACATTCAAAGTATCCCACAATGCTTTGTGAAAGCACCGGAGTACACCGAACTTCACAGTATTACACAGAAAAGTGTGACGTCACATTCAAGCCGGTGACCAAATGATAAACAAAGTAAGTATTTCAAAATCTAGCTGCATAACGTGAATCTCACGAGAATAAAATAAAAAGACAAATATATTTGTTTCTAACATCTTAAACCCAATATTCTGCAATATTTTATTGTAAAATTGCTTTACACCACCTTAAAAACATCTTCTATCGTGAGCAATAATAGGGTGACTTTACGTCTAAACCAAGCAACTCGCTATCGCGAATTTCTACAAGGTTCATCTCATTACGCCACATTCTTAAAAAAATGTTATGCCCTCATAACACTTAAACTCCTGAATCTTTTATAAACCCCACAAACATATTACATGGGATAGAAAGAGATAATATTTCAGAAGTTACCAAATTACCTCCATCTACTCAGAATCCAGTATTGTAAATCAAACTCTCTATTTACAAGGCTACATACACACTAGATTACAAACAAATATAACTGGCAGTGAGAATTATATTCATACTGGTAATAACGCTTTATATTAACATCAGACTATAGATGTCCATTTAATGAACAAATACCAGAAAAGTGGTATAACATGTGTAAATATAATAACCAATAATAATAACATATTATATTGATATACTTGCAAAAATGTGAATACTTGCAATGTTTAATAACAAAGCTGACACATTAATACAACAATAACTTATTGTTCAGCATGTATTCTAACTAAAAATTTAACTAAAAAATTGGTCCTGTCAATTAAATAATAAAAGTCCACCTGCCCTTGGTTAATAGTCTTTTCCTGTAACTGTCTCATTCTACTTTCAATGTCCTAGCTTGCCTCCCTTTCTTTCTTTAATTGCTTCTCTATCTCCATGATCCTCTGTTGTTCATTTATCCAGTTGGATCCCCTCAAGGCCTCCTTCTGTGCTTTTTCTTCCTTCAGCTCCATCTCTAACAGCTTCAACTTTGCCTCCTCTCATTGGCGGTCAAATTGGCGTAGAACCTCCTTTGCCTCAGCCTCTTTCTTTGTCCATAGTTAGACATTGCATTTAGCCTCCAAGACTTCTTCTACCAGCATGTCTCAGGATGTTGGCAAATAATCACAAGAGGATGGTATGACTGTTGTACATGTACTGGAACTGGAGGATACTTCACTGCCCTTTTATTGCTGAAGGTTCCATCCCACTCTGTGAGCACCTGGAACTCTGGCAGTCTGTGATATTGCTGTCTGAGAGTTGCAACTCTCAGGCCAAACATTAACAGATTGGAAGTACACCAGGTACTCTCTTGCACAGTGGCCTGATATGCCATCATGACATAAGGAAGGTGATTATCCCAATCAGATTTTTCGGAATCGCAAAACGATCTTAACATCGATTTCAATGTCCAGTTATATCTTTCTACTAGACCATCTGTTTGAGGACTATATCAGGATGTGCAAATTGTACGCATGTCTAGCAGTTTACACAATTCCTGGAATAATGCCGACTCAAAATTCCTACCCTGATCAGACAAAATTTGTAAAGGTACAAAACACAGGTAAATATGTGTGTCAGTCACTGCTACTAAGTACACTTCAAATCTTTGTGTTATGGACCTTATACTGTTATATCTATTACTACACAACTGTATTTCGACACTCAGGTGAGTTGTCTCATCAGAGGCTGAAGAATCATACCAACTTAGTCCCTGAAGTACTTTTTCAATGGTGCAATTGCACGGTTCATTGCACCAGTGCAGGTGCATGGGCAGTGCACAAGACTTAGTGCACTTTACACAATATGTGCCAATGGTAAGTATATATTCAAAAATTCTTTTGAATGTTTATTAAGTAGATTATGAACATTTGATCTACTTTAATCACATTAATTTATTCATGGGGTTTAGTGCCCTTATTCACTTATTCGTCTTTTGCATGAATAAGTTTATAAGGGGGGTTATTTGTGTCACCTTAACTAGCTTGGATTTTTTACTGTTGCCCAATAAGTCTTATATGTGTTTTAGAAAGTCTAAGGTGCAGTATCCCTAGTGTTATTAACACTCTTTACAGGATTATGACTTTCAATTAGACTTACTAAGTAAAGATCAGATCAAAAACTACTTTGTACATATTTTGTTCAATAGGTGGTGAATCATGTGACTGTGGTAAGTCTAAGTGAGTCATAGGTAGGTATTTATCTGCATTCATTCAGTTTTATACTGAAAGGGCTGTCTTTTGATCAGAAAGAAACACAAAGTAAATAAATGTTTTCTTTTGTGGTTATTTATTTATAAAAAGACATTTATATCATGATGCACACATATGTTTATTTCAACATATAAATAGACATGAAAGTGGATCTTTGCTTTTTAATATGCATAGATTAGGTACGTTTATATGCTGTTGAATTAATTTATTATACTCTAGGAGTGATGTCCAATATGTGGTATAAATTAATTAATTGATGTATTTACAATGAATAAAGGTGAATAAAAATAAAATCATTGTGTTTGTTTATTCAGTTATTGGCTGTCCTTGCTTTTTGAACAGCTAAAATTTGTAAAGGTACCCCATTCCTACAAATCCAGTCAGTCACTAGACAGTCAGCTACTGTTTGGGCTGTTTGATCTGAGAGGGCATAGGCCTCTACATATTTTGTGTAATAGTCTGACACAACTAATATGTAACTGTTTTTCTTTTCTGTTTCAGGTAAAGGACCCATTATGTCAGAGGCGATTTTCTCCATAGGTGCAGACACAAAGTCCTGCTTCAATGGAGCTTTCTTCGGCATGTGACCTGATTTGTGGCTGTTACATGTCCAACACGTTTTGCACCAACTACCAATGTCCCGTTTATATCCAGGCCAATAAAATCTTTGTTCAGTTTGCCCAATGTTTTTCGTACACCTAAGTGACCTGAAGTCTTGTGATTATGAAGTTGAAACAAAATTTCATCTCTCATTCTGCTAGGTACTACAAACTGTAATATAGAATTTTCTGGAGATTCATCTAGTACCCATTTTCTATACAGCATTTTGTCATATTTCTAACATTGGCCACTGGGCACAAAGTGTTTTGACCTCTGGACATTCTGATCTTAAAATTGACATTTCAGGAGGATTTTCATTCTCCTGTTTGAACTTTATGACCTGTTTTATGCTTGAGTCATTCATCTGAGCTTCTCTCAGCTGTTTATCTGACCAACTATCTGTCCAGTTACTCTTTATCTTGCATTTTGACCTTTTGCTCAACCCCTGTGAAATTTCATCACAGTTATCACTAGTCACAATGCTAGTGGGATCGTTTTCAAAAGTCTGACCACTACTAGTTGAAGGAACATGTTTATCTTTTTCATATCTAGGAGCATTACCGATAGGGACATCACAACTAGTCGCATTGCTAGTTGACACATTGGATTTTACACCAATTCGACCTTGACCCTTCAGTTTCTCTGTTTGCCCTCTAGTTATGACACAAACACAGTTATCGCCCGACAATGCACAGTCCTCACCTCTCTTACACTTTCTCGGTGGCTGCCAGAATAGACCATCAGCATTAGAGTGTAACACACCCTTATGATGCTGTGTTTCAAATTCATAGGAACTCAGTACTGATAACCATCTGGCTAACATTCCCTCTGGTTGCCTAAAGTTTACTAACCACTTCAAAGATGCATGGTCAGTCCTCAAGATAAATTTCCTTCCCCACAAGTAATGATGAAAATGCTTGATAAATACAACTAAAGCTAACACCTCTCTCATAGTTGGACAGTAATTCTGCTGAGTTTTGCTTGCATATGAAATGACCTTTTCTTGACCATCTTCCTGAATTTGTGACAATACCCCACCCACTCCACATAAACTAGCATCTGTGTCCAGTACAAAGGTACCCTCTGTTTAGATATGCTAATACTATTGGGTCATGGCTTAGTTTGTCTTTCAATTCTTTAAAGGCCAGTTCACACTTATCATCCCAAACAAATTTGACATTTTTCTTGGTCAAAACATTCAAAGGAGCTGCTATTGAAGCAAATGATCGGATGTACTTCCAATAATACGATGCTAGCCCTAGAAAACTATGGATATCCTTGACCTTTTGTGGCTGAGGCCAATGTTTAATTACCTCAAGTTTGTTGAGATACTACATGACCTAAAAATTCCATTGACTTTTGAAAGAATTTGCATTTTGATGGTTTTAAAACTAACCCTGCCTTTCATAATCTTTGGAATACAAGTTCAAGATTTTCCAACGTTTGTTCAAATGACTTTCCAAATGTGATTATATCATCAAGATAAAGTACCGCTTTTGTCCGTTAAAGAATCCAAGGATATCCAAGGTAAAGGTACAGCTGATTGTCTCATAACTTCATTAACAGCACAATAGTCCACGCATACCCTTAGATCACCATTTTTGTTGGTCACAATGACCAAAGTTGAGGACAAGGGACTATAACTTGCTTCTATGACTTCTATCTCTTGCTTCCATGTTGTCAAGTTCTTTATCGCAGGTTTGATTTGAGATACCGGTAATCGACGAGGACGCTTCTTATTTCATTTCAATTTGGTGTTTGACTAAGTTAGTTTGCCCAAGTCACCTATCAGGACTCTTAAATATGCCCTGATATTTGTACACTAATTGGGTCAATTTAGTCAACTCAGCTCCTGATAATTTTTCTGACGATTGTTCAATCAATGGCTTCAGATACTTCTATGGCTTCACTTACTTCTATGATACCTTCAGCTTCCATTTTGTCAAGTTCTTTA
The DNA here is from genome assembly GCA_964017235.1 of Sabellastarte sp. h YS-2021. Lineage (NCBI taxonomy): Eukaryota > Metazoa > Annelida > Polychaeta > Sabellida > Sabellidae > Sabellastarte > Sabellastarte sp. h YS-2021. Next base: position 30,463,260 of record OZ024938.1, read on the forward strand.
TCGACAGCTTTGATTTGAGATACCAGTAATTGATGAGGATGCTGCTTATTTCATTTCAATTCGGTGTTTGACTAATTCAGTTCGCCCAAGTCTCCCACCAGGACTCTTAAATATGCCCTGATATTTGTACACTAATTAGGTCAATTTAGTCAACTCAGCTCCTGATAATGTTTCCGACGATTGTTCAATCAATGGTTTCAGATACTCAGGTAATTCAGGTAAACAACTGTCTTCAATTTTACTCAGACTACCAATGATTTTATCAAATGGTTGAGGTTCTGGTTCAAATTTGCAAATCTCTTTCACAGGTTCAAGCAATGCCACTTTATTACCCTTGTTAACTTTCATTGGATCAAGTCCAAAATTAGCTACTCTGATGGGTACAGTATTATGTTCAACCCTCACTAAAGATTTTGCAACTAACAGTCCTGTATTGTCAGTCAGCCTATTCTTGGGCTCGATCAAACCTATGTTAAAGTTTGAAACCCAGTGGTTTGACTTCACTGTACCTTTTATGACCATTTCGTATTTTGGTGGGACAAAAATTGTTTCCCTAGCTTGTATATGAGCACATCTTGTGCTACCCCTTTTGTGCATGGTTATGATGTGACCATTAAATTTCATGGTGCCCTTTGCTACATTAAAAATGCACTCTTGTTCTTCCATGAAATCTAGTCCCAAAATTGTACTTTTATCACCCAGTGATACCACCTTCACTGGTACATGCAAACATTGACCCTGGACTTCAAGTTCCATACAAGTTTGACCAAGCACATTCATGACTTCACCATTTGCATTTTCAAAATCAAATTGACCTTTTCTAACGCTGGTCATTTCGATTCAGGAATACTGTCATAAAACAAACTATCTACAACAGTATATGTTGATCCAGTGTCAACTAGAAACTCAGTTTTGACACCCATTATGCCCCCTTCTACATACCAACATGATGAACTGATAGTTTCTACAACACTTTCAAGTGGCCCTTTCTGCTGAGAATGTGGGCCCAGTCTGAGCATTTCCTAGTTTAACTTTTTGTTTGGGGCTGAACCACCATTGGATTTTCCACCGGTGGTTGGATTCTTTGGACAATCCCTAGAATAGTGACCTTTTTCATGACACCGATAACATTCAACATCTTTCAAATTGTGTAATAATGTTTTCTTGTTTTGATAATCAGATTGTTTTGAGCTTTTGATGGTTTTCAACTCATCAACTAGCTTATCTACCCGATCGTTCATTTTCTTTAGATTGGACAAGATATCTTTCAAAACTTTGTCCTCCTGTTTGTCCTTGACATTACAAATGCTACCCTTTACTGGCTTTGTATTTCTCCTACTTGAGCTCATTTCAAAACATTCATATTCTGTGGCCAAAGAAATGGCCTCATGTAATTTTCTAGGATGTGCAAATTGCACATGTTTCCGAATCTCAGAATTTCCAAGCCCATTTACGAATTGGTCAAGAACCCATTGTTCCTGTGCATTCACACTAGTGGTTGAAAAAGCCTTAGAGAAGCCAACCTTTGCAATGCACACCCATATTGCATTGGGGTCTCATTGTCCTTCTTGGTTCTATTTCTAAACTCAATTTTAAAGGTGGCTTCCCTTTCAGCTGGATTGAACATATTTTCCAGCTCAGTGATTAAAGCACCATAATCTTGAGTGTTTATGCAGGAGGAAATATCACTAAAAACCCTCTGGGCTTCACCTTGCAAGCTCATGATCAATTGAGATGCCTTTTCAAAATCATTCCACCCATTCCAGTTTGTAACTGTTTCAAAATGAATGAGATAGTCACTCCATTCTACAGTCTGGCCATTAAACTTATCAGGGTCTCTTTGCATAGGAGTTTTATGAGTATCAAAGTACTCTTGGCACTGGTTGCTGGCACCAGGGACTCGGTAATCTTGATTGTATTCACCTGCCAGGTGTCTATTTTTGACCCCTGTCTGGATAAATCAACGCTGATTTGGAACAATCACCATAATTGTACCGTTCCAACTGCTCGTGAGAATAAAATAAAAAGAGAAATATATTTGTTTCTTACATCTTAAACCCAATATTCTGCAATATTTTATTGAAAAGTTACTTTACACCGCCTTAAAAATGTCTTCTATTGTGAGCGATAATAGGGTGAGTTTACCGTCTACACAAAGTAACTCACGATTGCGAATTTCTATGAGGTTGACGTCACATGCATATCCCTTACTAACAAAAACTGTCTAAAACAATGTTTAATAATCTCAATATTTTTTTCTAATTACAGTATTGTCAAGAAAAAACATCAATATATTTATCTGCCAAAAGGTGAGTGTAAGCGAAAGGAAACAAAATAAGGACAGTAAAGAAAATAGTGTTATTAAATATCTCAAATTTATGTAATGACATGTATGTTCAAAAGTTTAACTTTAACTATACATACCTTTAGCAAGAGTTTCCCCAGATGTGTGGTTGCATTGAATACATTGGAACAGCCTGTTAATTCAATCCTGAGCAGGCTTTTAAAGCAATTTCATGTCTACACTAACCATATGTTTACTCTAGAGCAGGTAATCAATAAGCAATTTCTTAGCAGGTAGATGAAAGAAGTTAACTGACACATCTGCAAACAATGTGTATTCCTTTTTACAATAGAGTAGATTTCTAAAGAATGATCTATAAAAGGATGCTAAAAATTATTAATATTACTATTTCTTAGTTTCACAACATGGAGTTTATTACAAATAATAAAGGACAAATAAAGCTTTGCTTCAAGGGATTCATGTATTCAAAGAGGACAGGTGTTTTTAAGATGTAATGCAGTTTGTATTTGTGTATATCATGAAAATATTAAGTGATGTTTATTGCATTTTAATCATGTATTTGTAATGAAAATATCATGAAATGTCAAGGTTTTTTACAAATATCGTTTTGTCATTCTCTCAAAAATACACAAGGCTTTCTTTCCACAAGTCATTTGTTCCACAAGGCATCATTTCCACAAGGCATTTATCCATTAGGCTGTTTCTAAGACCTTAAGTACATACAAATGTATATAATATGGAATGCAGATAACCACTGATTGTGCGCATTCAATAACTAAACCTTTTAATTTATGGTTTCAATGGTTTACTCAATGAATGTACACATTCAACAGCAAACAGCCATTGAATATGTACATTCAATGGTTTAATGGTTTTAAATTTCTGTATTCAATTGTCATTGAATGTGTGTATGACTTTAATACATGGACAGAATTTCAATAAGTAGATACTTTTAAAAATATAATTTATTTTTGACATTTCCTGAAAACATCGTATCTAATATTTAACTTACAAATAATAAGTAAAGGATTAGTTAATTTTCTACTGTTGGTTGCATATGTGGTGACCTTTCAGTCAGGTCGCTTGGTCAGATTGTATGGCCAGTTCAAAAATGTATAAGTCTCACATGTTCAGAAATTCAAAACGTGAACCAGGCTCAAAAGGCTTCAAAATAAGAGCCACAGACAATGAGGCTTGGTATCAAAAGGACTCCTATATCAATTAAATATTCAGTTACAATAGAAAAATATGAGTTAAAATCAACAATGTAATTTATTGAATAAATTACACACACCAATATTGTTTAAAACATATTTTATAATAAAATGTGCCAGTTCACTCAGACCAATATAAAAATTGGTTTAACCTGCAGTTACCACAATATAATCAATTTCAGTGTTTTTCCACACAATAAATATAGCCAGTATCTAGACTATGGATTAATTATATAATCCTACATATTTTAAAAAAATTATCCCCACGAAAATTAATATATAAGCCTGAATTCTATCTTTCAGTTAAATATCAAAAGCCAAATAGCCCAAATAAGTGTTCAGAACAATAATATAATTAAATTCTAATCCTAAATCATTAAAATAATTCAGTACAAATGAACTACTTACTTCCCAGTTACTACAGATAAATCAAAATGTCATAGTAAGATTTCCAAATACATTTGTTGAAAATCAACCGGAAATTGTAAAGTATAAAAGAGTCACCTTTCCTTGGCAGAATATACTTACAATGCCTGTTCAGCTTAAATTCAATGAACTGTAACCAATTCAGCACAAACAATTAGGTTTTCCACAGTTCACACCAGCTGTTTGTTTCTCTGTCATGGTTGTCAAGCAACCAAACTAACACTGTAATCTCCAGATCAGACGTTCTTATATAGACATTCAAAGTATCCCACAATGCTTTGTGAAAGCACCGGAGTACACCGAACTTCACAGTATTACACAGAAAAGTGTGACGTCACATTCAAGCCGGTGACCAAATGATAAACAAAGTAAGTATTTCAAAATCTAGCTGCATAACGTGAATCTCACGAGAATCAAATAAAAAGACAAATATATTTGTTTCTAACATCTTAAACCCAATATTCTGCAATATTTTATTGTAAAATTACTTTACACCGCCTTAAAAACATCTTCTATCGTGAGCAATAATAGGGTGACTTTACCGTCTAAACCAAGCAACTCGCTATCGCGAATTTCTACAAGGTTCATCTCATTACGCCACATTCTTAAAAAAATGTTATGCCCTCATAACACTTAAACTCCTGAATCTTTTATAAACCCCACAAACATATTACATGGGATAGAAAGAGATAATATTTCAGAAGCTACCAAATTACCTCCATCTACTCAGAATCCAGTATTGTAAATCAAACTCTCTATTTACAAGGCTACATACACACTAGATTACAAACAAATATAACTGGCAGTGAGAATTATATTCATACTGGTAATAACGCTTTATATTAACATCAGACTATAGATGTCCATTTAATGAACAAATACCAGAAAAGTGGTATAACATGTGTAAATATAATAACCAATAATAATAACATATTATATTGATATACTTGCAAAAATGTGAATACTTGCAATGTTTAATAACAAAGCTGACACATTAATACAACAATAACTTATTGTTCAGCATGTATTCTAACTAAAAATTTAACTAAAAAATTGGTCCTGTCAATTAAATAATAAAAGTCCATCTGCCCTTGGTTAATAGTCTTTTCCTGTAACTGTCTCATTCTACTTTCAATGTCCTAGCTTGCCTCCCTTTCTTTCTTTAATTGCTTCTCTATCTCCATGATCCTCTGTTGTTCATTTATCCAGTTGGATCCCCTCAAGGCCTCCTTCTGTGCTTTTTCTTCCTTCAGCTCCATCTCTAACAGCTTCAACTTTGCCTCCTCTCATTGGCGGTCAAATTGGCGTAGAACCTCCTTTGCCTCAGCCTCTTTCTTTGTCCATAGTTAGACATTGCATTTAGCCTCCAAGACTTCTTCTACCAGCATGTCTCAGGATGTTGGCAAATAATCACAAGAGGATGGTATGACTGTTGTACATGTACTGGAACTGGAGGATACTTCACTGCCCTTTTATTGCTGAAGGTTCCATCCCACTCTGTGAGCACCTGGAACTCTGGCAGTCTGTGATATTGCTGTCTGAGAGTTGCAACTCTCAGGCCAAACATTAACAGATTGGAAGTACACCAGGTACTCTCTTGCACAGTGGCCTGATATGCCATCATGACATAAGGAAGGTGATTATCCCAATCAGATTTTTCGGAATCGCAAAACGATCTTAACATCGATTTCAATGTCCAGTTATATCTTTCTACTAGACCATCTGTTTGAGGACTATATCAGGATGTGCAAATTGTACGCATGTCTAGCAGTTTACACAATTCCTGGAATAATGCCGACTCAAAATTCCTACCCTGATCAGACAAAATTTGTAAAGGTACAAAACACAGGTAAATATGTGTGTCAGTCACTGCTACTAAGTACACTTCAAATCTTTGTGTTATGGACCTTATACTGTTATATCTATTACTACACAACTGTATTTCGACACTCAGGTGAGTTGTCTCATCAGAGGCTGAAGAATCATACCAACTTAGTCCCTGAAGTACTTTTTCAATGGTGCAATTGCACGGTTCATTGCACCAGTGCAGGTGCATGGGCAGTGCACAAGACTTAGTGCACTTTACACAATATGTGCCAATGGTAAGTATATATTCAAAAATTCTTTTGAATGTTTATTAAGTAGATTATGAACATTTGATCTACTTTAATCACATTAATTTATTCATGGGGTTTAGTGCCCTTATTCACTTATTCGTCTTTTGCATGAATAAGTTTATAAGGGGGGTTATTTGTGTCACCTTAACTAGCTTGGATTTTTTACTGTTGCCCAATAAGTCTTATATGTGTTTTAGAAAGTCTAAGGTGCAGTATCCCTAGTGTTATTAACACTCTTTACAGGATTATGACTTTCAATTAGACTTACTAAGTAAAGATCAGATCAAAAACTACTTTGTACATATTTTGTTCAATAGGTGGTGAATCATGTGACTGTGGTAAGTCTAAGTGAGTCATAGGTAGGTATTTATCTGCATTCATTCAGTTTTATACTGAAAGGGCTGTCTTTTGATCAGAAAGAAACACAAAGTAAATAAATGTTTTCTTTTGTGGTTATTTATTTATAAAAAGACATTTATATCATGATGCACACATATGTTTATTTCAACATATAAATAGACATGAAAGTGGATCTTTGCTTTTTAATATGCATAGATTAGGTACGTTTATATGCTGTTGAATTAATTTATTATACTCTAGGAGTGATGTCCAATATGTGGTATAAATTAATTAATTGATGTATTTACAATGAATAAAGGTGAATAAAAATAAAATCATTGTGTTTGTTTATTCAGTTATTGGCTGTCCTTGCTTTTTGAACAGCTAAAATTTGTAAAGGTACCCCATTCCTACAAATCCAGTCAGTCACTAGACAGTCAGCTACTGTTTGGGCTGTTTGATCTGAGAGGGCATAGGCCTCTACATATTTTGTGTAATAGTCTGACACAACTAATATGTAACTGTTTTTCTTTTCTGTTTCAGGTAAAGGACCCATTATGTCAGAGGCGATTTTCTCCATAGGTGCAGACACAAAGTCCTGCTTCAATGGAGCTTTCTTCGGCATGTGACCTGATTTGTGGCTGTTACATGTCCAACACGTTTTGCACCAACTACCAATGTCCCGTTTATATCCAGGCCAATAAAATCTTTGTTCAGTTTGCCCAATGTTTTTCGTACACCTAAGTGACCTGAAGTCTTGTGATTATGAAGTTGAAACAAAATTTCATCTCTCATTCTGCTAGGTACTACAAACTGTAATATAGAATTTTCTGGAGATTCATCTAGTACCCATTTTCTATACAGCATTTTGTCATATTTCTAACATTGGCCACTGGGCACAAAGTGTTTTGACCTCTGGACATTCTGATCTTAAAATTGACATTTCAGGAGGATTTTCATTCTCCTGTTTGAACTTTATGACCTGTTTTATGCTTGAGTCATTCATCTGAGCTTCTCTCAGCTGTTTATCTGACCAACTATCTGTCCAGTTACTCTTTATCTTGCATTTTGACCTTTTGCTCAACCCCTGTGAAATTTCATCACAGTTATCACTAGTCACAATGCTAGTGGGATCGTTTTCAAAAGTCTGACCACTACTAGTTGAAGGAACATGTTTATCTTTTTCATATCTAGGAGCATTACCGATAGGGACATCACAACTAGTCGCATTGCTAGTTGACACATTGGATTTTACACCAATTCGACCTTGACCCTTCAGTTTCTCTGTTTGCCCTCTAGTTATGACACAAACACAGTTATTGCCCGACAATGCACAGTCCTCACCTCTCTTACACTTTCTCGGTGGCTGCCAGAATAGACCATCAGCATTAGAGTGTAACACACCCTTATGATGCTGTGTTTCAAATTCATAGGAACTCAGTACTGATAACCATCTGGCTAACATTCCCTCTGGTTGCCTAAAGTTTACTAACCACTTCAAAGATGCATGGTCAGTCCTCAAGATAAATTTCCTTCCCCACAAGTAATGATGAAAATGCTTGATAAATACAACTAAAGCTAACACCTCTCTCATAGTTGGACAGTAATTCTGCTGAGTTTTGCTTGCATATGAAATGACCTTTTCTTGACCATCTTCCTGAATTTGTGACAATACCCCACCCACTCCACATAAACTAGCATCTGTGTCCAGTACAAAGGTACCCTCTGTTTAGATATGCTAATACTATTGGGTCATGGCTTAGTTTGTCTTTCAATTCTTTAACGGCCAGTTCACACTTATCATCCCAAACAAATTTGACATTTTTCTTGGTCAAAACATTCAAAGGAGCTGCTATTGAAGCAAATGATCGGATGTACTTCCAATAATACGATGCTAGCCCTAGAAAACTATGGATATCCTTGACCTTTTGTGGCTGAGGCCAATGTTTAATTACCTCAAGTTTGTTGAGATACTACATGACCTAAAAATTCCATTGACTTTTGAAAGAATTTGCATTTTGATGGTTTTAAAACTAACCCTGCCTTTCATAATCTTTGGAATACAAGTTCAAGATTTTCCAACGTTTGTTCAAATGACTTTCCAAATGTGATTATATCATCAAGATAAAGTACCGCTTTTGTCCGTTAAAGAATCCAAGGATATCCAAGGTAAAGGTACAGCTGATTTTCTCATAACTTCATTAACAGCACAATAGTCCACGCATACCCTTAGATCACCATTTTTGTTGGTCACAATGACCAAAGTTGAGGACAAGGGACTATAACTTGCTTCTATGACTTCTATCTCTTGCTTCCATGTTGTCAAGTTCTTTATCGCAGGTTTGGTTTGAGATACCGGTAATCGACGAGGACGCTTCTTATTTCATTTCAATTTGGTGTTTGACTAAGTTAGTTTGCCCAAGTCACCTATCAGGACTCTTAAATATGCCCTGATATTTGTACACTAATTGGGTCAATTTAGTCAACTCAGCTCCTGATAATTTTTCTGACGATTGTTCAATCAATGGCTTCAGATACTTCTATGGCTTCACTTACTTCTATGATACCTTCAGCTTCCATTTTGTCAAGTTCTTTATCGACAGCTTTGATTTGAGATACCAGTAATTGATGAGGATGCTGCTTATTTCATTTCAATTCGGTGTTTGACTAATTCAGTTCGCCCAAGTCTCCCACCAGGACTCTTAAATATGCCCTGATATTTGTACACTAATTAGGTCAATTTAGTCAACTCAGCTCCTGATAATGTTTCCGACGATTGTTCAATCAATGGTTTCAGATACTCAGGTAATTCAGGTAAACAACTGTCTTCAATTTTACTCAGACTACCAATGATTTTATCAAATGGTTGAGGTTCTGGTTCAAATTTGCAAATCTCTTTCACAGGTTCAAGCAATGCCACTTTATTACCCTTGTTAACTTTCATTGGATCAAGTCCAAAATTAGCTACTCTGATGGGTACAGTATTATGTTCAACCCTCACTAAAGATTTTGCAACTAACAGTCCTGTATTGTCAGTCAGCCTATTCTTGGGCTCGATCAAACCTATGTTAAAGTTTGAAACCCAGTGGTTTGACTTCACTGTACCTTTTATGACCATTTCGTATTTTGGTGGGACAAAAATTGTTTCCCTAGCTTGTATATGAGCACATCTTGTGCTACCCCTTTTGTGCATGGTTATGATGTGACCATTAAATTTCATGGTGCCCTTTGCTACATTAAAAATGCACTCTTGTTCTTCCATGAAATCTAGTCCCAAAATTGTACTTTTATCACCCAGTGATACCACCTTCACTGGTACATGCAAACATTGACCCTGGACTTCAAGTTCCATACAAGTTTGACCAAGCACATTCATGACTTCACCATTTGCATTTTCAAAATCAAATTGACCTTTTCTAACGCTGGTCATTTCGATTCAGGAATACTGTCATAAAACAAACTATCTACAACAGTATATGTTGATCCAGTGTCAACTAGAAACTCAGTTTTGACACCCATTATGCCCCCTTCTACATACCAACATGATGAACTGATAGTTTCTACAACACTTTCAAGTGGCCCTTTCTGCTGAGAATGTGGGCCCAGTCTGAGCATTTCCTAGTTTAACTTTTTGTTTGGGGCTGAACCACCATTGGATTTTCCACTGGTGGTTGGATTCTTTGGACAATCCCTAGAATAGTGACCTTTTTCATGACACCGATAACATTCAACATCTTTCAAATTGTGTAATAATGTTTTCTTGTTTTGATAATCAGATTGTTTTGAGCTTTTGATGGTTTTCAACTCATCAACTAGCTTATCTACCCGATCGTTCATTTTCTTTAGATTGGACAAGATATCTTTCAAAACTTTGTCCTCCTGTTTGTCCTTGACATTACAAACGCTACCCTTTACTGGCTTTGTATTTCTCCTACTTGAGCTCATTTCAAAACATTCATATTCTGTGGCCAAAGAAATGGCCTCATGTAATTTTCTAGGATGTGCAAATTGCACATGTTTCCGAATCTCAGAATTTCCAAGCCCATTTACGAATTGGTCAAGAACCCATTGTTCCTGTGCATTCACACTAGTGGTTGAAAAAGCCTTAGAGAAGCCAACCTTTGCAATGCACACCCATATTGCATTGGGGTCTCATTGTCCTTCTTGGTTCTATTTCTAAACTCAATTTTAAAGGTGGCTTCCCTTTCAGCTGGATTGAACATATTTTCCAGCTCAGTGATTAAAGCACCATAATCTTGAGTGTTTATGCAGGAGGAAATATCACTAAAAACCCTCTGGGCTTCACCTTGCAAGCTCATGATCAATTGAGATGCCTTTTCAAAATCATTCCACCCATTCCAGTTTGTAACTGTTTCAAAATGAATGAGATAGTCACTCCATTCTACAGTCTGGCCATTAAACTTATCAGGGTCTCTTTGCATAGGAGTTTTATGAGTATCAAAGTACTCTTGGCACTGGTTGCTGGCACCAGGCACTCGGTAATCTTGATTGTATTCACCTGCCAGGTGTCTATTTTTGACCCCTGTCTGGATAAATCAACGCTGATTTGGAACAATCACCATAATTGTACCGTTCCAACTGCTCGTGAGAATAAAATAAAAAGAGAAATATATTTGTTTCTTACATCTTAAACCCAATATTCTGCAATATTTTATTGAAAAGTTACTTTACACCGCCTTAAAAATGTCTTCTATTGTGAGCGATAATAGGGTGAGTTTACCGTCTACACAAAGTAACTCACGATTGCGAATTTCTATGAGGTTGACGTCACATGCATATCCCTTACTAACAAAAACTGTCTAAAACAATGTTTAATAATCTCAATATTTTTTTCTAATTACAGTATTGTCAAGAAAAAACATCAATATATTTATCTGCCAAAAGGTGAGTGTAAGCGAAAGGAAACAAAATAAGGACAGTAAAGAAAATAGTGTTATTAAATATCTCAAATTTATGTAATGACATGTATGTTCAAAAGTTTAACTTTAACTATACATACCTTTAGCAAGAGTTTCCCCAGATGTGTGGTTGCATTGAATACATTGGAACAGCCTGTTAATTCAATCCTGAGCAGGCTTTTAAAGCAATTTCATGTCTACACTAACCATATGTTTACTCTAGAGCAGGTAATCAATAAGCAATTTCTTAGCAGGTAGATGAAAGAAGTTAACTGACACATCTGCAAACAATGTGTATTCCTTTTTACAATAGAGTAGATTTCTAAAGAATGATCTATAAAAGGATGCTAAAAATTATTAATATTACTATTTCTTAGTTTCACAACATGGAGTTTATTACAAATAATAAAGGACAAATAAAGCTTTGCTTCAAGGGATTCATGTATTCAAAGAGGACAGGTGTTTTTAAGATGTAATGCAGTTTGTATTTGTGTATATCATGAAAATATTAAGTGATGTTTATTGCATTTTAATCATGTATTTGTAATGAAAATATCATGAAATGTCAAGGTTTTTTACAAATATCGTTTTGTCATTCTCTCAAAAATACACAAGGCTTTCTTTCCACAAGTCATTTGTTCCACAAGGCATCATTTCCACAAGGCATTTATCCATTAGGCTGTTTCTAAGACCTTAAGTACATACAAATGTATATAATATGGAATGCAGATAACCACTGATTGTGCGCATTCAATAACTAAACCTTTTAATTTATGGTTTCAATGGTTTACTCAATGAATGTACACATTCAACAGCAAACAGCCATTGAATATGTACATTCAATGGTTTAATGGTTTTAAATTTCTGTATTCAATTGTCATTGAATGTGTGTATGACTTTAATACATGGACAGAATTTCAATAAGTAGATACTTTTAAAAATATAATTTATTTTTGACATTTCCTGAAAACATTGTATCTAATATTTAACTTACAAATAATAAGTAAAGGATTAGTTAATTTTCTACTGTTGGTTGCATATGTGGTGACCTTTCAGTCAGGTCGCTTGGTCAGATTGTATGGCCAGTTCAAAAATGTATAAGTCTCACGTGTTCAGAAATTCAAAACGTGAACCAGGCTCAAAAGGCTTCAAAATAAGAGCCACAGACAATGAGGCTTGGTATCAAAAGGACTCCTATATCAATTAAATATTCAGTTACAATAGAAAAATATGAGTTAAAATCAACAATGTAATTTATTGAATAAATTACACACACCAATATTGTTTAAAACATATTTTATAATAAAATGTGCCAGTTCACTCAGACCAATATAAAAATTGGTTTAACCTGCAGTTACCACAATATAATCAATTTCAGTGTTTTTCCACACAATAAATATAGCCAGTATCTAGACTATGGATTAATTATATAATCCTACATATTTTAAAAAAATTATCCCCACGAAAATTAATATATAAGCCTGAATTCTATCTTTCAGTTAAATATCAAAAGCCAAATAGCCCAAATAAGTGTTCAGAACAATAATATAATTAAATTCTAATCCTAAATCATTAAAATAATTCAGTACAAATGAACTACTTACTTCCCAGTTACTACAGATAAATCAAAATGTCATAGTAAGATTTCCAAATACATTTGTTGAAAATCAACCGGAAATTGTAAAGTATAAAAGAGTCACCTTTCCTTGGCAGAATATACTTACAATGCCTGTTCAGCTTAAATTCAATGAACTGTAACCAATTCAGCACAAACAATTAGGTTTTCCACAGTTCACACCAGCTGTTTGTTTCTCTGTCATGGTTGTCAAGCAACCAAACTAACACTGTAATCTCCAGATCAGACGTTCTTATATAGACATTCAAAGTATCCCACAATGCTTTGTGAAAGCACCGGAGTACACCGAACTTCACAGTATTACACAGAAAAGTGTGACGTCACATTCAAGCCGGTGACCAAATGATAAACAAAGTAAGTATTTCAAAATCTAGCTGCATAACGTGAATCTCACGAGAATCAAATAAAAAGACAAATATATTTGTTTCTAACATCTTAAACCCAATATTCTGCAATATTTTATTGTAAAATTACTTTACACCGCCTTAAAAACATCTTCTATCGTGAGCAATAATAGGGTGACTTTACCGTCTAAACCAAGCAACTCGCTATCGCGAATTTCTACAAGGTTCATCTCATTACGCCACATTCTTAAAAAAATGTTATGCCCTCATAACACTTAAACTCCTGAATCTTTTATAAACCCCACAAACATATTACATGGGATAGAAAGAGATAATATTTCAGAAGCTACCAAATTACCTCCATCTACTCAGAATCCAGTATTGTAAATCAAACTCTCTATTTACAAGGCTACATACACACTAGATTACAAACAAATATAACTGGCAGTGAGAATTATATTCATACTGGTAATAACGCTTTATATTAACATCAGACTATAGATGTCCATTTAATGAACAAATACCAGAAAAGTGGTATAACATGTGTAAATATAATAACCAATAATAATAACATATTATATTGATATACTTGCAAAAATGTGAATACTTGCAATGTTTAATAACAAAGCTGACACATTAATACAACAATAACTTATTGTTCAGCATGTATTCTAACTAAAAATTTAACTAAAAAATTGGTCCTGTCAATTAAATAATAAAAGTCCATCTGCCCTTGGTTAATAGTCTTTTCCTGTAACTGTCTCATTCTACTTTCAATGTCCTAGCTTGCCTCCCTTTCTTTCTTTAATTGCTTCTCTATCTCCATGATCCTCTGTTGTTCATTTATCCAGTTGGATCCCCTCAAGGCCTCCTTCTGTGCTTTTTCTTCCTTCAGCTCCATCTCTAACAGCTTCAACTTTGCCTCCTCTCATTGGCGGTCAAATTGGCGTAGAACCTCCTTTGCCTCAGCCTCTTTCTTTGTCCATAGTTAGACATTGCATTTAGCCTCCAAGACTTCTTCTACCAGCATGTCTCAGGATGTTGGCAAATAATCACAAGAGGATGGTATGACTGTTGTACATGTACTGGAACTGGAGGATACTTCACTGCCCTTTTATTGCTGAAGGTTCCATCCCACTCTGTGAGCACCTGGAACTCTGGCAGTCTGTGATATTGCTGTCTGAGAGTTGCAACTCTCAGGCCAAACATTAACAGATTGGAAGTACACCAGGTACTCTCTTGCACAGTGGCCTGATATGCCATCATGACATAAGGAAGGTGATTATCCCAATCAGATTTTTCGGAATCGCAAAACGATCTTAACATCGATTTCAATGTCCAGTTATATCTTTCTACTAGACCATCTGTTTGAGGACTATATCAGGATGTGCAAATTGTACGCATGTCTAGCAGTTTACACAATTCCTGGAATAATGCCGACTCAAAATTCCTACCCTGATCAGACAAAATTTGTAAAGGTACAAAACACAGGTAAATATGTGTGTCAGTCACTGCTACTAAGTACACTTCAAATCTTTGTGTTATGGACCTTATACTGTTATATCTATTACTACACAACTGTATTTCGACACTCAGGTGAGTTGTCTCATCAGAGGCTGAAGAATCATACCAACTTAGTCCCTGAAGTACTTTTTCAATGGTGCAATTGCACGGTTCATTGCACCAGTGCAGGTGCATGGGCAGTGCACAAGACTTAGTGCACTTTACACAATATGTGCCAATGGTAAGTATATATTCAAAAATTCTTTTGAATGTTTATTAAGTAGATTATGAACATTTGATCTACTTTAATCACATTAATTTATTCATGGGGTTTAGTGCCCTTATTCACTTATTCGTCTTTTGCATGAATAAGTTTATAAGGGGGGTTATTTGTGTCACCTTAACTAGCTTGGATTTTTTACTGTTGCCCAATAAGTCTTATATGTGTTTTAGAAAGTCTAAGGTGCAGTATCCCTAGTGTTATTAACACTCTTTACAGGATTATGACTTTCAATTAGACTTACTAAGTAAAGATCAGATCAAAAACTACTTTGTACATATTTTGTTCAATAGGTGGTGAATCATGTGACTGTGGTAAGTCTAAGTGAGTCATAGGTAGGTATTTATCTGCATTCATTCAGTTTTATACTGAAAGGGCTGTCTTTTGATCAGAAAGAAACACAAAGTAAATAAATGTTTTCTTTTGTGGTTATTTATTTATAAAAAGACATTTATATCATGATGCACACATATGTTTATTTCAACATATAAATAGACATGAAAGTGGATCTTTGCTTTTTAATATGCATAGATTAGGTACGTTTATATGCTGTTGAATTAATTTATTATACTCTAGGAGTGATGTCCAATATGTGGTATAAATTAATTAATTGATGTATTTACAATGAATAAAGGTGAATAAAAATAAAATCATTGTGTTTGTTTATTCAGTTATTGGCTGTCCTTGCTTTTTGAACAGCTAAAATTTGTAAAGGTACCCCATTCCTACAAATCCAGTCAGTCACTAGACAGTCAGCTACTGTTTGGGCTGTTTGATCTGAGAGGGCATAGGCCTCTACATATTTTGTGTAATAGTCTGACACAACTAATATGTAACTGTTTTTCTTTTCTGTTTCAGGTAAAGGACCCATTATGTCAGAGGCGATTTTCTCCATAGGTGCAGACACAAAGTCCTGCTTCAATGGAGCTTTCTTCGGCATGTGACCTGATTTGTGGCTGTTACATGTCCAACACGTTTTGCACCAACTACCAATGTCCCGTTTATATCCAGGCCAATAAAATCTTTGTTCAGTTTGCCCAATGTTTTTCGTACACCTAAGTGACCTGAAGTCTTGTGATTATGAAGTTGAAACAAAATTTCATCTCTCATTCTGCTAGGTACTACAAACTGTAATATAGAATTTTCTGGAGATTCATCTAGTACCCATTTTCTATACAGCATTTTGTCATATTTCTAACATTGGCCACTGGGCACAAAGTGTTTTGACCTCTGGACATTCTGATCTTAAAATTGACATTTCAGGAGGATTTTCATTCTCCTGTTTGAACTTTATGACCTGTTTTATGCTTGAGTCATTCATCTGAGCTTCTCTCAGCTGTTTATCTGACCAACTATCTGTCCAGTTACTCTTTATCTTGCATTTTGACCTTTTGCTCAACCCCTGTGAAATTTCATCACAGTTATCACTAGTCACAATGCTAGTGGGATCGTTTTCAAAAGTCTGACCACTACTAGTTGAAGGAACATGTTTATCTTTTTCATATCTAGGAGCATTACCGATAGGGACATCACAACTAGTCGCATTGCTAGTTGACACATTGGATTTTACACCAATTCGACCTTGACCCTTCAGTTTCTCTGTTTGCCCTCTAGTTATGACACAAACACAGTTATCGCCCGACAATGCACAGTCCTCACCTCTCTTACACTTTCTCGGTGGCTGCCAGAATAGACCATCAGCATTAGAGTGTAACACACCCTTATGATGCTGTGTTTCAAATTCATAGGAACTCAGTACTGATAACCATCTGGCTAACATTCCCTCTGGTTGCCTAAAGTTTACTAACCACTTCAAAGATGCATGGTCAGTCCTCAAGATAAATTTCCTTCCCCACAAGTAATGATGAAAATGCTTGATAAATACAACTAAAGCTAACACCTCTCTCATAGTTGGACAGTAATTCTGCTGAGTTTTGCTTGCATATGAAATGACCTTTTCTTGACCATCTTCCTGAATTTGTGACAATACCCCACCCACTCCACATAAACTAGCATCTGTGTCCAGTACAAAGGTACCCTCTGTTTAGATATGCTAATACTATTGGGTCATGGCTTAGTTTGTCTTTCAATTCTTTAAAGGCCAGTTCACACTTATCATCCCAAACAAATTTGACATTTTTCTTGGTCAAAACATTCAAAGGAGCTGCTATTGAAGCAAATGATCGGATGTACTTCCAATAATACGATGCTAGCCCTAGAAAACTATGGATATCCTTGACCTTTTGTGGCTGAGGCCAATGTTTAATTACCTCAAGTTTGTTGAGATACTACATGACCTAAAAATTCCATTGACTTTTGAAAGAATTTGCATTTTGATGGTTTTAAAACTAACCCTGCCTTTCATAATCTTTGGAATACAAGTTCAAGATTTTCCAACGTTTGTTCAAATGACTTTCCAAATGTGATTATATCATCAAGATAAAGTACCGCTTTTGTCCGTTAAAGAATCCAAGGATATCCAAGGTAAAGGTACAGCTGATTTTCTCATAACTTCATTAACAGCACAATAGTCCACGCATACCCTTAGATCACCATTTTTGTTGGTCACAATGACCAAAGTTGAGGACAAGGGACTATAACTTGCTTCTATGACTTCTATCTCTTGCTTCCATGTTGTCAAGTTCTTTATCGCAGGTTTGATTTGAGATACCGGTAATCGACGAGGACGCTTCTTATTTCATTTCAATTTGGTGTTTGACTAAGTTAGTTTGCCCAAGTCACCTATCAGGACTCTTAAATATGCCCTGATATTTGTACACTAATTGGGTCAATTTAGTCAACTCAGCTCCTGATAATTTTTCTGACGATTGTTCAATCAATGGCTTCAGATACTTCTATGGCTTCACTTACTTCTATGATACCTTCAGCTTCCATTTTGTCAAGTTCTTTATCGACAGCTTTGATTTGAGATACCAGTAATTGATGAGGATGCTGCTTATTTCATTTCAATTCGGTGTTTGACTAATTCAGTTCGCCCAAGTCTCCCACCAGGACTCTTAAATATGCCCTGATATTTGTACACTAATTAGGTCAATTTAGTCAACTCAGCTCCTGATAATGTTTCCGACGATTGTTCAATCAATGGTTTCAGATACTCAGGTAATTCAGGTAAACAACTGTCTTCAATTTTACTCAGACTACCAATGATTTTATCAAATGGTTGAGGTTCTGGTTCAAATTTGCAAATCTCTTTCACAGGTTCAAGCAATGCCACTTTATTACCCTTGTTAACTTTCATTGGATCAAGTCCAAAATTAGCTACTCTGATGGGTACAGTATTATGTTCAACCCTCACTAAAGATTTTGCAACTAACAGTCCTGTATTGTCAGTCAGCCTATTCTTGGGCTCGATCAAACCTATGTTAAAGTTTGAAACCCAGTGGTTTGACTTCACTGTACCTTTTATGACCATTTCGTATTTTGGTGGGACAAAAATTGTTTCCCTAGCTTGTATATGAGCACATCTTGTGCTACCCCTTTTGTGCATGGTTATGATGTGACCATTAAATTTCATGGTGCCCTTTGCTACATTAAAAATGCACTCTTGTTCTTCCATGAAATCTAGTCCCAAAATTGTACTTTTATCACCCAGTGATACCACCTTCACTGGTACATGCAAACATTGACCCTGGACTTCAAGTTCCATACAAGTTTGACCAAGCACATTCATGACTTCACCATTTGCATTTTCAAAATCAAATTGACCTTTTCTAACGCTGGTCATTTCGATTCAGGAATACTGTCATAAAACAAACTATCTACAACAGTATATGTTGATCCAGTGTCAACTAGAAACTCAGTTTTGACACCCATTATGCCCCCTTCTACATACCAACATGATGAACTGATAGTTTCTACAACACTTTCAAGTGGCCCTTTCTGCTGAGAATGTGGGCCCAGTCTGAGCATTTCCTAGTTTAACTTTTTGTTTGGGGCTGAACCACCATTGGATTTTCCACTGGTGGTTGGATTCTTTGGACAATCCCTAGAATAGTGACCTTTTTCATGACACCGATAACATTCAACATCTTTCAAATTGTGTAATAATGTTTTCTTGTTTTGATAATCAGATTGTTTTGAGCTTTTGATGGTTTTCAACTCATCAACTAGCTTATCTACCCGATCGTTCATTTTCTTTAGATTGGACAAGATATCTTTCAAAACTTTGTCCTCCTGTTTGTCCTTGACATTACAAACGCTACCCTTTACTGGCTTTGTATTTCTCCTACTTGAGCTCATTTCAAAACATTCATATTCTGTGGCCAAAGAAATGGCCTCATGTAATTTTCTAGGATGTGCAAATTGCACATGTTTCCGAATCTCAGAATTTCCAAGCCCATTTACGAATTGGTCAAGAACCCATTGTTCCTGTGCATTCACACTAGTGGTTGAAAAAGCCTTAGAGAAGCCAACCTTTGCAATGCACACCCATATTGCATTGGGGTCTCATTGTCCTTCTTGGTTCTATTTCTAAACTCAATTTTAAAGGTGGCTTCCCTTTCAGCTGGATTGAACATATTTTCCAGCTCAGTGATTAAAGCACCATAATCTTGAGTGTTTATGCAGGAGGAAATATCACTAAAAACCCTCTGGGCTTCACCTTGCAAGCTCATGATCAATTGAGATGCCTTTTCAAAATCATTCCACCCATTCCAGTTTGTAACTGTTTCAAAATGAATGAGATAGTCACTCCATTCTACAGTCTGGCCATTAAACTTATCAGGGTCTCTTTGCATAGGAGTTTTATGAGTATCAAAGTACTCTTGGCACTGGTTGCTGGCACCAGGGACTCGGTAATCTTGATTGTATTCACCTGCCAGGTGTCTATTTTTGACCCCTGTCTGGATAAATCAACGCTGATTTGGAACAATCACCATAATTGTACCGTTCCAACTGCTCGTGAGAATAAAATAAAAAGAGAAATATATTTGTTTCTTACATCTTAAACCCAATATTCTGCAATATTTTATTGAAAAGTTACTTTACACCGCCTTAAAAATGTCTTCTATTGTGAGCGATAATAGGGTGAGTTTACCGTCTACACAAAGTAACTCACGATTGCGAATTTCTATGAGGTTGACGTCACATGCATATCCCTTACTAACAAAAACTGTCTAAAACAATGTTTAATAATCTCAATATTTTTTTCTAATTACAGTATTGTCAAGAAAAAACATCAATATATTTATCTGCCAAAAGGTGAGTGTAAGCGAAAGGAAACAAAATAAGGACAGTAAAGAAAATAGTGTTATTAAATATCTCAAATTTATGTAATGACATGTATGTTCAAAAGTTTAACTATACATACCTTTAGCAAGAGTTTCCCCAGATGTGTGGTTGCATTGAATACATTGGAACAGCCTGTTAATTCAATCCTGAGCAGGCTTTTAAAGCAATTTCATGTCTACACTAACCATATGTTTACTCTAGAGCAGGTAATCAATAAGCAATTTCTTAGCAGGTAGATGAAAGAAGTTAACTGACACATCTGCAAACAATGTGTATTCCTTTTTACAATAGAGTAGATTTCTAAAGAATGATCTATAAAAGGATGCTAAAAATTATTAATATTACTATTTCTTAGTTTCACAACATGGAGTTTATTACAAATAATAAAGGACAAATAAAGCTTTGCTTCAAGGGATTCATGTATTCAAAGAGGACAGGTGTTTTTAAGATGTAATGCAGTTTGTATTTGTGTATATCATGAAAATATTAAGTGATGTTTATTGCATTTTAATCATGTATTTGTAATGAAAATATCATGAAATGTCAAGGTTTTTTACAAATATCGTTTTGTCATTCTCTCAAAAATACACAAGGCTTTCTTTCCACAAGTCATTTGTTCCACAAGGCATCATTTCCACAAGGCATTTATCCATTAGGCTGTTTCTAAGACCTTAAGTACATACAAATGTATATAATATGGAATGCAGATAACCACTGATTGTGCGCATTCAATAACTAAACCTTTTAATTTATGGTTTCAATGGTTTACTCAATGAATGTACACATTCAACAGCAAACAGCCATTGAATATGTACATTCAATGGTTTAATGGTTTTAAATTTCTGTATTCAATTGTCATTGAATGTGTGTATGACTTTAATACATGGACAGAATTTCAATAAGTAGATACTTTTAAAAATATAATTTATTTTTGACATTTCCTGAAAACATCGTATCTAATATTTAACTTACAAATAATAAGTAAAGGATTAGTTAATTTTCTACTGTTGGTTGCATATGTGGTGACCTTTCAGTCAGGTCGCTTGGTCAGATTGTATGGCCAGTTCAAAAATGTATAAGTCTCACGTGTTCAGAAATTCAAAACGTGAACCAGGCTCAAAAGGCTTCAAAATAAGAGCCACAGACAATGAGGCTTGGTATCAAAAGGACTCCTATATCAATTAAATATTCAGTTACAATAGAAAAATATGAGTTAAAATCAACAATGTAATTTATTGAATAAATTACACACACCAATATTGTTTAAAACATATTTTATAATAAAATGTGCCAGTTCACTCAGACCAATATAAAAATTGGTTTAACCTGCAGTTACCACAATATAATCAATTTCAGTGTTTTTCCACACAATAAATATAGCCAGTATCTAGACTATGGATTAATTATATAATCCTACATATTTTAAAAAAATTATCCCCACGAAAATTAATATATAAGCCTGAATTCTATCTTTCAGTTAAATATCAAAAGCCAAATAGCCCAAATAAGTGTTCAGAACAATAATATAATTAAATTCTAATCCTAAATCATTAAAATAATTCAGTACAAATGAACTACTTACTTCCCAGTTACTACAGATAAATCAAAATGTCATAGTAAGATTTCCAAATACATTTGTTGA
Source organism: Sabellastarte sp. h YS-2021 (assembly GCA_964017235.1). Lineage (NCBI taxonomy): Eukaryota > Metazoa > Annelida > Polychaeta > Sabellida > Sabellidae > Sabellastarte > Sabellastarte sp. h YS-2021. The sequence goes on from OZ024938.1 coordinate 30,485,235, forward strand.
AAATCAACCGGAAATTGTAAAGTATAAAAGAGTCACCTTTCCTTGGCAGAATATACTTACAATGCCTGTTCAGCTTAAATTCAATGAACTGTAACCAATTCAGCACAAACAATTAGGTTTTCCACAGTTCACACCAGCTGTTTGTTTCTCTGTCATGGTTGTCAAGCAACCAAACTAACACTGTAATCTCCAGATCAGACGTTCTTATATAGACATTCAAAGTATCCCACAATGCTTTGTGAAAGCACCGGAGTACACCGAACTTCACAGTATTACACAGAAAAGTGTGACGTCACATTCAAGCCGGTGACCAAATGATAAACAAAGTAAGTATTTCAAAATCTAGCTGCATAACGTGAATCTCACGAGAATCAAATAAAAAGACAAATATATTTGTTTCTAACATCTTAAACCCAATATTCTGCAATATTTTATTGTAAAATTACTTTACACCGCCTTAAAAACATCTTCTATCGTGAGCAATAATAGGGTGACTTTACCGTCTAAACCAAGCAACTCGCTATCGCGAATTTCTACAAGGTTCATCTCATTACGCCACATTCTTAAAAAAATGTTATGCCCTCATAACACTTAAACTCCTGAATCTTTTATAAACCCCACAAACATATTACATGGGATAGAAAGAGATAATATTTCAGAAGCTACCAAATTACCTCCATCTACTCAGAATCCAGTATTGTAAATCAAACTCTCTATTTACAAGGCTACATACACACTAGATTACAAACAAATATAACTGGCAGTGAGAATTATATTCATACTGGTAATAACGCTTTATATTAACATCAGACTATAGATGTCCATTTAATGAACAAATACCAGAAAAGTGGTATAACATGTGTAAATATAATAACCAATAATAATAACATATTATATTGATATACTTGCAAAAATGTGAATACTTGCAATGTTTAATAACAAAGCTGACACATTAATACAACAATAACTTATTGTTCAGCATGTATTCTAACTAAAAATTTAACTAAAAAATTGGTCCTGTCAATTAAATAATAAAAGTCCATCTGCCCTTGGTTAATAGTCTTTTCCTGTAACTGTCTCATTCTACTTTCAATGTCCTAGCTTGCCTCCCTTTCTTTCTTTAATTGCTTCTCTATCTCCATGATCCTCTGTTGTTCATTTATCCAGTTGGATCCCCTCAAGGCCTCCTTCTGTGCTTTTTCTTCCTTCAGCTCCATCTCTAACAGCTTCAACTTTGCCTCCTCTCATTGGCGGTCAAATTGGCGTAGAACCTCCTTTGCCTCAGCCTCTTTCTTTGTCCATAGTTAGACATTGCATTTAGCCTCCAAGACTTCTTCTACCAGCATGTCTCAGGATGTTGGCAAATAATCACAAGAGGATGGTATGACTGTTGTACATGTACTGGAACTGGAGGATACTTCACTGCCCTTTTATTGCTGAAGGTTCATTCCCACTCTGTGAGCACCTGGAACTCTGGCAGTCTGTGATATTGCTGTCTGAGAGTTGCAACTCTCAGGCCAAACATTAACAGATTGGAAGTACACCAGGTACTCTCTTGCACAGTGGCCTGATATGCCATCATGACATAAGGAAGGTGATTATCCCAATCAGATTTTTCGGAATCGCAAAACGATCTTAACATCGATTTCAATGTCCAGTTATATCTTTCTACTAGACCATCTGTTTGAGGACTATATCAGGATGTGCAAATTGTACGCATGTCTAGCAGTTTACACAATTCCTGGAATAATGCCGACTCAAAATTCCTACCCTGATCAGACAAAATTTGTAAAGGTACAAAACACAGGTAAATATGTGTGTCAGTCACTGCTACTAAGTACACTTCAAATCTTTGTGTTATGGACCTTATACTGTTATATCTATTACTACACAACTGTATTTCGACACTCAGGTGAGTTGTCTCATCAGAGGCTGAAGAATCATACCAACTTAGTCCCTGAAGTACTTTTTCAATGGTGCAATTGCACGGTTCATTGCACCAGTGCAGGTGCATGGGCAGTGCACAAGACTTAGTGCACTTTACACAATATGTGCCAATGGTAAGTATATATTCAAAAATTCTTTTGAATGTTTATTAAGTAGATTATGAACATTTGATCTACTTTAATCACATTAATTTATTCATGGGGTTTAGTGCCCTTATTCACTTATTCGTCTTTTGCATGAATAAGTTTATAAAGGGGGTTATTTGTGTCACCTTAACTAGCTTGGATTTTTTACTGTTGCCCAATAAGTCTTATATGTGTTTTAGAAAGTCTAAGGTGCAGTATCCCTAGTGTTATTAACACTCTTTACAGGATTATGACTTTCAATTAGACTTACTAAGTAAAGATCAGATCAAAAACTACTTTGTACATATTTTGTTCAATAGGTGGTGAATCATGTGACTGTGGTAAGTCTAAGTGAGTCATAGGTAGGTATTTATCTGCATTCATTCAGTTTTATACTGAAAGGGCTGTCTTTTGATCAGAAAGAAACACAAAGTAAATAAATGTTTTCTTTTGTGGTTATTTATTTATAAAAAGACATTTATATCATGATGCACACATATGTTTATTTCAACATATAAATAGACATGAAAGTGGATCTTTGCTTTTTAATATGCATAGATTAGGTACGTTTATATGCTGTTGAATTAATTTATTATACTCTAGGAGTGATGTCCAATATGTGGTATAAATTAATTAATTGATGTATTTACAATGAATAAAGGTGAATAAAAATAAAATCATTGTGTTTGTTTATTCAGTTATTGGCTGTCCTTGCTTTTTGAACAGCTAAAATTTGTAAAGGTACCCCATTCCTACAAATCCAGTCAGTCACTAGACAGTCAGCTACTGTTTGGGCTGTTTGATCTGAGAGGGCATAGGCCTCTACATATTTTGTGTAATAGTCTGACACAACTAATATGTAACTGTTTTTCTTTTCTGTTTCAGGTAAAGGACCCATTATGTCAGAGGCGATTTTCTCCATAGGTGCAGACACAAAGTCCTGCTTCAATGGAGCTTTCTTCGGCATGTGACCTGATTTGTGGCTGTTACATGTCCAACACGTTTTGCACCAACTACCAATGTCCCGTTTATATCCAGGCCAATAAAATCTTTGTTCAGTTTGCCCAATGTTTTTCATACACCTAAGTGACCTGAAGTCTTGTGATTATGAAGTTGAAACAAAATTTCATCTCTCATTCTGCTAGGTACTACAAACTGTAATATAGAATTTTCTGGAGATTCATCTAGTACCCATTTTCTATACAGCATTTTGTCATATTTCTAACATTGGCCACTGGGCACAAAGTGTTTTGACCTCTGGACATTCTGATCTTAAAATTGACATTTCAGGAGGATTTTCATTCTCCTGTTTGAACTTTATGACCTGTTTTATGCTTGAGTCATTCATCTGAGCTTCTCTCAGCTGTTTATCTGACCAACTATCTGTCCAGTTACTCTTTATCTTGCATTTTGACCTTTTGCTCAACCCCTGTGAAATTTCATCACAGTTATCACTAGTCACAATGCTAGTGGGATCGTTTTCAAAAGTCTGACCACTACTAGTTGAAGGAACATGTTTATCTTTTTCATATCTAGGAGCATTACCGATAGGGACATCACAACTAGTCGCATTGCTAGTTGACACATTGGATTTTACACCAATTCGACCTTGACCCTTCAGTTTCTCTGTTTGCCCTCTAGTTATGACACAAACACAGTTATTGCCCGACAATGCACAGTCCTCACCTCTCTTACACTTTCTCGGTGGCTGCCAGAATAGACCATCAGCATTAGAGTGTAACACACCCTTATGATGCTGTGTTTCAAATTCATAGGAACTCAGTACTGATAACCATCTGGCTAACATTCCCTCTGGTTGCCTAAAGTTTACTAACCACTTCAAAGATGCATGGTCAGTCCTCAAGATAAATTTCCTTCCCCACAAGTAATGATGAAAATGCTTGATAAATACAACTAAAGCTAACACCTCTCTCATAGTTGGACAGTAATTCTGCTGAGTTTTGCTTGCATATGAAATGACCTTTTCTTGACCATCTTCCTGAATTTGTGACAATACCCCACCCACTCCACATAAACTAGCATCTGTGTCCAGTACAAAGGTACCCTCTGTTTAGATATGCTAATACTATTGGGTCATGGCTTAGTTTGTCTTTCAATTCTTTAACGGCCAGTTCACACTTATCATCCCAAACAAATTTGACATTTTTCTTGGTCAAAACATTCAAAGGAGCTGCTATTGAAGCAAATGATCGGATTTACTTCCAATAATACGATGCTAGCCCTAGAAAACTATGGATATCCTTGACCTTTTGTGGCTGAGGCCAATGTTTAATTACCTCAAGTTTGTTGAGATACTACATGACCTAAAAATTCCATTGACTTTTGAAAGAATTTGCATTTTGATGGTTTTAAAACTAACCCTGCCTTTCATAATCTTTGGAATACAAGTTCAAGATTTTCCAACGTTTGTTCAAATGACTTTCCAAATGTGATTATATCATCAAGATAAAGTACCGCTTTTGTCCGTTAAAGAATCCAAGGATATCCAAGGTAAAGGTACAGCTGATTTTCTCATAACTTCATTAACAGCACAATAGTCCACGCATACCCTTAGATCACCATTTTTGTTGGTCACAATGACCAAAGTTGAGGACAAGGGACTATAACTTGCTTCTATGACTTCTATCTCTTGCTTCCATGTTGTCAAGTTCTTTATCGCAGGTTTGATTTGAGATACCGGTAATCGACGAGGACGCTTCTTATTTCATTTCAATTTGGTGTTTGACTAAGTTAGTTTGCCCAAGTCACCTATCAGGACTCTTAAATATGCCCTGATATTTGTACACTAATTGGGTCAATTTAGTCAACTCAGCTCCTGATAATTTTTCTGACGATTGTTCAATCAATGGCTTCAGATACTTCTATGGCTTCACTTACTTCTATGATACCTTCAGCTTCCATTTTGTCAAGTTCTTTATCGACAGCTTTGATTTGAGATACCAGTAATTGATGAGGATGCTGCTTATTTCATTTCAATTCGGTGTTTGACTAATTCAGTTCGCCCAAGTCTCCCACCAGGACTCTTAAATATGCCCTGATATTTGTACACTAATTAGGTCAATTTAGTCAACTCAGCTCCTGATAATGTTTCCGACGATTGTTCAATCAATGGTTTCAGATACTCAGGTAATTCAGGTAAACAACTGTCTTCAATTTTACTCAGACTACCAATGATTTTATCAAATGGTTGAGGTTCTGGTTCAAATTTGCAAATCTCTTTCACAGGTTCAAGCAATGCCACTTTATTACCCTTGTTAACTTTCATTGGATCAAGTCCAAAATTAGCTACTCTGATGGGTACAGTATTATGTTCAACCCTCACTAAAGATTTTGCAACTAACAGTCCTGTATTGTCAGTCAGCCTATTCTTGGGCTCGATCAAACCTATGTTAAAGTTTGAAACCCAGTGGTTTGACTTCACTGTACCTTTTATGACCATTTCGTATTTTGGTGGGACAAAAATTGTTTCCCTAGCTTGTATATGAGCACATCTTGTGCTACCCCTTTTGTGCATGGTTATGATGTGACCATTAAATTTCATGGTGCCCTTTGCTACATTAAAAATGCACTCTTGTTCTTCCATGAAATCTAGTCCCAAAATTGTACTTTTATCACCCAGTGATACCACCTTCACTGGTACATGCAAACATTGACCCTGGACTTCAAGTTCCATACAAGTTTGACCAAGCACATTCATGACTTCACCATTTGCATTTTCAAAATCAAATTGACCTTTTCTAACGCTGGTCATTTCGATTCAGGAATACTGTCATAAAACAAACTATCTACAACAGTATATGTTGATCCAGTGTCAACTAGAAACTCAGTTTTGACACCCATTATGCCCCCTTCTACATACCAACATGATGAACTGATAGTTTCTACAACACTTTCAAGTGGCCCTTTCTGCTGAGAATGTGGGCCCAGTCTGAGCATTTCCTAGTTTAACTTTTTGTTTGGGGCTGAACCACCATTGGATTTTCCACTGGTGGTTGGATTCTTTGGACAATCCCTAGAATAGTGACCTTTTTCATGACACCGATAACATTCAACATCTTTCAAATTGTGTAATAATGTTTTCTTGTTTTGATAATCAGATTGTTTTGAGCTTTTGATGGTTTTCAACTCATCAACTAGCTTATCTACCCGATCGTTCATTTTCTTTAGATTGGACAAGATATCTTTCAAAACTTTGTCCTCCTGTTTGTCCTTGACATTACAAACGCTACCCTTTACTGGCTTTGTATTTCTCCTACTTGAGCTCATTTCAAAACATTCATATTCTGTGGCCAAAGAAATGGCCTCATGTAATTTTCTAGGATGTGCAAATTGCACATGTTTCCGAATCTCAGAATTTCCAAGCCCATTTACGAATTGGTCAAGAACCCATTGTTCCTGTGCATTCACACTAGTGGTTGAAAAAGCCTTAGAGAAGCCAACCTTTGCAATGCACACCCATATTGCATTGGGGTCTCATTGTCCTTCTTGGTTCTATTTCTAAACTCAATTTTAAAGGTGGCTTCCCTTTCAGCTGGATTGAACATATTTTCCAGCTCAGTGATTAAAGCACCATAATCTTGAGTGTTTATGCAGGAGGAAATATCACTAAAAACCCTCTGGGCTTCACCTTGCAAGCTCATGATCAATTGAGATGCCTTTTCAAAATCATTCCACCCATTCCAGTTTGTAACTGTTTCAAAATGAATGAGATAGTCACTCCATTCTACAGTCTGGCCATTAAACTTATCAGGGTCTCTTTGCATAGGAGTTTTATGAGTATCAAAGTACTCTTGGCACTGGTTGCTGGCACCAGGGACTCGGTAATCTTGATTGTATTCACCTGCCAGGTGTCTATTTTTGACCCCTGTCTGGATAAATCAACGCTGATTTGGAACAATCACCATAATTGTACCGTTCCAACTGCTCGTGAGAATAAAATAAAAAGAGAAATATATTTGTTTCTTACATCTTAAACCCAATATTCTGCAATATTTTATTGAAAAGTTACTTTACACCGCCTTAAAAATGTCTTCTATTGTGAGCGATAATAGGGTGAGTTTACCGTCTACACAAAGTAACTCACGATTGCGAATTTCTATGAGGTTGACGTCACATGCATATCCCTTACTAACAAAAACTGTCTAAAACAATGTTTAATAATCTCAATATTTTTTTCTAATTACAGTATTGTCAAGAAAAAACATCAATATATTTATCTGCCAAAAGGTGAGTGTAAGCGAAAGGAAACAAAATAAGGACAGTAAAGAAAATAGTGTTATTAAATATCTCAAATTTATGTAATGACATGTATGTTCAAAAGTTTAACTTTAACTATACATACCTTTAGCAAGAGTTTCCCCAGATGTGTGGTTGCATTGAATACATTGGAACAGCCTGTTAATTCAATCCTGAGCAGGCTTTTAAAGCAATTTCATGTCTACACTAACCATATGTTTACTCTAGAGCAGGTAATCAATAAGCAATTTCTTAGCAGGTAGATGAAAGAAGTTAACTGACACATCTGCAAACAATGTGTATTCCTTTTTACAATAGAGTAGATTTCTAAAGAATGATCTATAAAAGGATGCTAAAAATTATTAATATTACTATTTCTTAGTTTCACAACATGGAGTTTATTACAAATAATAAAGGACAAATAAAGCTTTGCTTCAAGGGATTCATGTATTCAAAGAGGACAGGTGTTTTTAAGATGTAATGCAGTTTGTATTTGTGTATATCATGAAAATATTAAGTGATGTTTATTGCATTTTAATCATGTATTTGTAATGAAAATATCATGAAATGTCAAGGTTTTTTACAAATATCGTTTTGTCATTCTCTCAAAAATACACAAGGCTTTCTTTCCACAAGTCATTTGTTCCACAAGGCATCATTTCCACAAGGCATTTATCCATTAGGCTGTTTCTAAGACCTTAAGTACATACAAATGTATATAATATGGAATGCAGATAACCACTGATTGTGCGCATTCAATAACTAAACCTTTTAATTTATGGTTTCAATGGTTTACTCAATGAATGTACACATTCAACAGCAAACAGCCATTGAATATGTACATTCAATGGTTTAATGGTTTTAAATTTCTGTATTCAATTGTCATTGAATGTGTGTATGACTTTAATACATGGACAGAATTTCAATAAGTAGATACTTTTAAAAATATAATTTATTTTTGACATTTCCTGAAAACATCGTATCTAATATTTAACTTACAAATAATAAGTAAAGGATTAGTTAATTTTCTACTGTTGGTTGCATATGTGGTGACCTTTCAGTCAGGTCGCTTGGTCAGATTGTATGGCCAGTTCAAAAATGTATAAGTCTCACGTGTTCAGAAATTCAAAACGTGAACCAGGCTCAAAAGGCTTCAAAATAAGAGCCACAGACAATGAGGCTTGGTATCAAAAGGACTCCTATATCAATTAAATATTCAGTTACAATAGAAAAATATGAGTTAAAATCAACAATGTAATTTATTGAATAAATTACACACACCAATATTGTTTAAAACATATTTTATAATAAAATGTGCCAGTTCACTCAGACCAATATAAAAATTGGTTTAACCTGCAGTTACCACAATATAATCAATTTCAGTGTTTTTCCACACAATAAATATAGCCAGTATCTAGACTATGGATTAATTATATAATCCTACATATTTTAAAAAAATTATCCCCACGAAAATTAATATATAAGCCTGAATTCTATCTTTCAGTTAAATATCAAAAGCCAAATAGCCCAAATAAGTGTTCAGAACAATAATATAATTAAATTCTAATCCTAAATCATTAAAATAATTCAGTACAAATGAACTACTTACTTCCCAGTTACTACAGATAAATCAAAATGTCATAGTAAGATTTCCAAATACATTTGTTGAAAATCAACCGGAAATTGTAAAGTATAAAAGAGTCACCTTTCCTTGGCAGAATATACTTACAATGCCTGTTCAGCTTAAATTCAATGAACTGTAACCAATTCAGCACAAACAATTAGGTTTTCCACAGTTCACACCAGCTGTTTGTTTCTCTGTCATGGTTGTCAAGCAACCAAACTAACACTGTAATCTCCAGATCAGACGTTCTTATATAGACATTCAAAGTATCCCACAATGCTTTGTGAAAGCACCGGAGTACACCGAACTTCACAGTATTACACAGAAAAGTGTGACGTCACATTCAAGCCGGTGACCAAATGATAAACAAAGTAAGTATTTCAAAATCTAGCTGCATAACGTGAATCTCACGAGAATCAAATAAAAAGACAAATATATTTGTTTCTAACATCTTAAACCCAATATTCTGCAATATTTTATTGTAAAATTACTTTACACCGCCTTAAAAACATCTTCTATCGTGAGCAATAATAGGGTGACTTTACCGTCTAAACCAAGCAACTCGCTATCGCGAATTTCTACAAGGTTCATCTCATTACGCCACATTCTTAAAAAAATGTTATGCCCTCATAACACTTAAACTCCTGAATCTTTTATAAACCCCACAAACATATTACATGGGATAGAAAGAGATAATATTTCAGAAGCTACCAAATTACCTCCATCTACTCAGAATCCAGTATTGTAAATCAAACTCTCTATTTACAAGGCTACATACACACTAGATTACAAACAAATATAACTGGCAGTGAGAATTATATTCATACTGGTAATAACGCTTTATATTAACATCAGACTATAGATGTCCATTTAATGAACAAATACCAGAAAAGTGGTATAACATGTGTAAATATAATAACCAATAATAATAACATATTATATTGATATACTTGCAAAAATGTGAATACTTGCAATGTTTAATAACAAAGCTGACACATTAATACAACAATAACTTATTGTTCAGCATGTATTCTAACTAAAAATTTAACTAAAAAATTGGTCCTGTCAATTAAATAATAAAAGTCCATCTGCCCTTGGTTAATAGTCTTTTCCTGTAACTGTCTCATTCTACTTTCAATGTCCTAGCTTGCCTCCCTTTCTTTCTTTAATTGCTTCTCTATCTCCATGATCCTCTGTTGTTCATTTATCCAGTTGGATCCCCTCAAGGCCTCCTTCTGTGCTTTTTCTTCCTTCAGCTCCATCTCTAACAGCTTCAACTTTGCCTCCTCTCATTGGCGGTCAAATTGGCGTAGAACCTCCTTTGCCTCAGCCTCTTTCTTTGTCCATAGTTAGACATTGCATTTAGCCTCCAAGACTTCTTCTACCAGCATGTCTCAGGATGTTGGCAAATAATCACAAGAGGATGGTATGACTGTTGTACATGTACTGGAACTGGAGGATACTTCACTGCCCTTTTATTGCTGAAGGTTCCATCCCACTCTGTGAGCACCTGGAACTCTGGCAGTCTGTGATATTGCTGTCTGAGAGTTGCAACTCTCAGGCCAAACATTAACAGATTGGAAGTACACCAGGTACTCTCTTGCACAGTGGCCTGATATGCCATCATGACATAAGGAAGGTGATTATCCCAATCAGATTTTTCGGAATCGCAAAACGATCTTAACATCGATTTCAATGTCCAGTTATATCTTTCTACTAGACCATCTGTTTGAGGACTATATCAGGATGTGCAAATTGTACGCATGTCTAGCAGTTTACACAATTCCTGGAATAATGCCGACTCAAAATTCCTACCCTGATCAGACAAAATTTGTAAAGGTACAAAACACAGGTAAATATGTGTGTCAGTCACTGCTACTAAGTACACTTCAAATCTTTGTGTTATGGACCTTATACTGTTATATCTATTACTACACAACTGTATTTCGACACTCAGGTGAGTTGTCTCATCAGAGGCTGAAGAATCATACCAACTTAGTCCCTGAAGTACTTTTTCAATGGTGCAATTGCACGGTTCATTGCACCAGTGCAGGTGCATGGGCAGTGCACAAGACTTAGTGCACTTTACACAATATGTGCCAATGGTAAGTATATATTCAAAAATTCTTTTGAATGTTTATTAAGTAGATTATGAACATTTGATCTACTTTAATCACATTAATTTATTCATGGGGTTTAGTGCCCTTATTCACTTATTCGTCTTTTGCATGAATAAGTTTATAAGGGGGGTTATTTGTGTCACCTTAACTAGCTTGGATTTTTTACTGTTGCCCAATAAGTCTTATATGTGTTTTAGAAAGTCTAAGGTGCAGTATCCCTAGTGTTATTAACACTCTTTACAGGATTATGACTTTCAATTAGACTTACTAAGTAAAGATCAGATCAAAAACTACTTTGTACATATTTTGTTCAATAGGTGGTGAATCATGTGACTGTGGTAAGTCTAAGTGAGTCATAGGTAGGTATTTATCTGCATTCATTCAGTTTTATACTGAAAGGGCTGTCTTTTGATCAGAAAGAAACACAAAGTAAATAAATGTTTTCTTTTGTGGTTATTTATTTATAAAAAGACATTTATATCATGATGCACACATATGTTTATTTCAACATATAAATAGACATGAAAGTGGATCTTTGCTTTTTAATATGCATAGATTAGGTACGTTTATATGCTGTTGAATTAATTTATTATACTCTAGGAGTGATGTCCAATATGTGGTATAAATTAATTAATTGATGTATTTACAATGAATAAAGGTGAATAAAAATAAAATCATTGTGTTTGTTTATTCAGTTATTGGCTGTCCTTGCTTTTTGAACAGCTAAAATTTGTAAAGGTACCCCATTCCTACAAATCCAGTCAGTCACTAGACAGTCAGCTACTGTTTGGGCTGTTTGATCTGAGAGGGCATAGGCCTCTACATATTTTGTGTAATAGTCTGACACAACTAATATGTAACTGTTTTTCTTTTCTGTTTCAGGTAAAGGACCCATTATGTCAGAGGCGATTTTCTCCATAGGTGCAGACACAAAGTCCTGCTTCAATGGAGCTTTCTTCGGCATGTGACCTGATTTGTGGCTGTTACATGTCCAACACGTTTTGCACCAACTACCAATGTCCCGTTTATATCCAGGCCAATAAAATCTTTGTTCAGTTTGCCCAATGTTTTTCGTACACCTAAGTGACCTGAAGTCTTGTGATTATGAAGTTGAAACAAAATTTCATCTCTCATTCTGCTAGGTACTACAAACTGTAATATAGAATTTTCTGGAGATTCATCTAGTACCCATTTTCTATACAGCATTTTGTCATATTTCTAACATTGGCCACTGGGCACAAAGTGTTTTGACCTCTGGACATTCTGATCTTAAAATTGACATTTCAGGAGGATTTTCATTCTCCTGTTTGAACTTTATGACCTGTTTTATGCTTGAGTCATTCATCTGAGCTTCTCTCAGCTGTTTATCTGACCAACTATCTGTCCAGTTACTCTTTATCTTGCATTTTGACCTTTTGCTCAACCCCTGTGAAATTTCATCACAGTTATCACTAGTCACAATGCTAGTGGGATCGTTTTCAAAAGTCTGACCACTACTAGTTGAAGGAACATGTTTATCTTTTTCATATCTAGGAGCATTACCGATAGGGACATCACAACTAGTCGCATTGCTAGTTGACACATTGGATTTTACACCAATTCGACCTTGACCCTTCAGTTTCTCTGTTTGCCCTCTAGTTATGACACAAACACAGTTATCGCCCGACAATGCACAGTCCTCACCTCTCTTACACTTTCTCGGTGGCTGCCAGAATAGACCATCAGCATTAGAGTGTAACACACCCTTATGATGCTGTGTTTCAAATTCATAGGAACTTAGTACTGATAACCATCTGGCTAACATTCCCTCTGGTTGCCTAAAGTTTACTAACCACTTCAAAGATGCATGGTCAGTCCTCAAGATAAATTTCCTTCCCCACAAGTAATGATGAAAATGCTTGATAAATTTTGCTTGCATATGAAATGACCTTTTCTTGACCATCTTCCTGAATTTGTGACAATACCCCACCCACTCCACATAAACTAGCATCTGTGTCCAGTACAAAGGTACCCGCTGTTTAGATATGCTAATACTATTGGGTCATGGCTTAGTTTGTCTTTCAATTCTTTAAAGGCCAGTTCACACTTATCATCTCAAACAAATTTGACATTTTTCTTGGTCAAAACATTCAAAGGAGCTGCTATTGAAGCAAATGATCGGATGTACTTCCAATAATATGATGCTACACCTAGAAAACTATGGATATCCTTGACCTTTTGTGGCTGAGGCCAATGTTTAATTACCTCAAGTTTGTTGAGATACTACATGACCTAAAAATTCCATTGACTTTTGAAAGAATTTGCATTTTGATGGTTTTAAAACTAACCCTGCCTTTCATAATCTTTGGAATACAAGTTCAAGATTTTCCAACGTTTGTTCAAATGACTTTCCAAATGTGATTATATCATCAAGATAAAGTACCGCTTTTGTCCGTTAAAGAATCCAAGGATATCCAAGGTAAAGGTACAGCTGATTTTCTCATAACTTCATTAACAGCACAATAGTCTACGCATACCCTTAGATCACCATTTTTGTTGGTCACAATGACCAAAGTTGAGGACAAGGGACTATAACTTGCTTCTATGACTTCTATCTCTTGCTTCCATGTTGTCAAGTTCTTTATCGCAGGTTTGATTTGAGATACCGGTAATCGACGAGGACGCTGCTTATTTCATTTCAATTTGGTGTTTGACTGAGTTAGTTTGCCCAAGTCACCTATCAGGACTCTTAAATATGCCCTGATATTTGTACACTAATTGGGTCAATTTAGTCAACTCAGCTCCTGATCATTTTTCTGACGATTGTTCAATCAATGGCTTTCAGATACTCAGGTAATTCAGGTAAACAACCATCTTCAATTTTGCTCACACTACCAATGATTTTGTCAAATGGTTCTGGTTCAAATTTGCAAATCTCTTTCACAGGTTCAAGCAATGCCACTGTAGTACCCTTGTTAACTTTGATTGTATAAAGTCCAAAATTAGCTACTCTGATGGTACAGTATTATGTTCAACCCTCACTAAAGATTTTGCAACTAACAGTCCTGTATTGTCAGTCAGCCTATTCTTGGACTCAATCAAACCTATGTTAAAGTTTGAAACCCAATGGTTTGACTTCACAGTACCATTTATGATCATTTCATGTTTTGCTGGGACAAAAATTGTTTCCCTAGCTTGTATACGAGCACTTCTTGTGCTACCCTTTTTATGCATGGTTATGATGTGACCATTAAATTTCATGGTGCCCTTTGCTACATTAAAAATGCACTCTTGTTCTTCCATGAAATCTAGTCCCAAAATTGTACTTTTATCACCCAGTGATACCAGCTTCACTGCTACATTCAAACATTGACCCTGGACTTCAAGTTCCATACAAGTTTGACCAAGTACATTCATGACTTCACCATTTTCATTTTTCAAAATCAAATTGACCTTTTCTAACGGTGGTCATTTTGATTCACGAATACTGTCATAAAACAAACTATCTACAATGGTATATGTTGATCCAGTGTCCACTAGAAACTCAGTTTTGACATCCATCACACTCCCTTCTACATACCAACATGATGAACTGATAGTTTCTACAACACCTTCAAGTGGCCCTTCAAAATTTTCTGCTGAGAATGTGGGCTCAGTCCCAGCATTTCCTAGTTTAACTTTTTGTTTGGGGCTGAACCACCACTGGATTTTCCACTAGTGGTTGGATTCTTTGGACAATCCCTAGAATAGTGACCTTTTTCATGACACCGATAACATTCAACATCTTTCAAATGATGACCTTTGTTTGATGTTTTCTTGTTTTGATAATCAGATTTTGAGCTTTTGATGGTTTTCAACTCATCAGCTAGCTTATCCATTTGATAAACTCTCCCATTCACTGGCTTTGTATTTCTCCTACTTGAGCTCATTTCAAAACATTCATATTCTGTGGCCAAAGAAATGGCCTCATGTAGGTTTCTAGGATGTGCAAATTGCACATGTTTACGAATCTCAGAATTTCCAAGCCCATTTTTATGAATTGGTCAAGAACCCATTGCTCCTGTGCATTCAAACTAATGGTTGGAAAAGCCTTAGAAGCCAACCTTCGCAATGCATACCCATATTCCATTGGGGTCCCATTGTCCTTCTTGGTTCTATTTCTAAACTCAATTTTAAAGGTGGCTTCCCTTTCAGCAGGATTGAACCTATTTTCCAGCTCAGTGATTAAAGCACCATAATCTTGAGTGTTTATGCAGGGGGAAAAATCACTAAAAACCCTCTGGGCTTCACCTTGCAAGCTCATGATCAATTGAGATGCCTTTTCAAAATCATTCCACCCATTCCAGTTTGCAATTGTTTCAAAATGAATGAGATAGACACTCTATTCTACAGACTGGCCATTAAACTTATCATTGTCTCTTTTGCATAGGACTTCTATGAGTATCTAAGTACTCTTGGCACTGGTTGCTGGCACGAGGGACTCGGTAATCCTGACTGTATTTACCTGCCAGGTGTCTATTTTGACCCCTGTCTGGATACAGTTGTACCGACGATGATTTGGGACAATCACCATAATTGTACCGGTCCAACTGCTCACGAGAAGAAAATAAAAAGACAAATATATTTGTTTGTAACATCTTAAACCCAATATTCTGCAATATTTTATTGTAAAATTGCTTTACACCACCTTAAAAACGTCTTCTATCGTGAGTGATAATAGGGTGAGTTTACCGTCTACACCAAGCAACTCGCGATCACGAATTTCTACAAGGTTCACCTTATTACCGCCCTTCTTAAAAAAGGTTATGCCCTCATAACACCTAAACTCCTGAACCTTTCATAAACCCCACAAACATATTACATGGGATAGAAAGAGATACTATTTCAGAAGTTACCAAATTACCTCCATCTAAATGCAGTATTGTAAATTAAACTCTATTTACAAGGCTACATACGCACTAGATTACAAACAAATATAACTGGCAGTAAGAATTATATTCATACTGGTAATAACGCTTTATATTAACATCAGACTATAGATATCCATTTAATGAACAAATACCAGAAAAGTGGTATAACATGTGCAAATATAATAACCAATAATAATAACATATTATATTGATATACTTCCAAAAATGTGAATACTTGCAAATTTGCAATGTTTAATAACAAAGCTGACACATTAATTACAACAATAACTTATTGTTCAACATGTATTCTAACTAAAAATTTAACTAAAAAATTGGTACTGTCAATTAAATCATAAAAGTCCTTCTGCCCTGGGATAATAGTATTTTCCTGTAGCTGTCTCATTCTACTTTCAATGTCCTTTCTTGCCTCCCTTTCTTCCTTTAATTGCTTCTCTAACTCCATGATCCTCTGTTGTTCATTTATCCAGTTGGATCTCCTCAAGGCCTCCTTCTGTGCTTTTTCTTCCTTCAGCTCCATCTGTAACTGCTTCAACTTTGCCTCTTCTCACTGGCAGTCAAATTGGCGTAGAACCTCCTTCGCCTCAGCCTCTTTCTTTGTCCATAGTTAGACATTGCGTTTAGCGTCCAAGACTTCTTGTACCAGCATGTCTCAGGATGTTGGCAAAGGATCACAAGAGGATTGTATGACTGTTGTACATGTACTGGAACTGGAGGATACTTCACTGCCCTTTTGTTGCTGCAGGTCCCGTCCCACTCTGTGAGCACCTGGAACTCTGGCACTCTGTGATGTTGCTGTCTAAGAGTTGCAACTCTCAGGCCAAACATTAACAGATTGGGAGTACACCAGGTACTCTCTTGCACAGTGGCCTGATATGCCATCATGACATAAGGAAGGTGATTATCCCAATCAGATTTTTCGGAATCGCAAAACGATCTTAACATTGATTTCAATGTCCGGTTATATCTTTCTACTAGACCATCTGTTTAAGGTCTATATTGGGATGTGTGAATTTTCAAAATTCCTAACCTGATCAGACAAAATTTGTAAAGGTACCCCATTTCTACAAATTCATTCAGTCACTAGACAGTCAGCTTCTGTTTGGGCTGTTTGATCTGGGAGGGCATAGGCCTCTACATATTTTGTGTAATAGTCTGACACAGCTAATATGTAACTGTTTTTTCTTTTCTGTTTCAGGTAAAGGACCCATTATGTGACAGGCGATTTTCTCCATAGGTGCAGACACAAAGTCCTGCTTCAATGGAGCTTTCTTCGGCATGTGACCTGATTTGTGGGTGTTACATGTCCGACATGTTTTGCACCAACTAGCAATGTCCCGTTTATATCCAGGCCAATAAAATCTTTGTTTCAGTTTGCCCAACGTTTTTCATACACCTAAGTGACCTGAAGTCTTGGGATTATGAAGTTGTAACAAAATTTCATCTCTCATTCTGCTAGGTACTACAAATTGTAATATTGAATTTTCTGGAGATTCATCTGGAACCCATTTTCTATACAGCATTTTGTCATATTTCTAACATTGGCCACTGGGCACAAAGTGTTTTGACCTCTGGACATTCTGATCTTAAAATTGACATTTCAGGAGGATTTTCATTCTCCTGTTTGAACTTTATGACCTGTTTTATGCTTGAGTCATTCATCTGAGCTTCTATCAGCTGTTTATCTGAACAACTATCTGTCCAGTTACTCTTTATCTTGCACTTTGACCTTTTGCTCAAAGCCTGTGAAATTTCATCACAGTTATCACTAGTCACAATGCTAGTGATTTCAAACAACTACCGGTAATTGATGAGGGCGCTGCTTATTTCATATCAATTCGGTGTTTGACTAAGTTAATTTGCCCAAGTCGCCCATCAGGACTCTTAAATATGGCCTGATATTTGTGCACTAATTGGGTCAATTTAGTCAACTGAGCTGCTGATAATGTTTCCGACAATTGTTCAATCAAGGGCTTCAGATACTCAGATAATTCACATAAACAACCGTCTTCAATTTTACTCACACTACCAATGATTTTGTCAAATGGTTTAGGTTCTGGTTCAAATTTACAAATCTCTTTCACAGGTTCAGGCAATGCCACTGTAGTACCCTTGTTAACTTTGATTGGATAAAGTCCAAAATTAGCTACTCTGATGGTACAGTATTGTGTTCAACCCTCACTAAAGATTTTGCAACTAACAGTCCTGTATTGTCAGTCAGCCTATTCTTGGACTCGATCAAACCTATGTTAAAGTTTGAAACCCAATGGTTTGACTTCACAGTACCATTTATGACCATTTCGTGTTTTGCTGGGACAAAAATTGTTTCCCTAGCTTGTATACGAGCACTTCTTGTGCTACCCTTTTTATGCATGGTTATGATGTGACCATTAAATTTCATGGTGCCCTTTGCTACATTAAAAATGCACTCTTGTTCTTCCATGAAATCTAGTCCCAAAATTGTACTTTTATCACCCAGTGATACCAGCTTCACTGCTACATTCAAACATTGACCCTAGACTTCAAGTTCCATACAAGTTTGACCAAGTACATTCATGACTTCACCATTTTCATTTTTCAAAATCAAATTGACCTTTTCTAACGGTGGTCATTTTGATTCACGAATACTGTCATAAAACAAACTATCTACAATGGTATATGTTGATCCAGTGTCCACTAGAAACTCAGTTTTGACATCCATCACACTCCCTTCTACATACCAACATGATGAACTGATAGTTTCTACAACACCTTCAAGTGGCCCTTCAAAATTTTCTGCTGAGAATGTGGGCCCAGTCCCAGTATTTCCTAGTTTAACTTTTTGTTTGGGGCTGAACCACCACTGGATTTTCCACTAGTGGTTGGATTCTTTGGACAATCCCTAGAATAGTGACCTTTTTCATAACACCGATAACATTCAACATCTTTGAAATGATGACCTTTGTTTGATGTTTTCTTGTTTTGATAATCAGATTGTTTTGAGCTTTTGATAGTTTTCAATTTATCAGCTAGCTTATCTATCTGATCGTTTTTCTTTAGATGGGACAAGATATTTTCAAAACTTTGTCCTCCTTTTTGTCCTTGACATTACAAACTCTCCCATTCACTGGCTTTGTATTTCTCCTACTTGAGCTCATTTCAAAACATTCATATTCTGTGGCCAAAGAAATGGCCTCATGTAGGTTTCTAGGATGTGCAAATTGCACATGTTTACGAATCTCAGAATTTCCAAGCCCATTTTTATGAATTGGTCAAGAACCCATTGTTCCTGTGCATTCAAACTAATGGTTGGAAAAGCCTTAGAAGCCAACCTTCGCAATGCATACCCATATTCCATTGGGGTCCCATTGTCCTTCTTGGTTCTATTTCTAAACTCAATTTTAAAGGTGGCTTCCCTTTCAGCAGGATTGAACCTATTTTCCAGCTCAGTGATTAAAGCACCATAATCTTGAGTGTTTATGCAGGGGGAAAAATCACTAAAAACCCTCTGGGCTTCACCTTGCAAGCTCATGATCAATTGAGATGCCTTTTCAAAATCATTCCACCCATTCCAGTTTGCAATTGTTTCAAAATGAATGAGATAGACACTCCATTCTACAGACTGGCCATTAAACTTATCATTGTCTCTTTTGCATAGGACTTCTATGAGTATCTAAGTACTCTTGGCACTGGTTGCTGGCACGAGGGACTCGGTAATCCTGACTGTATTTACCTGCCAGGTGTCTATTTTGACCCCTGTCTGGATACAGTTGTACCGACGATGATTTGGGACAATCACCATAATTGTACCGGTCCAACTGCTCGCGAGAAGAAAATAAAAAGACAAATATATTTGTTTGTAACATCTTAAACCCAATATTCTGCAATATTTTATTGTAAAATTGCTTTACACCGCCTTAAAAATGTCTTCTATCGTGAGTGATAATAGGGTGAGTTTACCGTCTACACCAAGCAACTCGCGATCGCGAATTTCTACAAGGTTCACCTTATTACCGCCCTTCTTAAAAAAGGTTATGCCCTCATAACACCTAAACTCCTGAACCTTTCATAAACCCCACAAACATATTACATGGGATAGAAAGAGATACTATTTCAGAAGTTACCAAATTACCTCCATCTAAATGCAGTATTGTAAATTAAACTCTATTTACAAGGCTACATACGCACTAGATTACAAACAAATATAACTGGCAGTAAGAATTATATTCATACTGGTAATAACGCTTTATATTAACATCAGACTATAGATATCCATTTAATGAACAAATACCAGAAAAGTGGTATAACATGTGCAAATATAATAACCAATAATAATAACATATTATATTGATATACTTGCAAAAATGTGAATACTTGCAAATTTGCAATGTTTAATAACAAAGCTGACACATTAATTACAACAATAACTTATTGTTCAACATGTATTCTAACTAAAAATTTAACTAAAAAATTGGTACTGTCAATTAAATCATAAAAGTCCTTCTGCCCTGGGATAATAGTATTTTCCTGTAGCTGTCTCATTCTACTTTCAATGTCCTTTCTTGCCTCCCTTTCTTCCTTTAATTGCTTCTTTAACTCCATGATCCTCTGTTGTTCATTTATCCAGTTGGATCTCCTCAAGGCCTCCTTCTGTGCTTTTTCTTCCTTCAGCTCCATCTGTAACTGCTTCAACTTTGCCTCTTCTCACTGGCAGTCAAATTGGCGTAGAACCTCCTTCGCCTCAGCCTCTTTCTTTGTCCATAGTATGACATTGCATTTAGCCTCCAAGACTTCTTGTACCAGCATGACTCAGGATGTTGGCAAAGGATCACAAGAGGATTGTATGACTGTTGTACATGTACTGGAACTGGAGGATACTTCACTGCCCTTTTGTTGCTGAAGGTCCCGTCCCACTCTGTGAGCACCTGGAACTCTGGCACTCTGTGATGTTGCTGTCTAAGAGTTGCAACTCTCAGGCCAAATATTAACAGATTGGGAGTACACCAGGTACTCTCTTGCACAGTGGCCTGATATGCCATCATGGCATAAGGAAGGTGATTATCCCAATCAGATTTTTTGGAATCAAAAAACGATCTTAACATCGATTTCAATGTCCGGTTATATCTTTCTACTACACCATCTGTTTAATGTCTATATCGGGATGTGTGAATTTTCAAAATTCCTACCCTGATCAGACAAAATTTGTGGCCATTAAACTTATAAGGGTCTCTTTGAATAGGAGTTCTATGAGTATCAAAGTACTCTTGGCACTGGTTGCTGGCACGAGGGACTCGGTAATCTCGATTGTATCTACCTGCCAGGTGTCTATTTTGACCCCTGTCTGGATACAGTTGTACCGACGCTGATTTGGGACAATCACCATAATTATACCGACATTTGAGACAATCATCATAATTGTCCAACTGCTCGCGAGGTTAAAATAAAAAGACAAAGAAATATGTTTCTTACATCCTAAACCGAATATTCTGCAATATTTTATTGTAAAATTGCTTTACACCCCCTGAAAAATGTCTTCTATCGTGAGCGATAATAGGGTGAATTTACCGTCTACACCAAGCAATTCGTAATCGCTAATTTCTACGAGGTTCAGCTCATATACATATCCTTTACTAACAACAAATGTCTAAGACAATGTTTAATGATCTCAATCCTTTTTTTTCTAATTAGAGTATGATCAGAAAAAACATCAATATCTTTATCTGCCAGAAGGTGAGTGTAACCGATAGGAAACAAAATAAGGACAGTAAAGAAAATGGTGTTATTAAATATCTCAAATTTATGAAATGACATGTATGTTCAAAAGTTTAACTTTAACTATACATAGCTTTAGCAAGAGTTTCGCCAGATGTGTGGTCGCATTGAATACATTGGAACAGCCTGTTAATTCAATCTTGAGCAGACTTTTAAAGCAATTTCATGTCTACACTAACCATGTGTTTACTCCAGAGCAGGTAATTATCCCTTAGTTAGCAATTCTGAGCAGGTAGATGAAAGAAGTTAACAGAAACATCTCCAAACAATGTGTATTCTTTTTTTACAATAGAATAGATTTCTAAAGAAGGATCTATAAAAGGATGCTAAAAATTATTAATATTACTATTTCTTAGTTACACAACAGAGGAGTTTATTACAAAAAATAAAGGAGGAATATAGCTTTGCTTCAAGGGATTCATGTATTGATAAAGAACAGATCTTTTATATGATGTAATGCAGTTTGTATTTGCATATATCATAACAATATTAAATGATGTTTATTGCATTTTAATCATGTATTTGTAATTAAAATATAATGAAATGTCAAGGTTTTTTACACATGTCCTTTTGTCAATTATCACATATATCTTTTATCAAAAACATACAAGGCTTTTGTTACCACTAGGCATTTGTTCCACAAGGCATTATTTCCACAAGTCATTTTTTTGACTAGGCTTTTTCTAAAACCTTAAGTACATACAGATTTATATTGTATGGAATGCAGATAACCACTGATTGTGTGCATTCTATAACTAAACCTTTTAATTTATGGTTTCAATGGTTTACTCAATGAATGTACACATTCAACAGTAAACAGCCATTGAATATGTACATTCAATGGTTTAATGGTTTTGAATGTGTGTATTCAATTGTCATTGAATGTGTATGACTTTAATAGATGGACGTAATTTCAATAAGTAGATACTTTTAAAAATGTAATTTATTTTTGACATTTCCTAAAAACGTTGTATCTATTATTTACCTTATAATAATAAGTAAAGGATGAGTGAATTTTCTGCTGTTGGTTGCATACATATCCTTTACTAACAAAATCTGTCTTAAACAATGTTTAATGATCTCAATTCTTTTTTCTAATTACATTTTGACAAGAAAAAATTTCAATATCTTTATGTGCCAGGAGGAAAACAAAATAAGGACAGTAAAGAAAATAGTGTAGTTAAATATGTCAAATTTATGAAATGGCATGTATGTTCAAATGTTTAATTTTAACTATACATAGCTTTAGCAAGAGTTTCACCAGATGTGATGTCAGATTGAATACATTGCCACACACAGTCAGATGCCCATGACCTGTGATGCATTATCTGCTGAATTGGGATGCAAGCATTAAACACCAAAATGGAGCCAGAACAACACAATGTATGAAAACTATAAAACTTTGGTAAGCCAAGCATCACATTTAAAGATTTAAGACATTTCCTAACTCCTGGTATCTGTGACTGGAACCCAATCTGTGGTAGTTTGAAACTGAAATAGAGAAATGGTCTCTAAAAAGGATAGAGGGAGGACAAAGCCCTAAGAGCCAAATAGGGGCAAACAACAGAGACCAGATTAGATAATGTAATAATTCGTGCTTTGCTCCCATCTTGGAAAGTTGTTGGATCACTTAATTAAAAGTTTGACGTAGTGGAGAATATATCAGCCCCAGTAAAATGTCTAGTTATATCAAAGGAAGCAAGGGAATGAGGGGTCAAATTGGAGAGCCGCATAAAGCCAAAGAAACCCACCAAGAACATTGATTTCAACATTTGACCCATATCCAAGTGATCACAAGCTTTATAGTGTAACTTAGTTTATCTTGGTCAACAGAATGTCAGCTCAACAAAGGCAGAAGCGGTCAGGCAACACTTACAATTTGAGGAATCGAGTTGAGATACCCACTGAATTACAGGTGAGTGATGATGGGGATCTTGCTGATGAATTTTCTTCACAACCTATAGCGGGTCAGGTACTACCCTCTTTTGATCCTGACAGTGACACTGGTTCAAGTATTGATTTTAGTCTAGTGTTTGTAAACAATGTTAGTGAATCTGATTCAGAACTAGTGTCAAAAGACTAGATGTCAGGATATATGAGAGGGCTCCAGGTCACAAAGAGAACAAAATTCCTGAACAAACTCTTATCAATGATCAAATATTATCTCAACTTCACAACTGGTAGGCATTTAGATATCAGTGAGGCTTCTACTGCTGCTTCTGGTGCTAGAGTTAAAAGGTTGTCGTAAAAGTTCTGAATGATTATAAAAGGAAATCTCAAGAGGGGCAGTTGATGTGTACATCAAACAGAGCATCAAATGACATGCTACTCTGAAGTTGTACTGGAAGGAAATGTAGTATTTCCATGTGTCCAGATGTCTTGACGTAATGGTCAACCTCAGGCCTGGAGTCAGGGGTTTTCGGAAGAATGTGGTCAGACTCTGGAGGGTCAGTTGGCACTCAATCTCTCTGAGAATCTTGTTCTCCTCCACTCCCTCCATAGAACAAGACTCTGCCTGTACGTCATAATCAGGCCATCTTACTCCAAAATTTTTCTTAAGGGTGTCAGTTATATCAGTTTTATTTGTAGGTTATTTGTTACTCAATTATTTATCCATCTTGGTTAGTGTAGAAATCATCAATGCATTTGACCTGTCCAAAGATCTTTTAAATCTTTTAGGATTACCTGCACAATCTTTTTCATTGTATACATGATCTTTCACATTTTGATAAAGCATACAAAAAATAAACTCTACAGAACTCATGTTTCCTGTTTTAAATAGAAAGTATGATTACAAGACTGTGTAAAGGTAATTAATTGCAATAACTACAAAACAGGCTATTTGGAACATCCTGTTAATTCAATCCTGAGCAGGCTTTTAAAGCAATTTCATGTCTCCACTAACCATGTGTTTACTCCAGAGCAGGTAATTATCCGTTAATTAGCAATTCTGAGCAGGTAGATGAAAGAAGTTAACAGAAACATCTGCAAACAATGTGTATTCTTTTTACAATAGAATAGATAAAGGACAAATAAAGCTTTGCTTCAATCGATTCATGTATTCAAAGAGGACAGGTGTTTTTAAGATGTAATGCAGTTTGTATTTGTGTATATCATAAAAGTATTAAGTGATGTTTATTGCATTTTAATCATGTATTTGTAATGAAAATATAATGAAATGTCAAGATTATTTTTACAAATATCCCTTTGTCATTCTGTCAAAAATATACAAGGCATTTGTTCCACAAGGCCTCATTTCCACAAGGCATTTTTTCCGCTAGGCTTTTTCTAAAACTTTAAGTACATACAAATTTATATTGTATGGAATGCAGATAATCAATGACAGTGTGCATTCTATAACTAAACCTTTTAATTTATGGTTTCAATGGTTTACTCAATGAATGTACACATTCAACAGCAAACAGCTATTGAATATATACATTCAATGGTTTAATGGTTTTGAATGTATGTATTTAATTGTGATTGAATGTGTGTATGACTTTAATAGATGGACTTAATATCAATAAGTAGATACTTTTAAAAATGTAATTTATTTTTGACACTTTCTAAAAACATCATATCTATTATTTAAATTATAAATAATAAGTAAAGGATTAGTTAATTTTCTACTGTTGGTTGCATATGTGGTGACCTTTCAGTCGAGTCACTGGGTCAGATTGTATGGCCAGTTCAAAATTGTAAAGTCTCGAGTTGTATTTAAAAATTCAAAACATGAACCAGGGTCAAAAGGCTTCAAAGTAAGAGCCACAGACAATGAGGCTTGGTATCAAAAGGACTCCTATATCAATTAAATATTCAGTTACAATAGAAAAATATGAGCTAAAATCAACCATGTTATTTTTTTTGTATTTATTTTTTATTTTTCCTCAATTACACACAGAAATATTAAAATTGGTTAAAACATATTTTATAATAAAATGCACAGGTGCACTCAGACCAATATAAAAATTGGTTTAACCAGCAGTTAGTGTTTTTCCACACAATAAATATAGCCAGTATCTATACTATGGATTTATGTTATCTAGACTATGGATATAATCTATATAATATGGATATAATCTATAATCAGTATCTAGACTATGGATATAATCCTACATATTTAAAAAAAATTATCCCCACTAATATTAATATATAAGCCTGAATTCTATCTTTGAGTTAAATATCAAAAGTCAAATAGCACAAATAAGTGTTCAGATCAATAATATAATTCAAATCTAATCCTAAATGATTATAATAATTCAGTACAAATGAACTACCTATTACAGATAAATCAAAATATCATAGTAAGATTTCCAAATAAGGAATGATGAGGTGAAGGCCACTTCAAAATCAATAACATTTGGCGATAATCAGCAGGTAATTGTAAAGTATAAAAGAGTCACCTTTCCTTGGCAGAATATACTTCTAATGCCTCTTCAGTTTAAATTCAATGAACTGTAACCAATTCAGCACAAATAATTAGGTTTGCCACGGTTCAAACCAGCTGTTTGTTCCTGTGTCATGGTTGTCAAGCAACCAAATGAACTCTGTAACCTCCGGATCTGACGTTCTTATATAGACATTCAAAGTATCCCACAATGCTTTGCGAAAGTACCGGAATACACCGAACTTAATCGTATTACACAGAAAAGTATGATGTCACATTCAAGCCGGTGACCAAATGACAAACAAAGTAACTGTTTGAAAATCTCGCTGCATAACGTGAATCTCGCAAGAATAAAATAAAAAGACAAATATATTTGTTTCTAACATCTTAAACCCAATATTCTGGAATATTTTATTGTAAAAAATGTCTTCTATCGTGAGCCATAATAGTGTGAGTTTACCGTCTCCACCAAGCAACTCGCAATCACCAAGCAACTCGCAATCGCGAATTTCTACAAGGTTCACCTCATTACCCCCTTCTTAAAAAATTGTTATGCCCTCATAACACTTAAACTCCTGTACTTTTATAAACCCCACAAACATATTACCTGGGATAGAAAGAGATACTATTTCAGAAGTTACCAAATTACCTCCATCTATTCAAAATGCAGTATTGTAAATCAAACTCTTTATTTACAAGGCTACATATGCACTAGATTACAAACAAATATAACTGGCAGTAAGAATTATATTGATACAGGTAATAACACTTTATATTAACATCAGACTAGAGATGTCCATTTAATGAACAAATACCAGAAAAGTGGTATAACATGTGTAAATATAATAACCAATAATAATAACATATTATATTGATATACTTGCAAAAATGTGAATACTTGCAATGTTTAATAACAAAGCTGACACATTAATAAAACAATAACTTCAGCATGTATTCTAACTAGAAATTTAACTAAAAAAATTGGCACTGTCAATTAAATCATAGAAGTCTATCTGCCCTGGGATAATAGTCTTTTCCTGTAACTGTCTCATTCTACTTTCAATGTCCTTTCTTGCCTCCCTTTCTTCCTTTAATTGCTTCTCTAACTCCATGATCCTCTGTTGTTCATTTATCCAGTTGGATCTCCTCAAGGCCTCCTTCTGTGCATTTTCTTCCTTCAGCTCCATCTCTAACTGCTTCAACTTTGCCTCCTCTCGCTGGCTGTCAAATTGGAGTAGAACCTCCTTCGCCTCAGCCTCTTTCTTTGACCATAGTTGGACATTGCGTTTAGCCTCCAAGACTTATTGTACCAGCATGTCTCAGGATGTTGGCAAAGGATCACAAGAGGATTGTATGACTGTTGTACATGTACTGGAACTGGAAGATACTTCACTGCCCTTTTGTTGCTGAAGTTCCCGTCCCACTCTGTGAGCACCTGGAACTCTGGCAATCTGTGATGTTGCTGTCTGAGAGTTGCAACTAATTGGTACTATACACACTGTCTTGACTGGTTTAGGCGATCATAACCCCATTGACAAAAGTCTTTTCCTGTCAGTAATGGGGTTATTGTTGGCCGGCTTGGGTGGTGATGACCCCATTGACAAAGGCCTTGTCCTGTCAAGAATATGGATACTGTTAGTCATTAACTGACCAACAGACCTGCCTGGCATCTGCTTCACCAAATTACAGGTTGGCATTTGGACTCCTTGAGGGTCTACAAAGAACTTGTTATCCCTCACAACTGACTTTGATCCCATTTCTTTTTCATGAAATTTCAACGAGTGCCTCTTCGCATCAGATAGTCTTCTGAAGACTCTTTGGGATGCGTTGCACTCCTGCAGTTTCACCGCATGGCACGGCATGAACACCTCCAACCAATGACATAAAGTGAAAGTCTTTTTGAAGGTCTTGTTCTTGCACTCCTGTACTGGACAGTGAAGAACATTTTCCTTCTCGCAATCACATATTTCGCCATCCTCTGGTTCAGAGTCCCACTCTATCTCACCCATGTCTCTCATCTGATCTTCTAATATGTTTTCATCCATTCTGTAAAATATAATGTAGGCCTTATTTAGGACTTGAAACTATGTAATTTCCACAGTATATACATACTTCTACACTGCCTGAACATTATAGTATAAATCTTAGAATTCTAACTTATTTAATTATAATACATTTTAATGTCTCCTATAAATGTAATAATTACAAAATTACATATTTGTTTGCACCTCCACGTCACATTTAAGCCCATTCAACCAACTTAGTGGCGTCTCATGTTCAAATGCTTTGCTTTGGTCCACATGCAATGTAATTTTTCTAGACTGGGTTTCCTGTACCCTGTAATTCAAATCCCCTATTTTCTCGACTACTAAATAAGGACCTTTCCAGCCCTGTCCAAATTTCTCTTTATCACTAGGCATACGGTACACCCACACCCAGTCACCTCTTTTAAAACTACGATATTCAGTATTACGATCATAAGATTGTTTTCACCTGACTGCACTCGCTTTCACAGCTTCTCTAACCTTTTCAAAGGCATTTGTCATAGAATATCTGATCCATTGGACGTACTCTATGGGACAAGTTGGTACGCCATTCTCATTTACAACACCATACATTATGTCGACGGGCAGTTTTATTTCGTGGTCAAACATTAACAGATTGGGAGTACACCAGGAACTCTCTTGCACAGTGGCCCGATATGCCATCATGACATAAGGAAGGTGATTATCCCAATCAGATTTTTCGGAATCGCAAAACGATCTTAACATCGATTTCAATGTCCGGTTATATCTTTCTACTAGACCATCTCTGTTTGAGGTCTATATCGAGGGCGATTTTCTTCATAGGTGCAGACACAAAGTCCTGCTTCAATGTAGCTTTTTTCGGCATGTTACCTGATTTGTGGCTGTTACATGTCCGACAAGTTTTGCACCAATTAGCAATGTCCCAATTATATCCAGGCCAATAAAATCTTTGTTTCAGTTTGCCCAACGTTTCCCGTACACCTAAGTGACCTGAAGTCTTGTAATTATGAAGTTGTAACAAAATTTCATCTCTCATTATGCTAGGTACTACAAACTGTAATATAGGATTCTCTGGAGATTCATCGGGAACCCATTTCCTATACAGCATTTTGTCATGTATTACTAAACATTTGCCACTGGGCACAAAGCATTTTGACCTCTGGACATTCTGATCTTAAAATTGACCTTTCAGGAGGATTTTCATTCTCCTGTTTGAACTTTATGACCTGGTTTATGCTTGAGTCCTTCATCTGAGCTTCTGTCAGCTGTCTATCTGACGAACTATCTGTCCAGTTACTCTTTATCTTGCATTTTGACCTTTTGCTCAACCCCTGTGAAATTTCATCACAGTTATCACTAGTCACAATGCTTGTGTGATCATTTTCAAAAGTCTGACCACTACTAGTTGAAGGAACATGTTTATCTTTTTCATATCTAGGAGCATTACCGACAGGGACATCACAACCAGTCGCGATGCTAGTTGCCACATTGGATTTTTTACACTAATTTGACCTTGACCCTTCAGTTTCTCTGTTTGCCCTCTAGTTATGACACAAACACAGTTATTGCCCGACAATGCACAGTCCTCACAGCCACCTCTCTTACACTTTCTCGGTCGCTGCCAGGATAGACCATCAGCATTAGAGTGTAACGCACCCTTCCGATGCTGTGTTTCAAATTCATAAGAACTCAGTACTGATAACCATCTGGCTAACATTCCCTCTGGTTCCCTAAAGTTTACTAACCACTTCAAAGATGCATGGTCAGTCCTCAAGATAAATTTCCTTCCCCACAAGTAATGATGAAAATGCTTGATAAATACAACTGAAGCTAACAGCTCTCTCATAGTTGTAGAGTAATTCTGCTGAATTTTGCTTGCATATGAAATGACCTTTTCTTGACCATTTTCCTGAATTTGTGACAATACCCCACCCACTCCCTATAAACTAGCATCTGTGTCCAGTACAAAGTAACCCTCTTTATTTGGATACGCTAATACTATTGGGTCATGGCTTAGTTCGTCTTTCAGTTCTTTAAAGGCCAGTTCACACTTATCATCCCAAACAAATTTGACATTTTTCTTGGTCAAAACATTCAAAGAAGCTGCTATTGAAACAAACGATGAGATGTACTTCCGATAATACGATGATAGCCCTAGAAAACTATGAATATCCTTGACCTTTTTGTGGCTGAGGCCAGTGTTTAATTGCCTCAAGTTTGTTCGGATCACATGAGATCCCCTCTTGAGATACTACATGATCTAAAAATTTCACTGACTTTTGAAAGAATTTGCATTTTGATGGTTTTAAAACTAACCCTACCTTTCGTAATCTTTGGAATACAAGTTCAAGATTTTCCAAAGTTTCCTCAAAAGCCTTTCCAAATGTGATTATATCATCAAGATAAAGTACCGCTTTTGTCCATTGTAATCCACTTAACACTAATCGCGTCAAAGGCATAAAAGTGTATGGTGCATTGTTCAAACCCAAAAGGCATAACTGTAAACTGTCTTAACCCTCTTCTTTAGGTAAATGCAGTATTACATTTGTCTGCTGGGTGCATTGCAACTTGATAATACCCTTGGACAAGGTCCATTATACAAAAATATTTAGATCCACATAAAGAATCCAAGCATTGCTGGATTTTAGGTAAAGGTACAGCTGATTTTCCCATAACTTCATTAACAGCACGATAGTCCATGCATACCCTTAGGTCACCATTTTTCTTGGTCACAATGACCAAAGATGAGGACCAGGGACTATCACTTGCTTCTATGATACCTTCAGCTTCCATTTTGTCAAGTTCTTTATCGACAGCTTTGATTTGAGATACCGGTAATCGATGACGATGCTGCTTATTTCATTTCAATTCAGTGTTTGACTAAGTTAGTTCGCCCAAGTCTCCCACCAGGACTCTTAAATATGCCCTGATATTTGTACACTAATTGGGTCAATTTGGTCAACTCAGCTCCTGATAATGTTTCCAATGATTGTTCAATCAATGGTTTCAGATACTCAGGTAATTCAGGTAAACAACCGTCTTCAATTTTACTCACACTATCAATGATTTTGTCAAATGGTTGAGGTTCTGGTTCAAATTTGCAAATCTCTTTCACAGGTTCAAGCAATGCCACTTTAGTACCTTGTTAACTTTGATTGGATAAAGTCCAAAATTAGCTACTCTGATGGGTACAGTACTATGTTCAACCCTCACCAAAGATTTTGCAACTAACAGTCCTGTATTGTCAGTCAGCCTATGCTTGGGCTCGATCAAACCTATGTGAAAGTTTGAAACCCAGTGGTTTGACTTCACAGTACCATTGATGATCATTTCATCTTTTGGTGGGACAAAATTGTTTTCCTAGCTTGTATACGAGCACATCTTGTGCTACCCTTTTTGTGCATGGTTATGATGTGACCATTAAATTTCATGGTGCCCTTTGCTACATTAAAATGCACTCTTGTTCTTCCATGAAAGCTAGTCCCAAAATTGTACTTTTATCACCCAGTGATACCACCTTCACTGGTACATGCAAACATTGACCTTGGACTTCAAGTTCCATACAAGTTTGACCAAGTACATTCATGACTTCACCATTTTTATTTTTCAAAATCAAAATTGACCTTTTCTAACGCTGGTTGTTTCAATTCAGGAATACTGTCATAAAACAAACTATCTACAATGGTATATGTTGATCCAGTGTCAACTAGAAACTCAGTTTTGACACCCATTATGCGCCCTTCTACATACCAACATGATGAACTGATAGTTTCTACAACACTTTCAAGCGGCCCTTCAAAATTTTCTGCTGAGAATGTGGGCTCAGTCCCAGCATTTCCTAGTTTAACTTTTTGTTTGGGGCTGAACCACCATTGGATTTTCCACTGGTGGTTGGATTCTTTGGACAATCCCTAGAATAGTGACCTTTTTCATGACACTAATAACATTCATCATCATTCAAATTGTGTAATAATGTTTTCTTGTTTTGATAATCAGATTGTTTTGAGCTTTCGATGGTTTTCAACTCATCAGCTAGCTTATCTATTTGATAAACTCTCCCATTCACTGGCTTTGTATTTCTCCTACTTGAGCTCATTTCAAAACATTCATAATCTGTGGCCAAAGAAATGGCCTCATGTAGGTTTCTAGGATGTGCAAATTGCACATGTTTACGAATCTCAGAATTTCCAAGCCCATTTTTATGAATTGGTCAAGAACCCATTGCTCCTGTGCATTCAAACTAATGGTTGGAAAAGCCTTAGAAGCCAACCTTCGCAATGCATACCCATATTCCATTGGGGTCCCATTGTCCTTCTTGGTTCTATTTCTAAACTCAATTTTAAAGGTGGCTTCCCTTTCAGCAGGATTGAACCTATTTTCCAGCTCAGTGATTAAAGCACCATAATCTTGAGTGTTTATGCAGGGGGAAAAATCACTAAAAACCCTCTGGGCTTCACCTTGCAAGCTCATGATCAATTGAGATGCCTTTTCAAAATCATTCCACCCATTCCAGTTTGCAATTGTTTCAAAATGAATGAGATAGACACTCTATTCTACAGACTGGCCATTAAACTTATCATTGTCTCTTTTGCATAGGACTTCTATGAGTATCTAAGTACTCTTGGCACTGGTTGCTGGCACGAGGGACTCGGTAATCCTGACTGTATTTACCTGCCAGGTGTCTATTTTGACCCCTGTCTGGATACAGTTGTACCGACGATGATTTGGGACAATCACCATAATTGTACCGGTCCAACTGCTCACGAGAAGAAAATAAAAAGACAAATATATTTGTTTGTAACATCTTAAACCCAATATTCTGCAATATTTTATTGTAAAATTGCTTTACACCGCCTTAAAAACGTCTTCTATCGTGAGTGATAATAGGGTGAGTTTACCGTCTACACCAAGCAACTCGCGATCACGAATTTCTACAAGGTTCACCTTATTACCGCCCTTCTTAAAAAAGGTTATGCCCTCATAACACCTAAACTCCTGAACCTTTCATAAACCCCACAAACATATTACATGGGATAGAAAGAGATACTATTTCAGAAGTTACCAAATTACCTCCATCTAAATGCAGTATTGTAAATTAAACTCTATTTACAAGGCTACATACGCACTAGATTACAAACAAATATAACTGGCAGTAAGAATTATATTCATACTGGTAATAACGCTTTATATTAACATCAGACTATAGATATCCATTTAATGAACAAATACCAGAAAAGTGGTATAACATGTGCAAATATAATAACCAATAATAATAACATATTATATTGATATACTTGCAAAAATGTGAATACTTGCAAATTTGCAATGTTTAATAACAAAGCTGACACATTAATTACAACAATAACTTATTGTTCAACATGTATTCTAACTAAAAATTTAACTAAAAAATTGGTACTGTCAATTAAATCATAAAAGTCCTTCTGCCCTGGGATAATAGTATTTTCCTGTAGCTGTCTCATTCTACTTTCAATGTCCTTTCTTGCCTCCCTTTCTTCCTTTAATTGCTTCTCTAACTCCATGATCCTCTGTTGTTCATTTATCCAGTTGGATCTCCTCAAGGCCTCCTTCTGTGCTTTTTCTTCCTTCAGCTCCATCTGTAACTGCTTCAACTTTGCCTCTTCTCACTGGCAGTCAAATTGGCGTAGAACCTCCTTCGCCTCAGCCTCTTTCTTTGTCCATAGTTAGACATTGCGTTTAGCGTCCAAGACTTCTTGTACCAGCATGTCTCAGGATGTTGGCAAAGGATCACAAGAGGATTGTATGACTGTTGTACATGTACTGGAACTGGAGGATACTTCACTGCCCTTTTGTTGCTGCAGGTCCCGTCCCACTCTGTGAGCACCTGGAACTCTGGCACTCTGTGATGTTGCTGTCTAAGAGTTGCAACTCTCAGGCCAAACATTAACAGATTGGGAGTACACCAGGTACTCTCTTGCACAGTGGCCTGATATGCCATCATGACATAAGGAAGGTGATTATCCCAATCAGATTTTTCGGAATCGCAAAACGATCTTAACATTGATTTCAATGTCCGGTTATATCTTTCTACTAGACCATCTGTTTAAGGTCTATATTGGGATGTGTGAATTTTCAAAATTCCTAACCTGATCAGACAAAATTTGTAAAGGTACCCCATTTCTACAAATTCATTCAGTCACTAGACAGTCAGCTTCTGTTTGGGCTGTTTGATCTGGGAGGGCATAGGCCTCTACATATTTTGTGTAATAGTCTGACACAGCTAATATGTAACTGTTTTTTCTTTTCTGTTTCAGGTAAAGGACCCATTATGTGACAGGCGATTTTCTCCATAGGTGCAGACACAAAGTCCTGCTTCAATGGAGCTTTCTTCGGCATGTGACCTGATTTGTGGGTGTTACATGTCCGACATGTTTTGCACCAACTAGCAATGTCCCGTTTATATCCAGGCCAATAAAATCTTTGTTTCAGTTT
Organism: Sabellastarte sp. h YS-2021; assembly: GCA_964017235.1. Lineage (NCBI taxonomy): Eukaryota > Metazoa > Annelida > Polychaeta > Sabellida > Sabellidae > Sabellastarte > Sabellastarte sp. h YS-2021. The sequence continues at coordinate 30,519,850 of OZ024938.1, forward strand.
GCCCAACGTTTTTCATACACCTAAGTGACCTGAAGTCTTGGGATTATGAAGTTGTAACAAAATTTCATCTCTCATTCTGCTAGGTACTACAAATTGTAATATTGAATTTTCTGGAGATTCATCTGGAACCCATTTTCTATACAGCATTTTGTCATATTTCTAACATTGGCCACTGGGCACAAAGTGTTTTGACCTCTGGACATTCTGATCTTAAAATTGACATTTCAGGAGGATTTTCATTCTCCTGTTTGAACTTTATGACCTGTTTTATGCTTGAGTCATTCATCTGAGCTTCTATCAGCTGTTTATCTGAACAACTATCTGTCCAGTTACTCTTTATCTTGCACTTTGACCTTTTGCTCAAAGCCTGTGAAATTTCATCACAGTTATCACTAGTCACAATGCTAGTGATTTCAAACAACTACCGGTAATTGATGAGGGCGCTGCTTATTTCATATCAATTCGGTGTTTGACTAAGTTAATTTGCCCAAGTCGCCCATCAGGACTCTTAAATATGGCCTGATATTTGTGCACTAATTGGGTCAATTTAGTCAACTGAGCTGCTGATAATGTTTCCGACAATTGTTCAATCAAGGGCTTCAGATACTCAGATAATTCACATAAACAACCGTCTTCAATTTTACTCACACTACCAATGATTTTGTCAAATGGTTTAGGTTCTGGTTCAAATTTACAAATCTCTTTCACAGGTTCAGGCAATGCCACTGTAGTACCCTTGTTAACTTTGATTGGATAAAGTCCAAAATTAGCTACTCTGATGGTACAGTATTGTGTTCAACCCTCACTAAAGATTTTGCAACTAACAGTCCTGTATTGTCAGTCAGCCTATTCTTGGACTCGATCAAACCTATGTTAAAGTTTGAAACCCAATGGTTTGACTTCACAGTACCATTTATGACCATTTCGTGTTTTGCTGGGACAAAAATTGTTTCCCTAGCTTGTATACGAGCACTTCTTGTGCTACCCTTTTTATGCATGGTTATGATGTGACCATTAAATTTCATGGTGCCCTTTGCTACATTAAAAATGCACTCTTGTTCTTCCATGAAATCTAGTCCCAAAATTGTACTTTTATCACCCAGTGATACCAGCTTCACTGCTACATTCAAACATTGACCCTAGACTTCAAGTTCCATACAAGTTTGACCAAGTACATTCATGACTTCACCATTTTCATTTTTCAAAATCAAATTGACCTTTTCTAACGGTGGTCATTTTGATTCACGAATACTGTCATAAAACAAACTATCTACAATGGTATATGTTGATCCAGTGTCCACTAGAAACTCAGTTTTGACATCCATCACACTCCCTTCTACATACCAACATGATGAACTGATAGTTTCTACAACACCTTCAAGTGGCCCTTCAAAATTTTCTGCTGAGAATGTGGGCCCAGTCCCAGTATTTCCTAGTTTAACTTTTTGTTTGGGGCTGAACCACCACTGGATTTTCCACTAGTGGTTGGATTCTTTGGACAATCCCTAGAATAGTGACCTTTTTCATAACACCGATAACATTCAACATCTTTGAAATGATGACCTTTGTTTGATGTTTTCTTGTTTTGATAATCAGATTGTTTTGAGCTTTTGATAGTTTTCAATTTATCAGCTAGCTTATCTATCTGATCGTTTTTCTTTAGATGGGACAAGATATTTTCAAAACTTTGTCCTCCTTTTTGTCCTTGACATTACAAACTCTCCCATTCACTGGCTTTGTATTTCTCCTACTTGAGCTCATTTCAAAACATTCATATTCTGTGGCCAAAGAAATGGCCTCATGTAGGTTTCTAGGATGTGCAAATTGCACATGTTTACGAATCTCAGAATTTCCAAGCCCATTTTTATGAATTGGTCAAGAACCCATTGTTCCTGTGCATTCAAACTAATGGTTGGAAAAGCCTTAGAAGCCAACCTTCGCAATGCATACCCATATTCCATTGGGGTCCCATTGTCCTTCTTGGTTCTATTTCTAAACTCAATTTTAAAGGTGGCTTCCCTTTCAGCAGGATTGAACCTATTTTCCAGCTCAGTGATTAAAGCACCATAATCTTGAGTGTTTATGCAGGGGGAAAAATCACTAAAAACCCTCTGGGCTTCACCTTGCAAGCTCATGATCAATTGAGATGCCTTTTCAAAATCATTCCACCCATTCCAGTTTGCAATTGTTTCAAAATGAATGAGATAGACACTCCATTCTACAGACTGGCCATTAAACTTATCATTGTCTCTTTTGCATAGGACTTCTATGAGTATCTAAGTACTCTTGGCACTGGTTGCTGGCACGAGGGACTCGGTAATCCTGACTGTATTTACCTGCCAGGTGTCTATTTTGACCCCTGTCTGGATACAGTTGTACCGACGATGATTTGGGACAATCACCATAATTGTACCGGTCCAACTGCTCGCGAGAAGAAAATAAAAAGACAAATATATTTGTTTGTAACATCTTAAACCCAATATTCTGCAATATTTTATTGTAAAATTGCTTTACACCGCCTTAAAAATGTCTTCTATCGTGAGTGATAATAGGGTGAGTTTACCGTCTACACCAAGCAACTCGCGATCGCGAATTTCTACAAGGTTCACCTTATTACCGCCCTTCTTAAAAAAGGTTATGCCCTCATAACACCTAAACTCCTGAACCTTTCATAAACCCCACAAACATATTACATGGGATAGAAAGAGATACTATTTCAGAAGTTACCAAATTACCTCCATCTAAATGCAGTATTGTAAATTAAACTCTATTTACAAGGCTACATACGCACTAGATTACAAACAAATATAACTGGCAGTAAGAATTATATTCATACTGGTAATAACGCTTTATATTAACATCAGACTATAGATATCCATTTAATGAACAAATACCAGAAAAGTGGTATAACATGTGCAAATATAATAACCAATAATAATAACATATTATATTGATATACTTGCAAAAATGTGAATACTTGCAAATTTGCAATGTTTAATAACAAAGCTGACACATTAATTACAACAATAACTTATTGTTCAACATGTATTCTAACTAAAAATTTAACTAAAAAATTGGTACTGTCAATTAAATCATAAAAGTCCTTCTGCCCTGGGATAATAGTATTTTCCTGTAGCTGTCTCATTCTACTTTCAATGTCCTTTCTTGCCTCCCTTTCTTCCTTTAATTGCTTCTTTAACTCCATGATCCTCTGTTGTTCATTTATCCAGTTGGATCTCCTCAAGGCCTCCTTCTGTGCTTTTTCTTCCTTCAGCTCCATCTGTAACTGCTTCAACTTTGCCTCTTCTCACTGGCAGTCAAATTGGCGTAGAACCTCCTTCGCCTCAGCCTCTTTCTTTGTCCATAGTATGACATTGCATTTAGCCTCCAAGACTTCTTGTACCAGCATGACTCAGGATGTTGGCAAAGGATCACAAGAGGATTGTATGACTGTTGTACATGTACTGGAACTGGAGGATACTTCACTGCCCTTTTGTTGCTGAAGGTCCCGTCCCACTCTGTGAGCACCTGGAACTCTGGCACTCTGTGATGTTGCTGTCTAAGAGTTGCAACTCTCAGGCCAAATATTAACAGATTGGGAGTACACCAGGTACTCTCTTGCACAGTGGCCTGATATGCCATCATGGCATAAGGAAGGTGATTATCCCAATCAGATTTTTTGGAATCGAAAAACGATCTTAACATCGATTTCAATGTCCGGTTATATCTTTCTACTACACCATCTGTTTAATGTCTATATCGGGATGTGTGAATTTTCAAAATTCCTACCCTGATCAGACAAAATTTGTGGCCATTAAACTTATAAGGGTCTCTTTGAATAGGAGTTCTATGAGTATCAAAGTACTCTTGGCACTGGTTGCTGGCACGAGGGACTCGGTAATCTCGATTGTATCTACCTGCCAGGTGTCTATTTTGACCCCTGTCTGGATACAGTTGTACCGACGCTGATTTGGGACAATCACCATAATTATACCGACATTTGAGACAATCATCATAATTGTCCAACTGCTCGCGAGGTTAAAATAAAAAGACAAAGAAATATGTTTCTTACATCCTAAACCGAATATTCTGCAATATTTTATTGTAAAATTGCTTTACACCCCCTGAAAAATGTCTTCTATCGTGAGCGATAATAGGGTGAATTTACCGTCTACACCAAGCAATTCGTAATCGCTAATTTCTACGAGGTTCAGCTCATATACATATCCTTTACTAACAACAAATGTCTAAGACAATGTTTAATGATCTCAATCCTTTTTTTTCTAATTAGAGTATGATCAGAAAAAACATCAATATCTTTATCTGCCAGAAGGTGAGTGTAACCGATAGGAAACAAAATAAGGACAGTAAAGAAAATGGTGTTATTAAATATCTCAAATTTATGAAATGACATGTATGTTCAAAAGTTTAACTTTAACTATACATAGCTTTAGCAAGAGTTTCGCCAGATGTGTGGTCGCATTGAATACATTGGAACAGCCTGTTAATTCAATCTTGAGCAGACTTTTAAAGCAATTTCATGTCTACACTAACCATGTGTTTACTCCAGAGCAGGTAATTATCCCTTAGTTAGCAATTCTGAGCAGGTAGATGAAAGAAGTTAACAGAAACATCTCCAAACAATGTGTATTCTTTTTTTACAATAGAATAGATTTCTAAAGAAGGATCTATAAAAGGATGCTAAAAATTATTAATATTACTATTTCTTAGTTACACAACAGAGGAGTTTATTACAAAAAATAAAGGAGGAATATAGCTTTGCTTCAAGGGATTCATGTATTGATAAAGAACAGATCTTTTATATGATGTAATGCAGTTTGTATTTGCATATATCATAACAATATTAAATGATGTTTATTGCATTTTAATCATGTATTTGTAATTAAAATATAATGAAATGTCAAGGTTTTTTACACATGTCCTTTTGTCAATTATCACATATATCTTTTATCAAAAACATACAAGGCTTTTGTTACCACTAGGCATTTGTTCCACAAGGCATTATTTCCACAAGTCATTTTTTTGACTAGGCTTTTTCTAAAACCTTAAGTACATACAGATTTATATTGTATGGAATGCAGATAACCACTGATTGTGTGCATTCTATAACTAAACCTTTTAATTTATGGTTTCAATGGTTTACTCAATGAATGTACACATTCAACAGTAAACAGCCATTGAATATGTACATTCAATGGTTTAATGGTTTTGAATGTGTGTATTCAATTGTCATTGAATGTGTATGACTTTAATAGATGGACGTAATTTCAATAAGTAGATACTTTTAAAAATGTAATTTATTTTTGACATTTCCTAAAAACGTTGTATCTATTATTTACCTTATAATAATAAGTAAAGGATGAGTGAATTTTCTGCTGTTGGTTGCATACATATCCTTTACTAACAAAATCTGTCTTAAACAATGTTTAATGATCTCAATTCTTTTTTCTAATTACATTTTGACAAGAAAAAATTTCAATATCTTTATGTGCCAGGAGGAAAACAAAATAAGGACAGTAAAGAAAATAGTGTAGTTAAATATGTCAAATTTATGAAATGGCATGTATGTTCAAATGTTTAATTTTAACTATACATAGCTTTAGCAAGAGTTTCACCAGATGTGATGTCAGATTGAATACATTGCCACACACAGTCAGATGCCCATGACCTGTGATGCATTATCTGCTGAATTGGGATGCAAGCATTAAACCCCAAAATGGAGCCAGAACAACACAATGTATGAAAACTATAAAACTTTGGTAAGCCAAGCATCACATTTAAAGATTTAAGACATTTCCTAACTCCTGGTATCTGTGACTGGAACCCAATCTGTGGTAGTTTGAAACTGAAATAGAGAAATGGTCTCTAAAAAGGATAGAGGGAGGACAAAGCCCTAAGAGCCAAATAGGGGCAAACAACAGAGACCAGATTAGATAATGTAATAATTCGTGCTTTGCTCCCATCTTGGAAAGTTGTTGGATCACTTAATTAAAAGTTTGACGTAGTGGAGAATATATCAGCCCCAGTAAAATGTCTAGTTATATCAAAGGAAGCAAGGGAATGAGGGGTCAAATTGGAGAGCCGCATAAAGCCAAAGAAACCCACCAAGAACATTGATTTCAACATTTGACCCATATCCAAGTGATCACAAGCTTTATAGTGTAACTTAGTTTATCTTGGTCAACAGAATGTCAGCTCAACAAAGGCAGAAGCGGTCAGGCAACACTTACAATTTGAGGAATCGAGTTGAGATACCCACTGAATTACAGGTGAGTGATGATGGGGATCTTGCTGATGAATTTTCTTCACAACCTATAGCGGGTCAGGTACTACCCTCTTTTGATCCTGACAGTGACACTGGTTCAAGTATTGATTTTAGTCTAGTGTTTGTAAACAATGTTAGTGAATCTGATTCAGAACTAGTGTCAAAAGACTAGATGTCAGGATATATGAGAGGGCTCCAGGTCACAAAGAGAACAAAATTCCTGAACAAACTCTTATCAATGATCAAATATTATCTCAACTTCACAACTGGTAGGCATTTAGATATCAGTGAGGCTTCTACTGCTGCTTCTGGTGCTAGAGTTAAAAGGTTGTCGTAAAAGTTCTGAATGATTATAAAAGGAAATCTCAAGAGGGGCAGTTGATGTGTACATCAAACAGAGCATCAAATGACATGCTACTCTGAAGTTGTACTGGAAGGAAATGTAGTATTTCCATGTGTCCAGATGTCTTGACGTAATGGTCAACCTCAGGCCTGGAGTCAGGGGTTTTCGGAAGAATGTGGTCAGACTCTGGAGGGTCAGTTGGCACTCAATCTCTCTGAGAATCTTGTTCTCCTCCACTCCCTCCATAGAACAAGACTCTGCCTGTACGTCATAATCAGGCCATCTTACTCCAAAATTTTTCTTAAGGGTGTCAGTTATATCAGTTTTATTTGTAGGTTATTTGTTACTCAATTATTTATCCATCTTGGTTAGTGTAGAAATCATCAATGCATTTGACCTGTCCAAAGATCTTTTAAATCTTTTAGGATTACCTGCACAATCTTTTTCATTGTATACATGATCTTTCACATTTTGATAAAGCATACAAAAAATAAACTCTACAGAACTCATGTTTCCTGTTTTAAATAGAAAGTATGATTACAAGACTGTGTAAAGGTAATTAATTGCAATAACTACAAAACAGGCTATTTGGAACATCCTGTTAATTCAATCCTGAGCAGGCTTTTAAAGCAATTTCATGTCTCCACTAACCATGTGTTTACTCCAGAGCAGGTAATTATCCGTTAATTAGCAATTCTGAGCAGGTAGATGAAAGAAGTTAACAGAAACATCTGCAAACAATGTGTATTCTTTTTACAATAGAATAGATAAAGGACAAATAAAGCTTTGCTTCAATCGATTCATGTATTCAAAGAGGACAGGTGTTTTTAAGATGTAATGCAGTTTGTATTTGTGTATATCATAAAAGTATTAAGTGATGTTTATTGCATTTTAATCATGTATTTGTAATGAAAATATAATGAAATGTCAAGATTATTTTTACAAATATCCCTTTGTCATTCTGTCAAAAATATACAAGGCATTTGTTCCACAAGGCCTCATTTCCACAAGGCATTTTTTCCGCTAGGCTTTTTCTAAAACTTTAAGTACATACAAATTTATATTGTATGGAATGCAGATAATCAATGACAGTGTGCATTCTATAACTAAACCTTTTAATTTATGGTTTCAATGGTTTACTCAATGAATGTACACATTCAACAGCAAACAGCTATTGAATATATACATTCAATGGTTTAATGGTTTTGAATGTATGTATTTAATTGTGATTGAATGTGTGTATGACTTTAATAGATGGACTTAATATCAATAAGTAGATACTTTTAAAAATGTAATTTATTTTTGACACTTTCTAAAAACATCATATCTATTATTTAAATTATAAATAATAAGTAAAGGATTAGTTAATTTTCTACTGTTGGTTGCATATGTGGTGACCTTTCAGTCGAGTCACTGGGTCAGATTGTATGGCCAGTTCAAAATTGTAAAGTCTCGAGTTGTATTTAAAAATTCAAAACATGAACCAGGGTCAAAAGGCTTCAAAGTAAGAGCCACAGACAATGAGGCTTGGTATCAAAAGGACTCCTATATCAATTAAATATTCAGTTACAATAGAAAAATATGAGCTAAAATCAACCATGTTATTTTTTTTGTATTTATTTTTTATTTTTCCTCAATTACACACAGAAATATTAAAATTGGTTAAAACATATTTTATAATAAAATGCACAGGTGCACTCAGACCAATATAAAAATTGGTTTAACCAGCAGTTAGTGTTTTTCCACACAATAAATATAGCCAGTATCTATACTATGGATATATGTTATCTAGACTATGGATATAATCTATATAATATGGATATAATCTATAATCAGTATCTAGACTATGGATATAATCCTACATATTTAAAAAAAATTATCCCCACTAATATTAATATATAAGCCTGAATTCTATCTTTGAGTTAAATATCAAAAGTCAAATAGCACAAATAAGTGTTCAGATCAATAATATAATTCAAATCTAATCCTAAATGATTATAATAATTCAGTACAAATGAACTACCTATTACAGATAAATCAAAATATCATAGTAAGATTTCCAAATAAGGAATGATGAGGTGAAGGCCACTTCAAAATCAATAACATTTGGCGATAATCAGCAGGTAATTGTAAAGTATAAAAGAGTCACCTTTCCTTGGCAGAATATACTTCTAATGCCTCTTCAGTTTAAATTCAATGAACTGTAACCAATTCAGCACAAATAATTAGGTTTGCCACGGTTCAAACCAGCTGTTTGTTCCTGTGTCATGGTTGTCAAGCAACCAAATGAACTCTGTAACCTCCGGATCTGACGTTCTTATATAGACATTCAAAGTATCCCACAATGCTTTGCGAAAGTACCGGAATACACCGAACTTAATCGTATTACACAGAAAAGTATGATGTCACATTCAAGCCGGTGACCAAATGACAAACAAAGTAACTGTTTGAAAATCTCGCTGCATAACGTGAATCTCGCAAGAATAAAATAAAAAGACAAATATATTTGTTTCTAACATCTTAAACCCAATATTCTGGAATATTTTATTGTAAAAAATGTCTTCTATCGTGAGCCATAATAGTGTGAGTTTACCGTCTCCACCAAGCAACTCGCAATCACCAAGCAACTCGCAATCGCGAATTTCTACAAGGTTCACCTCATTACCCCCTTCTTAAAAAATTGTTATGCCCTCATAACACTTAAACTCCTGTACTTTTATAAACCCCACAAACATATTACCTGGGATAGAAAGAGATACTATTTCAGAAGTTACCAAATTACCTCCATCTATTCAAAATGCAGTATTGTAAATCAAACTCTTTATTTACAAGGCTACATATGCACTAGATTACAAACAAATATAACTGGCAGTAAGAATTATATTGATACAGGTAATAACACTTTATATTAACATCAGACTAGAGATGTCCATTTAATGAACAAATACCAGAAAAGTGGTATAACATGTGTAAATATAATAACCAATAATAATAACATATTATATTGATATACTTGCAAAAATGTGAATACTTGCAATGTTTAATAACAAAGCTGACACATTAATAAAACAATAACTTCAGCATGTATTCTAACTAGAAATTTAACTAAAAAAATTGGCACTGTCAATTAAATCATAGAAGTCTATCTGCCCTGGGATAATAGTCTTTTCCTGTAACTGTCTCATTCTACTTTCAATGTCCTTTCTTGCCTCCCTTTCTTCCTTTAATTGCTTCTCTAACTCCATGATCCTCTGTTGTTCATTTATCCAGTTGGATCTCCTCAAGGCCTCCTTCTGTGCATTTTCTTCCTTCAGCTCCATCTCTAACTGCTTCAACTTTGCCTCCTCTCGCTGGCTGTCAAATTGGAGTAGAACCTCCTTCGCCTCAGCCTCTTTCTTTGACCATAGTTGGACATTGCGTTTAGCCTCCAAGACTTATTGTACCAGCATGTCTCAGGATGTTGGCAAAGGATCACAAGAGGATTGTATGACTGTTGTACATGTACTGGAACTGGAAGATACTTCACTGCCCTTTTGTTGCTGAAGTTCCCGTCCCACTCTGTGAGCACCTGGAACTCTGGCAATCTGTGATGTTGCTGTCTGAGAGTTGCAACTAATTGGTACTATACACACTGTCTTGACTGGTTTAGGCGATCATAACCCCATTGACAAAAGTCTTTTCCTGTCAGTAATGGGGTTATTGTTGGCCGGCTTGGGTGGTGATGACCCCATTGACAAAGGCCTTGTCCTGTCAAGAATATGGATACTGTTAGTCATTAACTGACCAACAGACCTGCCTGGCATCTGCTTCACCAAATTACAGGTTGGCATTTGGACTCCTTGAGGGTCTACAAAGAACTTGTTATCCCTCACAACTGACTTTGATCCCATTTCTTTTTCATGAAATTTCAACGAGTGCCTCTTCACATCAGATAGTCTTCTGAAGACTCTTTGGGATGCGTTGCACTCCTGCAGTTTCACCGCATGGCACGGCATGAACACCTCCAACCAATGACATAAAGTGAAAGTCTTTTTGAAGGTCTTGTTCTTGCACTCCTGTACTGGACAGTGAAGAACATTTTCCTTCTCGCAATCACATATTTCGCCATCCTCTGGTTCAGAGTCCCACTCTATCTCACCCATGTCTCTCATCTGATCTTCTAATATGTTTTCATCCATTCTGTAAAATATAATGTAGGCCTTATTTAGGACTTGAAACTATGTAATTTCCACAGTATATACATACTTCTACACTGCCTGAACATTATAGTATAAATCTTAGAATTCTAACTTATTTAATTATAATACATTTTAATGTCTCCTATAAATGTAATAATTACAAAATTACATATTTGTTTGCACCTCCACGTCACATTTAAGCCCATTCAACCAACTTAGTGGCGTCTCATGTTCAAATGCTTTGCTTTGGTCCACATGCAATGTAATTTTTCTAGACTGGGTTTCCTGTACCCTGTAATTCAAATCCCCTATTTTCTCGACTACTAAATAAGGACCTTTCCAGCCCTGTCCAAATTTCTCTTTATCACTAGGCATACGGTACACCCACACCCAGTCACCTCTTTTAAAACTACGATATTCAGTATTACGATCATAAGATCGTTTTCACCTGACTGCACTCGCTTTCACAGCTTCTCTAACCTTTTCAAAGGCATTTGTCATAGAATATCTGATCCATTGGACGTACTCTATGGGACAAGTTGGTACGCCATTCTCATTTACAACACCATACATTATGTCGACGGGCAGTTTTATTTCGTGGTCAAACATTAACAGATTGGGAGTACACCAGGAACTCTCTTTCACAGTGGCCCGATATGCCATCATGACATAAGGAAGGTGATTATCCCAATCAGATTTTTCGGAATCGCAAAACGATCTTAACATCGATTTCAATGTCCGGTTATATCTTTCTACTAGACCATCTCTGTTTGAGGTCTATATCGAGGGCGATTTTCTTCATAGGTGCAGACACAAAGTCCTGCTTCAATGTAGCTTTTTTCGGCATGTTACCTGATTTGTGGCTGTTACATGTCCGACAAGTTTTGCACCAATTAGCAATGTCCCAATTATATCCAGGCCAATAAAATCTTTGTTTCAGTTTGCCCAACGTTTCCCGTACACCTAAGTGACCTGAAGTCTTGTAATTATGAAGTTGTAACAAAATTTCATCTCTCATTATGCTAGGTACTACAAACTGTAATATAGGATTCTCTGGAGATTCATCGGGAACCCATTTCCTATACAGCATTTTGTCATGTATTACTAAACATTTGCCACTGGGCACAAAGCATTTTGACCTCTGGACATTCTGATCTTAAAATTGACCTTTCAGGAGGATTTTCATTCTCCTGTTTGAACTTTATGACCTGGTTTATGCTTGAGTCCTTCATCTGAGCTTCTGTCAGCTGTCTATCTGACGAACTATCTGTCCAGTTACTCTTTATCTTGCATTTTGACCTTTTGCTCAACCCCTGTGAAATTTCATCACAGTTATCACTAGTCACAATGCTTGTGTGATCATTTTCAAAAGTCTGACCACTACTAGTTGAAGGAACATGTTTATCTTTTTCATATCTAGGAGCATTACCGACAGGGACATCACAACCAGTCGCGATGCTAGTTGCCACATTGGATTTTTTACACTAATTTGACCTTGACCCTTCAGTTTCTCTGTTTGCCCTCTAGTTATGACACAAACACAGTTATTGCCCGACAATGCACAGTCCTCACAGCCACCTCTCTTACACTTTCTCGGTCGCTGCCAGGATAGACCATCAGCATTAGAGTGTAATGCACCCTTCCGATGCTGTGTTTCAAATTCATAAGAACTCAGTACTGATAACCATCTGGCTAACATTCCCTCTGGTTCCCTAAAGTTTACTAACCACTTCAAAGATGCATGGTCAGTCCTCAAGATAAATTTCCTTCCCCACAAGTAATGATGAAAATGCTTGATAAATACAACTGAAGCTAACAGCTCTCTCATAGTTGTAGAGTAATTCTGCTGAATTTTGCTTGCATATGAAATGACCTTTTCTTGACCATTTTCCTGAATTTGTGACAATACCCCACCCACTCCCTATAAACTAGCATCTGTGTCCAGTACAAAGTAACCCTCTTTATTTGGATACGCTAATACTATTGGGTCATGGCTTAGTTCGTCTTTCAGTTCTTTAAAGGCCAGTTCACACTTATCATCCCAAACAAATTTGACATTTTTCTTGGTCAAAACATTCAAAGAAGCTGCTATTGAAAGAAACGATGAGATGTACTTCCGATAATACGATGATAGCCCTAGAAAACTATGAATATCCTTGACCTTTTTGTGGCTGAGGCCAGTGTTTAATTGCCTCAAGTTTGTTCGGATCACATGAGATCCCCTCTTGAGATACTACATGATCTAAAAATTTCACTGACTTTTGAAAGAATTTGCATTTTGATGGTTTTAAAACTAACCCTACCTTTCGTAATCTTTGGAATACAAGTTCAAGATTTTCCAAAGTTTCCTCAAAAGCCTTTCCAAATGTGATTATATCATCAAGATAAAGTACCGCTTTTGTCCATTGTAATCCACTTAACACTAATCGCGTCAAAGGCATAAAAGTGTATGGTGCATTGTTCAAACCCAAAAGGCATAACTGTAAACTGTCTTAACCCTCTTCTTTAGGTAAATGCAGTATTACATTTGTCTGCTGGGTGCATTGCAACTTGATAATACCCTTGGACAAGGTCCATTATACAAAAATATTTAGATCCACATAAAGAATCCAAGCATTGCTGGATTTTAGGTAAAGGTACAGCTGATTTTCCCATAACTTCATTAACAGCACGATAGTCCATGCATACCCTTAGGTCACCATTTTTCTTGGTCACAATGACCAAAGATGAGGACCAGGGACTATCACTTGCTTCTATGATACCTTCAGCTTCCATTTTGTCAAGTTCTTTATCGACAGCTTTGATTTGAGATACCGGTAATCGATGACGATGCTGCTTATTTCATTTCAATTCAGTGTTTGACTAAGTTAGTTCGCCCAAGTCTCCCACCAGGACTCTTAAATATGCCCTGATATTTGTACACTAATTGGGTCAATTTGGTCAACTCAGCTCCTGATAATGTTTCCAATGATTGTTCAATCAATGGTTTCAGATACTCAGGTAATTCAGGTAAACAACCGTCTTCAATTTTACTCACACTATCAATGATTTTGTCAAATGGTTGAGGTTCTGGTTCAAATTTGCAAATCTCTTTCACAGGTTCAAGCAATGCCACTTTAGTACCTTGTTAACTTTGATTGGATAAAGTCCAAAATTAGCTACTCTGATGGGTACAGTACTATGTTCAACCCTCACCAAAGATTTTGCAACTAACAGTCCTGTATTGTCAGTCAGCCTATGCTTGGGCTCGATCAAACCTATGTGAAAGTTTGAAACCCAGTGGTTTGACTTCACAGTACCATTGATGATCATTTCATCTTTTGGTGGGACAAAATTGTTTTCCTAGCTTGTATACGAGCACATCTTGTGCTACCCTTTTTGTGCATGGTTATGATGTGACCATTAAATTTCATGGTGCCCTTTGCTACATTAAAATGCACTCTTGTTCTTCCATGAAAGCTAGTCCCAAAATTGTACTTTTATCACCCAGTGATACCACCTTCACTGGTACATGCAAACATTGACCTTGGACTTCAAGTTCCATACAAGTTTGACCAAGTACATTCATGACTTCACCATTTTTATTTTTCAAAATCAAAATTGACCTTTTCTAACGCTGGTTGTTTCAATTCAGGAATACTGTCATAAAACAAACTATCTACAATGGTATATGTTGATCCAGTGTCAACTAGAAACTCAGTTTTGACACCCATTATGCGCCCTTCTACATACCAACATGATGAACTGATAGTTTCTACAACACTTTCAAGCGGCCCTTCAAAATTTTCTGCTGAGAATGTGGGCTCAGTCCCAGCATTTCCTAGTTTAACTTTTTGTTTGGGGCTGAACCACCATTGGATTTTCCACTGGTGGTTGGATTCTTTGGACAATCCCTAGAATAGTGACCTTTTTCATGACACTAATAACATTCATCATCATTCAAATTGTGTAATAATGTTTTCTTGTTTTGATAATCAGATTGTTTTGAGCTTTTGATGGTTTTCAACTCATCAGCTAGCTTATCTATTTGATAAACTCTCCCATTCACTGGCTTTGTATTTCTCCTACTTGAGCTCATTTCAAAACATTCATATTCTGTGGCCAAAGAAATGGCCTCATGTAGGTTTCTAGGATGTGCAAATTGCACATGTTTACGAATCTCAGAATTTCCAAGCCCATTTTTATGAATTGGTCAAGAACCCATTGCTCCTGTGCATTCAAACTAATGGTTGGAAAAGCCTTAGAAGCCAACCTTCGCAATGCATACCCATATTCCATTGGGGTCCCATTGTCCTTCTTGGTTCTATTTCTAAACTCAATTTTAAAGGTGGCTTCCCTTTCAGCAGGATTGAACCTATTTTCCAGCTCAGTGATTAAAGCACCATAATCTTGAGTGTTTATGCAGGGGGAAAAATCACTAAAAACCCTCTGGGCTTCACCTTGCAAGCTCATGATCAATTGAGATGCCTTTTCAAAATCATTCCACCCATTCCAGTTTGCAATTGTTTCAAAATGAATGAGATAGACACTCTATTCTACAGACTGGCCATTAAACTTATCATTGTCTCTTTTGCATAGGACTTCTATGAGTATCTAAGTACTCTTGGCACTGGTTGCTGGCACGAGGGACTCGGTAATCCTGACTGTATTTACCTGCCAGGTGTCTATTTTGACCCCTGTCTGGATACAGTTGTACCGACGATGATTTGGGACAATCACCATAATTGTACCGGTCCAACTGCTCACGAGAAGAAAATAAAAAGACAAATATATTTGTTTGTAACATCTTAAACCCAATATTCTGCAATATTTTATTGTAAAATTGCTTTACACCGCCTTAAAAACGTCTTCTATCGTGAGTGATAATAGGGTGAGTTTACCGTCTACACCAAGCAACTCGCGATCACGAATTTCTACAAGGTTCACCTTATTACCGCCCTTCTTAAAAAAGGTTATGCCCTCATAACACCTAAACTCCTGAACCTTTCATAAACCCCACAAACATATTACATGGGATAGAAAGAGATACTATTTCAGAAGTTACCAAATTACCTCCATCTAAATGCAGTATTGTAAATTAAACTCTATTTACAAGGCTACATACGCACTAGATTACAAACAAATATAACTGGCAGTAAGAATTATATTCATACTGGTAATAACGCTTTATATTAACATCAGACTATAGATATCCATTTAATGAACAAATACCAGAAAAGTGGTATAACATGTGCAAATATAATAACCAATAATAATAACATATTATATTGATATACTTGCAAAAATGTGAATACTTGCAAATTTGCAATGTTTAATAACAAAGCTGACACATTAATTACAACAATAACTTATTGTTCAACATGTATTCTAACTAAAAATTTAACTAAAAAATTGGTACTGTCAATTAAATCATAAAAGTCCTTCTGCCCTGGGATAATAGTATTTTCCTGTAGCTGTCTCATTCTACTTTCAATGTCCTTTCTTGCCTCCCTTTCTTCCTTTAATTGCTTCTCTAACTCCATGATCCTCTGTTGTTCATTTATCCAGTTGGATCTCCTCAAGGCCTCCTTCTGTGCTTTTTCTTCCTTCAGCTCCATCTGTAACTGCTTCAACTTTGCCTCTTCTCACTGGCAGTCAAATTGGCGTAGAACCTCCTTCGCCTCAGCCTCTTTCTTTGTCCATAGTTAGACATTGCGTTTAGCGTCCAAGACTTCTTGTACCAGCATGTCTCAGGATGTTGGCAAAGGATCACAAGAGGATTGTATGACTGTTGTACATGTACTGGAACTGGAGGATACTTCACTGCCCTTTTGTTGCTGCAGGTCCCGTCCCACTCTGTGAGCACCTGGAACTCTGGCACTCTGTGATGTTGCTGTCTAAGAGTTGCAACTCTCAGGCCAAACATTAACAGATTGGGAGTACACCAGGTACTCTCTTGCACAGTGGCCTGATATGCCATCATGACATAAGGAAGGTGATTATCCCAATCAGATTTTTCGGAATCGCAAAACGATCTTAACATTGATTTCAATGTCCGGTTATATCTTTCTACTAGACCATCTGTTTAAGGTCTATATTGGGATGTGTGAATTTTCAAAATTCCTAACCTGATCAGACAAAATTTGTAAAGGTACCCCATTTCTACAAATTCATTCAGTCACTAGACAGTCAGCTTCTGTTTGGGCTGTTTGATCTGGGAGGGCATAGGCCTCTACATATTTTGTGTAATAGTCTGACACAGCTAATATGTAACTGTTTTTTCTTTTCTGTTTCAGGTAAAGGACCCATTATGTGACAGGCGATTTTCTCCATAGGTGCAGACACAAAGTCCTGCTTCAATGGAGCTTTCTTCGGCATGTGACCTGATTTGTGGGTGTTACATGTCCGACATGTTTTGCACCAACTAGCAATGTCCCGTTTATATCCAGGCCAATAAAATCTTTGTTTCAGTTTGCCCAACGTTTTTCATACACCTAAGTGACCTGAAGTCTTGGGATTATGAAGTTGTAACAAAATTTCATCTCTCATTCTGCTAGGTACTACAAATTGTAATATTGAATTTTCTGGAGATTCATCTGGAACCCATTTTCTATACAGCATTTTGTCATATTTCTAACATTGGCCACTGGGCACAAAGTGTTTTGACCTCTGGACATTCTGATCTTAAAATTGACATTTCAGGAGGATTTTCATTCTCCTGTTTGAACTTTATGACCTGTTTTATGCTTGAGTCATTCATCTGAGCTTCTATCAGCTGTTTATCTGAACAACTATCTGTCCAGTTACTCTTTATCTTGCACTTTGACCTTTTGCTCAAAGCCTGTGAAATTTCATCACAGTTATCACTAGTCACAATGCTAGTGATTTCAAACAACTACCGGTAATTGATGAGGGCGCTGCTTATTTCATATCAATTCGGTGTTTGACTAAGTTAATTTGCCCAAGTCGCCCATCAGGACTCTTAAATATGGCCTGATATTTGTGCACTAATTGGGTCAATTTAGTCAACTGAGCTGCTGATAATGTTTCCGACAATTGTTCAATCAAGGGCTTCAGATACTCAGATAATTCACATAAACAACCGTCTTCAATTTTACTCACACTACCAATGATTTTGTCAAATGGTTTAGGTTCTGGTTCAAATTTACAAATCTCTTTCACAGGTTCAGGCAATGCCACTGTAGTACCCTTGTTAACTTTGATTGGATAAAGTCCAAAATTAGCTACTCTGATGGTACAGTATTGTGTTCAACCCTCACTAAAGATTTTGCAACTAACAGTCCTGTATTGTCAGTCAGCCTATTCTTGGACTCGATCAAACCTATGTTAAAGTTTGAAACCCAATGGTTTGACTTCACAGTACCATTTATGACCATTTCGTGTTTTGCTGGGACAAAAATTGTTTCCCTAGCTTGTATACGAGCACTTCTTGTGCTACCCTTTTTATGCATGGTTATGATGTGACCATTAAATTTCATGGTGCCCTTTGCTACATTAAAAATGCACTCTTGTTCTTCCATGAAATCTAGTCCCAAAATTGTACTTTTATCACCCAGTGATACCAGCTTCACTGCTACATTCAAACATTGACCCTAGACTTCAAGTTCCATACAAGTTTGACCAAGTACATTCATGACTTCACCATTTTCATTTTTCAAAATCAAATTGACCTTTTCTAACGGTGGTCATTTTGATTCACGAATACTGTCATAAAACAAACTATCTACAATGGTATATGTTGATCCAGTGTCCACTAGAAACTCAGTTTTGACATCCATCACACTCCCTTCTACATACCAACATGATGAACTGATAGTTTCTACAACACCTTCAAGTGGCCCTTCAAAATTTTCTGCTGAGAATGTGGGCCCAGTCCCAGTATTTCCTAGTTTAACTTTTTGTTTGGGGCTGAACCACCACTGGATTTTCCACTAGTGGTTGGATTCTTTGGACAATCCCTAGAATAGTGACCTTTTTCATAACACCGATAACATTCAACATCTTTGAAATGATGACCTTTGTTTGATGTTTTCTTGTTTTGATAATCAGATTGTTTTGAGCTTTTGATAGTTTTCAATTTATCAGCTAGCTTATCTATCTGATCGTTTTTCTTTAGATGGGACAAGATATTTTCAAAACTTTGTCCTCCTTTTTGTCCTTGACATTACAAACTCTCCCATTCACTGGCTTTGTATTTCTCCTACTTGAGCTCATTTCAAAACATTCATATTCTGTGGCCAAAGAAATGGCCTCATGTAGGTTTCTAGGATGTGCAAATTGCACATGTTTACGAATCTCAGAATTTCCAAGCCCATTTTTATGAATTGGTCAAGAACCCATTGTTCCTGTGCATTCAAACTAATGGTTGGAAAAGCCTTAGAAGCCAACCTTCGCAATGCATACCCATATTCCATTGGGGTCCCATTGTCCTTCTTGGTTCTATTTCTAAACTCAATTTTAAAGGTGGCTTCCCTTTCAGCAGGATTGAACCTATTTTCCAGCTCAGTGATTAAAGCACCATAATCTTGAGTGTTTATGCAGGGGGAAAAATCACTAAAAACCCTCTGGGCTTCACCTTGCAAGCTCATGATCAATTGAGATGCCTTTTCAAAATCATTCCACCCATTCCAGTTTGCAATTGTTTCAAAATGAATGAGATAGACACTCCATTCTACAGACTGGCCATTAAACTTATCATTGTCTCTTTTGCATAGGACTTCTATGAGTATCTAAGTACTCTTGGCACTGGTTGCTGGCACGAGGGACTCGGTAATCCTGACTGTATTTACCTGCCAGGTGTCTATTTTGACCCCTGTCTGGATACAGTTGTACCGACGATGATTTGGGACAATCACCATAATTGTACCGGTCCAACTGCTCGCGAGAAGAAAATAAAAAGACAAATATATTTGTTTGTAACATCTTAAACCCAATATTCTGCAATATTTTATTGTAAAATTGCTTTACACCGCCTTAAAAATGTCTTCTATCGTGAGTGATAATAGGGTGAGTTTACCGTCTACACCAAGCAACTCGCGATCGCGAATTTCTACAAGGTTCACCTTATTACCGCCCTTCTTAAAAAAGGTTATGCCCTCATAACACCTAAACTCCTGAACCTTTCATAAACCCCACAAACATATTACATGGGATAGAAAGAGATACTATTTCAGAAGTTACCAAATTACCTCCATCTAAATGCAGTATTGTAAATTAAACTCTATTTACAAGGCTACATACGCACTAGATTACAAACAAATATAACTGGCAGTAAGAATTATATTCATACTGGTAATAACGCTTTATATTAACATCAGACTATAGATATCCATTTAATGAACAAATACCAGAAAAGTGGTATAACATGTGCAAATATAATAACCAATAATAATAACATATTATATTGATATACTTGCAAAAATGTGAATACTTGCAAATTTGCAATGTTTAATAACAAAGCTGACACATTAATTACAACAATAACTTATTGTTCAACATGTATTCTAACTAAAAATTTAACTAAAAAATTGGTACTGTCAATTAAATCATAAAAGTCCTTCTGCCCTGGGATAATAGTATTTTCCTGTAGCTGTCTCATTCTACTTTCAATGTCCTTTCTTGCCTCCCTTTCTTCCTTTAATTGCTTCTTTAACTCCATGATCCTCTGTTGTTCATTTATCCAGTTGGATCTCCTCAAGGCCTCCTTCTGTGCTTTTTCTTCCTTCAGCTCCATCTGTAACTGCTTCAACTTTGCCTCTTCTCACTGGCAGTCAAATTGGCGTAGAACCTCCTTCGCCTCAGCCTCTTTCTTTGTCCATAGTATGACATTGCATTTAGCCTCCAAGACTTCTTGTACCAGCATGACTCAGGATGTTGGCAAAGGATCACAAGAGGATTGTATGACTGTTGTACATGTACTGGAACTGGAGGATACTTCACTGCCCTTTTGTTGCTGAAGGTCCCGTCCCACTCTGTGAGCACCTGGAACTCTGGCACTCTGTGATGTTGCTGTCTAAGAGTTGCAACTCTCAGGCCAAATATTAACAGATTGGGAGTACACCAGGTACTCTCTTGCACAGTGGCCTGATATGCCATCATGGCATAAGGAAGGTGATTATCCCAATCAGATTTTTTGGAATCAAAAAACGATCTTAACATCGATTTCAATGTCCGGTTATATCTTTCTACTACACCATCTGTTTAATGTCTATATCGGGATGTGTGAATTTTCAAAATTCCTACCCTGATCAGACAAAATTTGTGGCCATTAAACTTATAAGGGTCTCTTTGAATAGGAGTTCTATGAGTATCAAAGTACTCTTGGCACTGGTTGCTGGCACGAGGGACTCGGTAATCTCGATTGTATCTACCTGCCAGGTGTCTATTTTGACCCCTGTCTGGATACAGTTGTACCGACGCTGATTTGGGACAATCACCATAATTATACCGACATTTGAGACAATCATCATAATTGTCCAACTGCTCGCGAGGTTAAAATAAAAAGACAAAGAAATATGTTTCTTACATCCTAAACCGAATATTCTGCAATATTTTATTGTAAAATTGCTTTACACCCCCTGAAAAATGTCTTCTATCGTGAGCGATAATAGGGTGAATTTACCGTCTACACCAAGCAATTCGTAATCGCTAATTTCTACGAGGTTCAGCTCATATACATATCCTTTACTAACAACAAATGTCTAAGACAATGTTTAATGATCTCAATCCTTTTTTTTCTAATTAGAGTATGATCAGAAAAAACATCAATATCTTTATCTGCCAGAAGGTGAGTGTAACCGATAGGAAACAAAATAAGGACAGTAAAGAAAATGGTGTTATTAAATATCTCAAATTTATGAAATGACATGTATGTTCAAAAGTTTAACTTTAACTATACATAGCTTTAGCAAGAGTTTCGCCAGATGTGTGGTCGCATTGAATACATTGGAACAGCCTGTTAATTCAATCTTGAGCAGACTTTTAAAGCAATTTCATGTCTACACTAACCATGTGTTTACTCCAGAGCAGGTAATTATCCCTTAGTTAGCAATTCTGAGCAGGTAGATGAAAGAAGTTAACAGAAACATCTCCAAACAATGTGTATTCTTTTTTTACAATAGAATAGATTTCTAAAGAAGGATCTATAAAAGGATGCTAAAAATTATTAATATTACTATTTCTTAGTTACACAACAGAGGAGTTTATTACAAAAAATAAAGGAGGAATATAGCTTTGCTTCAAGGGATTCATGTATTGATAAAGAACAGATCTTTTATATGATGTAATGCAGTTTGTATTTGCATATATCATAACAATATTAAATGATGTTTATTGCATTTTAATCATGTATTTGTAATTAAAATATAATGAAATGTCAAGGTTTTTTACACATGTCCTTTTGTCAATTATCACATATATCTTTTATCAAAAACATACAAGGCTTTTGTTACCACTAGGCATTTGTTCCACAAGGCATTATTTCCACAAGTCATTTTTTTGACTAGGCTTTTTCTAAAACCTTAAGTACATACAGATTTATATTGTATGGAATGCAGATAACCACTGATTGTGTGCATTCTATAACTAAACCTTTTAATTTATGGTTTCAATGGTTTACTCAATGAATGTACACATTCAACAGTAAACAGCCATTGAATATGTACATTCAATGGTTTAATGGTTTTGAATGTGTGTATTCAATTGTCATTGAATGTGTATGACTTTAATAGATGGACGTAATTTCAATAAGTAGATACTTTTAAAAATGTAATTTATTTTTGACATTTCCTAAAAACGTTGTATCTATTATTTACCTTATAATAATAAGTAAAGGATGAGTGAATTTTCTGCTGTTGGTTGCATACATATCCTTTACTAACAAAATCTGTCTTAAACAATGTTTAATGATCTCAATTCTTTTTTCTAATTACATTTTGACAAGAAAAAATTTCAATATCTTTATGTGCCAGGAGGAAAACAAAATAAGGACAGTAAAGAAAATAGTGTAGTTAAATATGTCAAATTTATGAAATGGCATGTATGTTCAAATGTTTAATTTTAACTATACATAGCTTTAGCAAGAGTTTCACCAGATGTGATGTCAGATTGAATACATTGCCACACACAGTCAGATGCCCATGACCTGTGATGCATTATCTGCTGAATTGGGATGCAAGCATTAAACACCAAAATGGAGCCAGAACAACACAATGTATGAAAACTATAAAACTTTGGTAAGCCAAGCATCACATTTAAAGATTTAAGACATTTCCTAACTCCTGGTATCTGTGACTGGAACCCAATCTGTGGTAGTTTGAAACTGAAATAGAGAAATGGTCTCTAAAAAGGATAGAGGGAGGACAAAGCCCTAAGAGCCAAATAGGGGCAAACAACAGAGACCAGATTAGATAATGTAATAATTCGTGCTTTGCTCCCATCTTGGAAAGTTGTTGGATCACTTAATTAAAAGTTTGACGTAGTGGAGAATATATCAGCCCCAGTAAAATGTCTAGTTATATCAAAGGAAGCAAGGGAATGAGGGGTCAAATTGGAGAGCCGCATAAAGCCAAAGAAACCCACCAAGAACATTGATTTCAACATTTGACCCATATCCAAGTGATCACAAGCTTTATAGTGTAACTTAGTTTATCTTGGTCAACAGAATGTCAGCTCAACAAAGGCAGAAGCGGTCAGGCAACACTTACAATTTGAGGAATCGAGTTGAGATACCCACTGAATTACAGGTGAGTGATGATGGGGATCTTGCTGATGAATTTTCTTCACAACCTATAGCGGGTCAGGTACTACCCTCTTTTGATCCTGACAGTGACACTGGTTCAAGTATTGATTTTAGTCTAGTGTTTGTAAACAATGTTAGTGAATCTGATTCAGAACTAGTGTCAAAAGACTAGATGTCAGGATATATGAGAGGGCTCCAGGTCACAAAGAGAACAAAATTCCTGAACAAACTCTTATCAATGATCAAATATTATCTCAACTTCACAACTGGTAGGCATTTAGATATCAGTGAGGCTTCTACTGCTGCTTCTGGTGCTAGAGTTAAAAGGTTGTCGTAAAAGTTCTGAATGATTATAAAAGGAAATCTCAAGAGGGGCAGTTGATGTGTACATCAAACAGAGCATCAAATGACATGCTACTCTGAAGTTGTACTGGAAGGAAATGTAGTATTTCCATGTGTCCAGATGTCTTGACGTAATGGTCAACCTCAGGCCTGGAGTCAGGGGTTTTCGGAAGAATGTGGTCAGACTCTGGAGGGTCAGTTGGCACTCAATCTCTCTGAGAATCTTGTTCTCCTCCACTCCCTCCATAGAACAAGACTCTGCCTGTACGTCATAATCAGGCCATCTTACTCCAAAATTTTTCTTAAGGGTGTCAGTTATATCAGTTTTATTTGTAGGTTATTTGTTACTCAATTATTTATCCATCTTGGTTAGTGTAGAAATCATCAATGCATTTGACCTGTCCAAAGATCTTTTAAATCTTTTAGGATTACCTGCACAATCTTTTTCATTGTATACATGATCTTTCACATTTTGATAAAGCATACAAAAAATAAACTCTACAGAACTCATGTTTCCTGTTTTAAATAGAAAGTATGATTACAAGACTGTGTAAAGGTAATTAATTGCAATAACTACAAAACAGGCTATTTGGAACATCCTGTTAATTCAATCCTGAGCAGGCTTTTAAAGCAATTTCATGTCTCCACTAACCATGTGTTTACTCCAGAGCAGGTAATTATCCGTTAATTAGCAATTCTGAGCAGGTAGATGAAAGAAGTTAACAGAAACATCTGCAAACAATGTGTATTCTTTTTACAATAGAATAGATAAAGGACAAATAAAGCTTTGCTTCAATCGATTCATGTATTCAAAGAGGACAGGTGTTTTTAAGATGTAATGCAGTTTGTATTTGTGTATATCATAAAAGTATTAAGTGATGTTTATTGCATTTTAATCATGTATTTGTAATGAAAATATAATGAAATGTCAAGATTATTTTTACAAATATCCCTTTGTCATTCTGTCAAAAATATACAAGGCATTTGTTCCACAAGGCCTCATTTCCACAAGGCATTTTTTCCGCTAGGCTTTTTCTAAAACTTTAAGTACATACAAATTTATATTGTATGGAATGCAGATAATCAATGACAGTGTGCATTCTATAACTAAACCTTTTAATTTATGGTTTCAATGGTTTACTCAATGAATGTACACATTCAACAGCAAACAGCTATTGAATATATACATTCAATGGTTTAATGGTTTTGAATGTATGTATTTAATTGTGATTGAATGTGTGTATGACTTTAATAGATGGACTTAATATCAATAAGTAGATACTTTTAAAAATGTAATTTATTTTTGACACTTTCTAAAAACATCATATCTATTATTTAAATTATAAATAATAAGTAAAGGATTAGTTAATTTTCTACTGTTGGTTGCATATGTGGTGACCTTTCAGTCGAGTCACTGGGTCAGATTGTATGGCCAGTTCAAAATTGTAAAGTCTCGAGTTGTATTTAAAAATTCAAAACATGAACCAGGGTCAAAAGGCTTCAAAGTAAGAGCCACAGACAATGAGGCTTGGTATCAAAAGGACTCCTATATCAATTAAATATTCAGTTACAATAGAAAAATATGAGCTAAAATCAACCATGTTATTTTTTTTGTATTTATTTTTTATTTTTCCTCAATTACACACAGAAATATTAAAATTGGTTAAAACATATTTTATAATAAAATGCACAGGTGCACTCAGACCAATATAAAAATTGGTTTAACCAGCAGTTAGTGTTTTTCCACACAATAAATATAGCCAGTATCTATACTATGGATTTATGTTATCTAGACTATGGATATAATCTATATAATATGGATATAATCTATAATCAGTATCTAGACTATGGATATAATCCTACATATTTAAAAAAAATTATCCCCACTAATATTAATATATAAGCCTGAATTCTATCTTTGAGTTAAATATCAAAAGTCAAATAGCACAAATAAGTGTTCAGATCAATAATATAATTCAAATCTAATCCTAAATGATTATAATAATTCAGTACAAATGAACTACCTATTACAGATAAATCAAAATATCATAGTAAGATTTCCAAATAAGGAATGATGAGGTGAAGGCCACTTCAAAATCAATAACATTTGGCGATAATCAGCAGGTAATTGTAAAGTATAAAAGAGTCACCTTTCCTTGGCAGAATATACTTCTAATGCCTCTTCAGTTTAAATTCAATGAACTGTAACCAATTCAGCACAAATAATTAGGTTTGCCACGGTTCAAACCAGCTGTTTGTTCCTGTGTCATGGTTGTCAAGCAACCAAATGAACTCTGTAACCTCCGGATCTGACGTTCTTATATAGACATTCAAAGTATCCCACAATGCTTTGCGAAAGTACCGGAATACACCGAACTTAATCGTATTACACAGAAAAGTATGATGTCACATTCAAGCCGGTGACCAAATGACAAACAAAGTAACTGTTTGAAAATCTCGCTGCATAACGTGAATCTCGCAAGAATAAAATAAAAAGACAAATATATTTGTTTCTAACATCTTAAACCCAATATTCTGGAATATTTTATTGTAAAAAATGTCTTCTATCGTGAGCCATAATAGTGTGAGTTTACCGTCTCCACCAAGCAACTCGCAATCACCAAGCAACTCGCAATCGCGAATTTCTACAAGGTTCACCTCATTACCCCCTTCTTAAAAAATTGTTATGCCCTCATAACACTTAAACTCCTGTACTTTTATAAACCCCACAAACATATTACCTGGGATAGAAAGAGATACTATTTCAGAAGTTACCAAATTACCTCCATCTATTCAAAATGCAGTATTGTAAATCAAACTCTTTATTTACAAGGCTACATATGCACTAGATTACAAACAAATATAACTGGCAGTAAGAATTATATTGATACAGGTAATAACACTTTATATTAACATCAGACTAGAGATGTCCATTTAATGAACAAATACCAGAAAAGTGGTATAACATGTGTAAATATAATAACCAATAATAATAACATATTATATTGATATACTTGCAAAAATGTGAATACTTGCAATGTTTAATAACAAAGCTGACACATTAATAAAACAATAACTTCAGCATGTATTCTAACTAGAAATTTAACTAAAAAAATTGGCACTGTCAATTAAATCATAGAAGTCTATCTGCCCTGGGATAATAGTCTTTTCCTGTAACTGTCTCATTCTACTTTCAATGTCCTTTCTTGCCTCCCTTTCTTCCTTTAATTGCTTCTCTAACTCCATGATCCTCTGTTGTTCATTTATCCAGTTGGATCTCCTCAAGGCCTCCTTCTGTGCATTTTCTTCCTTCAGCTCCATCTCTAACTGCTTCAACTTTGCCTCCTCTCGCTGGCTGTCAAATTGGAGTAGAACCTCCTTCGCCTCAGCCTCTTTCTTTGACCATAGTTGGACATTGCGTTTAGCCTCCAAGACTTATTGTACCAGCATGTCTCAGGATGTTGGCAAAGGATCACAAGAGGATTGTATGACTGTTGTACATGTACTGGAACTGGAAGATACTTCACTGCCCTTTTGTTGCTGAAGTTCCCGTCCCACTCTGTGAGCACCTGGAACTCTGGCAATCTGTGATGTTGCTGTCTGAGAGTTGCAACTAATTGGTACTATACACACTGTCTTGACTGGTTTAGGCGATCATAACCCCATTGACAAAAGTCTTTTCCTGTCAGTAATGGGGTTATTGTTGGCCGGCTTGGGTGGTGATGACCCCATTGACAAAGGCCTTGTCCTGTCAAGAATATGGATACTGTTAGTCATTAACTGACCAACAGACCTGCCTGGCATCTGCTTCACCAAATTACAGGTTGGCATTTGGACTCCTTGAGGGTCTACAAAGAACTTGTTATCCCTCACAACTGACTTTGATCCCATTTCTTTTTCATGAAATTTCAACGAGTGCCTCTTCGCATCAGATAGTCTTCTGAAGACTCTTTGGGATGCGTTGCACTCCTGCAGTTTCACCGCATGGCACGGCATGAACACCTCCAACCAATGACATAAAGTGAAAGTCTTTTTGAAGGTCTTGTTCTTGCACTCCTGTACTGGACAGTGAAGAACATTTTCCTTCTCGCAATCACATATTTCGCCATCCTCTGGTTCAGAGTCCCACTCTATCTCACCCATGTCTCTCATCTGATCTTCTAATATGTTTTCATCCATTCTGTAAAATATAATGTAGGCCTTATTTAGGACTTGAAACTATGTAATTTCCACAGTATATACATACTTCTACACTGCCTGAACATTATAGTATAAATCTTAGAATTCTAACTTATTTAATTATAATACATTTTAATGTCTCCTATAAATGTAATAATTACAAAATTACATATTTGTTTGCACCTCCACGTCACATTTAAGCCCATTCAACCAACTTAGTGGCGTCTCATGTTCAAATGCTTTGCTTTGGTCCACATGCAATGTAATTTTTCTAGACTGGGTTTCCTGTACCCTGTAATTCAAATCCCCTATTTTCTCGACTACTAAATAAGGACCTTTCCAGCCCTGTCCAAATTTCTCTTTATCACTAGGCATACGGTACACCCACACCCAGTCACCTCTTTTAAAACTACGATATTCAGTATTACGATCATAAGATTGTTTTCACCTGACTGCACTCGCTTTCACAGCTTCTCTAACCTTTTCAAAGGCATTTGTCATAGAATATCTGATCCATTGGACGTACTCTATGGGACAAGTTGGTACGCCATTCTCATTTACAACACCATACATTATGTCGACGGGCAGTTTTATTTCGTGGTCAAACATTAACAGATTGGGAGTACACCAGGAACTCTCTTGCACAGTGGCCCGATATGCCATCATGACATAAGGAAGGTGATTATCCCAATCAGATTTTTCGGAATCGCAAAACGATCTTAACATCGATTTCAATGTCCGGTTATATCTTTCTACTAGACCATCTCTGTTTGAGGTCTATATCGAGGGCGATTTTCTTCATAGGTGCAGACACAAAGTCCTGCTTCAATGTAGCTTTTTTCGGCATGTTACCTGATTTGTGGCTGTTACATGTCCGACAAGTTTTGCACCAATTAGCAATGTCCCAATTATATCCAGGCCAATAAAATCTTTGTTTCAGTTTGCCCAACGTTTCCCGTACACCTAAGTGACCTGAAGTCTTGTAATTATGAAGTTGTAACAAAATTTCATCTCTCATTATGCTAGGTACTACAAACTGTAATATAGGATTCTCTGGAGATTCATCGGGAACCCATTTCCTATACAGCATTTTGTCATGTATTACTAAACATTTGCCACTGGGCACAAAGCATTTTGACCTCTGGACATTCTGATCTTAAAATTGACCTTTCAGGAGGATTTTCATTCTCCTGTTTGAACTTTATGACCTGGTTTATGCTTGAGTCCTTCATCTGAGCTTCTGTCAGCTGTCTATCTGACGAACTATCTGTCCAGTTACTCTTTATCTTGCATTTTGACCTTTTGCTCAACCCCTGTGAAATTTCATCACAGTTATCACTAGTCACAATGCTTGTGTGATCATTTTCAAAAGTCTGACCACTACTAGTTGAAGGAACATGTTTATCTTTTTCATATCTAGGAGCATTACCGACAGGGACATCACAACCAGTCGCGATGCTAGTTGCCACATTGGATTTTTTACACTAATTTGACCTTGACCCTTCAGTTTCTCTGTTTGCCCTCTAGTTATGACACAAACACAGTTATTGCCCGACAATGCACAGTCCTCACAGCCACCTCTCTTACACTTTCTCGGTCGCTGCCAGGATAGACCATCAGCATTAGAGTGTAACGCACCCTTCCGATGCTGTGTTTCAAATTCATAAGAACTCAGTACTGATAACCATCTGGCTAACATTCCCTCTGGTTCCCTAAAGTTTACTAACCACTTCAAAGATGCATGGTCAGTCCTCAAGATAAATTTCCTTCCCCACAAGTAATGATGAAAATGCTTGATAAATACAACTGAAGCTAACAGCTCTCTCATAGTTGTAGAGTAATTCTGCTGAATTTTGCTTGCATATGAAATGACCTTTTCTTGACCATTTTCCTGAATTTGTGACAATACCCCACCCACTCCCTATAAACTAGCATCTGTGTCCAGTACAAAGTAACCCTCTTTATTTGGATACGCTAATACTATTGGGTCATGGCTTAGTTCGTCTTTCAGTTCTTTAAAGGCCAGTTCACACTTATCATCCCAAACAAATTTGACATTTTTCTTGGTCAAAACATTCAAAGAAGCTGCTATTGAAACAAACGATGAGATGTACTTCCGATAATACGATGATAGCCCTAGAAAACTATGAATATCCTTGACCTTTTTGTGGCTGAGGCCAGTGTTTAATTGCCTCAAGTTTGTTCGGATCACATGAGATCCCCTCTTGAGATACTACATGATCTAAAAATTTCACTGACTTTTGAAAGAATTTGCATTTTGATGGTTTTAAAACTAACCCTACCTTTCGTAATCTTTGGAATACAAGTTCAAGATTTTCCAAAGTTTCCTCAAAAGCCTTTCCAAATGTGATTATATCATCAAGATAAAGTACCGCTTTTGTCCATTGTAATCCACTTAACACTAATCGCGTCAAAGGCATAAAAGTGTATGGTGCATTGTTCAAACCCAAAAGGCATAACTGTAAACTGTCTTAACCCTCTTCTTTAGGTAAATGCAGTATTACATTTGTCTGCTGGGTGCATTGCAACTTGATAATACCCTTGGACAAGGTCCATTATACAAAAATATTTAGATCCACATAAAGAATCCAAGCATTGCTGGATTTTAGGTAAAGGTACAGCTGATTTTCCCATAACTTCATTAACAGCACGATAGTCCATGCATACCCTTAGGTCACCATTTTTCTTGGTCACAATGACCAAAGATGAGGACCAGGGACTATCACTTGCTTCTATGATACCTTCAGCTTCCATTTTGTCAAGTTCTTTATCGACAGCTTTGATTTGAGATACCGGTAATCGATGACGATGCTGCTTATTTCATTTCAATTCAGTGTTTGACTAAGTTAGTTCGCCCAAGTCTCCCACCAGGACTCTTAAATATGCCCTGATATTTGTACACTAATTGGGTCAATTTGGTCAACTCAGCTCCTGATAATGTTTCCAATGATTGTTCAATCAATGGTTTCAGATACTCAGGTAATTCAGGTAAACAACCGTCTTCAATTTTACTCACACTATCAATGATTTTGTCAAATGGTTGAGGTTCTGGTTCAAATTTGCAAATCTCTTTCACAGGTTCAAGCAATGCCACTTTAGTACCTTGTTAACTTTGATTGGATAAAGTCCAAAATTAGCTACTCTGATGGGTACAGTACTATGTTCAACCCTCACCAAAGATTTTGCAACTAACAGTCCTGTATTGTCAGTCAGCCTATGCTTGGGCTCGATCAAACCTATGTGAAAGTTTGAAACCCAGTGGTTTGACTTCACAGTACCATTGATGATCATTTCATCTTTTGGTGGGACAAAATTGTTTTCCTAGCTTGTATACGAGCACATCTTGTGCTACCCTTTTTGTGCATGGTTATGATGTGACCATTAAATTTCATGGTGCCCTTTGCTACATTAAAATGCACTCTTGTTCTTCCATGAAAGCTAGTCCCAAAATTGTACTTTTATCACCCAGTGATACCACCTTCACTGGTACATGCAAACATTGACCTTGGACTTCAAGTTCCATACAAGTTTGACCAAGTACATTCATGACTTCACCATTTTTATTTTTCAAAATCAAAATTGACCTTTTCTAACGCTGGTTGTTTCAATTCAGGAATACTGTCATAAAACAAACTATCTACAATGGTATATGTTGATCCAGTGTCAACTAGAAACTCAGTTTTGACACCCATTATGCGCCCTTCTACATACCAACATGATGAACTGATAGTTTCTACAACACTTTCAAGCGGCCCTTCAAAATTTTCTGCTGAGAATGTGGGCTCAGTCCCAGCATTTCCTAGTTTAACTTTTTGTTTGGGGCTGAACCACCATTGGATT